>OX393549.1:88050702-88397169 GCA_947650365.1 Chamaelirium japonicum
TCACAAAAAATCAACGCATTCTAAAACCTCTACATGGATCAAATGTGTTCTTCAAATCAGCGTTTGAAATTAACTGTCAAAAAATGTTATAACATTTGATGGCCCTAGAGATTTTAGAATGTGCTGATTTTTTGTGAGGATAATCAACATATCATAGATAGCACCTCTACAAAAAATCAATACATTCTAAAATCCAAATCCAACGATTAGGATGATGGGTCAATATTTCATGGGCCATCCGATCCTGACATATTATATATATATATATATATATATATATATATATATATGACATGTCATAGGGAGTACCCTATGACATATGGTGAATTAGTAATGCTAGAATGTTTAGAATGTGCTGAATTTTTTTGAGGGTGATCAACGTACCTTAGATAGAATGTCCACAAAAAATCAAAGCATTCTAAAACTTGTTGGGGCATCAAATGTTAGAAGCTTTATTGGCCATTCATTTTAACCGTTAAATTGAAAATCATATTTGATGCCTCTAGAAGTTTTAGAATGAGCCGATTTTTTGCCGGGGTCCTATCAAAGATAGGGTGATCATCCTCATAAAAATTCAGAACATTCTAAATATTCTAGGGTTACTAACTCACCATATGTCATAGGGTACTCCCGATGACATGTCATAGGAACTAATTTCCCTATATATATATATATATATATATATATATATATATATATATATATATATATATATATATATATATATATATATATATATATATATATATATATAATCTCTTAAGTGCGATCATGCTGGTGCGATCAACTTGATGCGACCCTAACGAGTAACATATGCACTAGGAGCACTGCAACATATGCAGCTGATCGAGTGTAGCAACATGCGGATGTTAGCGTGCAAGCACCGCCCAACCGCCTAGTGCAACATATGTAATGAAAGCAGTGCAACATATATAAAGAACCTACCATGATGGATTAAGATTGAGTCACACGATATGAATATGCACAACAAGGAGGTATGGAGTTTGTACACTAGGGCTTCCAACCATAAGGTTATTTCCATGGGTGCATAGCATGACAGAGGGCCCACATAATATGGCTAGGTAGGGTTGCAACTCGGGCAGAATGGATCGTGTCACAGGTCAACTCAAGCCCAACCCGAGTAGTAGAATTTTCAACCTGCAACACAACCCAAACCAGTATCAACCTACGCTGCCCAACCCAAGACAAAATTTTCAAGCAGGGGTTAAACTCGGGTTGGTGGGTCAGGTCGGGTTGCGCAGGTTCAGATAGATAGTGCTAATTTAAGTACTTGTCCAAAATTTTCAAATTTTAAAAAACAATTAAAATTTTATTTTTATCTTTAGTCCTTAGCCCCCTCCCAACCAACACACACACACACACACACACGAAATAGAGGGAAAAAAAGTGTGAAACCTTGAGAGAGAATGAGAGAAAAGAAAAATTGGTACTGTAGACACTACAGTGTTGGGGAAGGCCCCCATCATATACTTTTGTATAGATAAGATTCATGGGGCCTAGGGCCTAGAAGGTGACATGTTACACTAAATTTTGCTTCAGTTTAGGTCGGGTTGACTTTTTATAACCCATCCTTCAATAAAATGAGTCCAGACCCAAGAGTCGGGCTAGGCTCGAGTTGCACCCCCATGGTTAGGTGAGATATTTTGTTTTTTTAGTACCCCTCAGTTTCTCATTGGAAAGAGGGTTAATAAGGTCCCTACCAGTTATTTATTTGACAAAGGTAAATTTTGATTATTGGTGTTTATTACAACCACCAAGAGACTTTATCAGCTAAGCTAGCTTGAGCCTTTATTTGCTTAGAGGTCTCTATTTTGGTGAACTTGGATGTGTATCGCCTAGTGGTTGCGCATAGCTTTTGAGGGGATGGGTGCACATCTCCACCCTTCGAACGAAATGGAGAGCCATCACGACGCGATTGTGTTGATCACCCCCATTCTCCACTCTATCCCTGAGTATACAACTGCGAACGGTGTTGCATTTTATCACTCATTGACTTTGTTGGGGTTATTCATTTCCATGAAGAAGGAGACGCAAAGGAAGGGGAGATGTGCTCACAGCTCGCACAGACTCCAGGTCGCCCAAAGAAGTTGGGCTCACTCGAGCGAATTCTGTCAGCAGCTACTCGCAGAACGAGAGCCAGACTCGCCCGAGTAAGTCCTTCAGTCCCTGGTAAGGCCTTCAGTCGCCCGAGCAAAATTCATTAGGTTTATGCTCACAGAAAGTTTACCCGAGTCGCCCGGGCCCATTTTGGGCTCACCTGGGCGAGGTCGAGGCAGTTAGGATCGGGTTTTGAGTACCAGCGGCTGGTTTTGCGGGAAGTATAAGTTGGATTTCTAGGGTTTTGTGAGATGGGATTAGTGAGGTATTTTGACAGTTGGAGGTGCGTACGACAGCAAGGGTTTCCTCTACGAAAAAGACGGGTCTAAACGGTATTCGATCACGGCGGGTGATCGGATCGGAGATTACTTAAAGGTATGTCCTCAAAGTTTTCTAGGGTTTCGTTGTTGTTGAATCCTACGGGAGGAGAGATATAGATCTTTTTGGAGAAAGAAAATGAGTCAGGCAGTACTTGTTATTCTTGTCACCATTGATAATGAAGCATTTTTCGAGCATTTGCTCATAGTGGTTTTTTCTATAAGAATTTTCACTTAAATCTTCATTTCTTATTTTCGGTGATTGGTTTTTTTCATGTATTGTGTGATTGTGTTCTCATCTCATTCGTCCCAAGAATCGATCTTCGGCTATTGAATCATCGCCAGATTGTATCAGACTTCCCGTGTTGCGATCGTTTATGAATTGGTGGCACTCCAGGTAAGAACCAGAAAAGTTTAGCTTACCAAAAATTTCTATTGATTTCTTGAAAGAAATTAAATTATTTTGTGAAAGAGTCAACTTAATAACCACATTCCAAAAGTATTCAGAACATGGTGGCAGCGCCGAAAAAACACCCAAGTTGATATGTCAGTGTTTTGATGTTTCTATTTAATGTTTGATGAAATCCGCATCTCAATTGCCGTTCTCTTAAGATTAAATGAGTGATTAACAATCGGATTCAGAGTCGGCTGAGGGCAAACATCAACTCTAGTTTTACGGGGACCCGCCATACGGATATTGATTTTACATTCCGCATCTAATATACCGATTTCATTTGGAAAAAAAATGTGAACTAAAATGAGTTTTTTTTATTTTTTGGTACTTAGCGAGCCGTCGCTGACACAAAGACCGGTTAAGCTAAAGGTCTGTCAAAACATGTAGACGAAAATATCTCTTATTGTGTCTTAAATTTTCTATGCAATGCCACCTGAACCAGTGAACACTGAACGGCCAGATCTGATCGCCTCCGTCGGACCCCACCTCCCTCCTCAATGGTGGTGGTTGTTGTCGGGCTGGGGTGCGATACACCGTTCGGCGGTAGCTGCCGTCGGGGTGGGGTGCGATGCACGATCGACGGTGGCTGCCATCGGGATGGGGTGCAATGCAACTGCTGGAGCCCCACCTCCTCCCTCCTCACCGGCGGTGGGTGCGATGCTCGGTCGGCGGTGACGTCCGTTGGGGTGGGGTGCGATGCACCAGCCGGAGGTCGAGCTTGTCGGGATCGAGAGTTCGAGCTCTCGCTGTACTCGTCGTCGCTCGGGAGAGATATAGGAGAAAGCTGGTGTTAGTTTCGGGTTTATCATGAAAAGACAGGGACCTTAGGTTAAGTAAAACCTGTAGAGGTTCTTTTCATGGGATGGATCTCTTGTCAGAGACTTTAGGCACGTTAGCCCTTTTTTTTTTTGAGAAAACAAAGTAGATCTAGAATTAAAAATGATGCAATCCGATCTCAAGCTTCATGGAGTGGAGATTCATGTCTAGAATCACAAGAGATCTGGAATTCCAACTAACAGCACTTCATTCCATTCTATCCCCACCATCTCAATTTCAGACGTGAATGACTCGTCCATTTGACGGCTAACTCAATCCGGAAAGTTTACTCTTAGACTCATTCTATAAGAATCTCATCAGTGGCCGGCACAGGTAACCTTTGGAAAGTCAAAAGTTTCTTCTAAAGCTAAAATCATCTTGTGTCTAGCTATAGCAAAGAAGATTTTTACTAAGGAGAATATCAAAGGGCACCCAGCTTCTCTTCAATCTCTATGGATCTTTGGCGGATGAACAGGGTTCCTAAACACTCAAGAAGCCCCTGGGACATCATTACCATAGCCATAATCTGGAATACTTGGCTGGAGAGAAATAGAAGAACCTTCAAGCAATCTTCTTCATCCTATACGGAGCTCATCAAGCGAATTCGAGAGACGATGGAGCTCTGTGATGAAGCCACCACGCCTCTGAAGGGCCAACTGTTGCACATCACTACGTATTGGTAGCAGGAGTTGTGTAGCCTTCTGTTTTGCTTTGCTTTCTTGCATTGCTTGCTTTCTTTTCTAGACTTTCATATAAATTATCTCTTTTATTAGGGCAAGTTACAAAAATCTCTCTTGAACGTTACACCGCATTTCATATTGGTTCCTCAACTTTTTTATTGAACAATTTGATCCTTGAACTATGCTCTATCTGTATTCAGCCCGCTCCGTCAACTTTTATTTCAAAATTATCCTAATCCTAGAAACATAAATTAAATATTTTAACACAATTTTGAGTTTTATTGAAAATTGATAAGGGCATTTTTGAGATAAAAATACTTTAACACAATTTTGAGTTTTATAATTAAATATTTTAACATAATTTTGAGTTTTATTGAAAATTGTTAAGGTTATTTTTGATAAGGGGGTTAAATGCAAATGGAGCATAGTTCAGAGATCAAATTGTTCCAAAAAAAGTCGAGGTACCAATACGAAATGAGGTGTATAGTTTAGGGGAGGGTTTTTATAAATTAACATTGTGACGATGATGACCTAGCATGGAGAGAGAGAGAGAGAGAGAGAGAGAGAGAGAGAGAGGAGAGAGGAAGAGAGAGAGAGAGGCTAGGTTTTGGGAGAATGGATTAACCTTCTCATTAGGCCAAGGGCCAAATATATAAAGATACAAGAAAAGAACAAAGGGGGTATCCTATACAGGTATCTACGGGTATCTGTATCTCAATGCTATACACTATCACTAACAGCCCCTCTCAAACTCAAGGTGGGTCATGCACCATGAGTTTGCTAAGCAAAAACTGGAAACGTAGAGCAGGATGTGACTTCATGAAGAAGTCGGCAATCTGTTCTCTGGAGGAAACAAATGGGAGAGAGATGGTCCCGGCCTCATACTCCTGGCGAGAGTAGTAGCAATCGAGCTCGATGTGCTTCGTCCTCTCGTGAAAGACCGGGTTGGTGACAATCTATATAGCACTCCGATTGTCACAGTGAAGGGCTATAGGTTCAGAGATCTGAACCCCTAGATCTCCGAGAAGTCGTCGCAAGTGAACGATCTCTTTGGTAGTGGAGGCCATGGCTCGAAACTCTGCTTCAGTGCTGGAGAGAGAGACAACGCTCTGCTTTTTGCTGCGCCATGAGATGAGAGAATCTCCAAAAAATAGGCAATAGCCGGTAGTCGATCGATAAGTGGTCGGATCACCAGCCCAGTCGGCATCCGAGTAAGCGCGTAGGACCAGAGGTGAAGTCGATGATAGGAGGAGCGACCGGGTGATGGTGCCTCGAAGATAACAAAGAAGCCGAAGAAGGGCAGCATAGTGAGCAGAGCGAGGGGCTTCGACAAACTGGCTGATGATGCTAACGGCGTGAGCAATGTCAGGCCTGGTGATGCAGAGGTAAACCAACTGGCCAATGATCTGTCGGTACCGAGTAGGATCTGAGAGGGGCTCATCATCAGTGGGACGAAGCTTCACGTGAAGCTCGAGAGGGGTGACGGCAGAGCGATCATCGGAAAGGGCAGCTCGGCTAAGGATGTCAGCCGTATATTTCTGCTGTGAGAGCAGAATTCCTCGTTCACTGTGGGCAATCTCTAGCCCAAGGAAGTAGCGAAGAGGACCTAAATCCTTCATCTGGAACCGGCGCCGAAGATGCTGCTGAAGGGAAGTGATGGCAGCGGAGTCATCACCTGTGATGATCATGTCATCGACATATAATAGGAGAATAGCCCTGCCTTGAGGAGATGACCGCACAAAAAGCGAGTGGTCTTGTGAGCTCTCAATGTAGCCGATCTCGGTGACAGCTCGTCGAAAACACTCAAACCAAGCTCGAGAGGCTTGCTTGAGCCCGTAGATGGCACGACGGAGGCGACAGACATGCTGGGGAGGAGTATGCAAACCAGGGGGTGGCTGCATGTAGACGACCTCTGAAAGATCACCATGGAGAAAGGCACTCTTCATGTCCATCTGGAGAAGAGGCCATCGGCGGACTGCTGCAACTGCCAGGAGTGCACGAACGGAGGTCATCTGAGCTACGGGTGCGAAAGTCTCCTCGTAGTCTATTTCGTATGCCTGAGTGAAGCCGGGCCACCAACCGAGCCTTGTGTCGCTCGATAGAACCATCAGGTCACCGCTTGACCTTGTAGACCCACCGACAACTGATAGGCTCAATGCTAGCAGGAAGTGGGATGATGTCCCAAGTCTGAGTCTGCTCGAATGCCTGAAATTCCTCGCTCATGGCCTGCCTCCACTGAGGGGACTGGACAGCCTCCCGGTACGATCGAGGCTCCTGGTCTGTGTGAAGGGCTGCAAGAAAGGCTGTAAACTGAGGCGAGTAATAGGTGACCATGGCAAAGCCAAAACGGTCGGGTGGGCCAGAGCTAAAGCTGAAGCGATCAGGTGGGCGGTGCTCGCGTTGAGGATAGCGGGGCGGCGGGCGAGGATCCACGACCGGGGACGTCTGACTGGGCGTAGCAGGCGGAGTACCATGAGTATCAGGAGTATGAGGAAGGCTGACGGAATCAATCGGTGCCGGAGGAGAGGAGGGGACGAAGGAAGACTCCGTGGAAGAATCACTGGAAGCAGGGGGAGAAGTGGAGCTGGACGAAAGGGGTGATGGAAAGGGCTCGAGAGTCGGAGACAGGGTGATAGGAGTCGCCAAGAAGGTGAGGTCCTGGGCTGCAGTGGAGTAGTAAGGGACATCCTCGACGAAGGAGACATGTCGAGAGATGCGAAGGCGATGAGTCAAAGGGTCATAGCAACAATAACCTTTGTGCTCGGTGCTGATGCCTAGGAGGATGCATTTAACTGCATGTTCGGACAACTTCGTACGTTCATGGGGTGGAAGGAGGACGAAGCAGGTGCACCCGAAGGTGCGAAGCGGACGGTAATCAGGAGGGAAAGAGAAAAGACGCTCACCACCCGGAAAAACAGAAGAAGGGATGATATTGATGAGATTGACTGAGGTCAAGACAGCCTCAGCCCAGAAAGTGCACGGAACGGAAGCAGAGAGAAGAAGAGCACACGTCGTCTCAAGGATATGACGGTGCTTCCTCTCGGCTACTCCGTTTTGCTCGTGTGTGTGAGGACATGAGTGCTGAAATAGGGTCCCATGGGACTGAATAAGTGTCCGTATAGCAGTGGAGAGGTATTCGAGGGCGCAATTAGACCGAAATGTCTTAATGCGACAACCGAACTGTGTGTGGACCATCGAGGTGAAAGTCTGGTAGACCTGAGGAACCTTAGAGCGGTGCTGAAGAAGGTAGACCCAAGTGTATCGACTGAAATCATCGATAAAAGAGATATAGTAGCGATAGCCGCACATCGAGAGAAGAGGTGAAGGGCCCCAGATATCGGAGTATACTAAGTCAAAAGGAGCAGAACTCTGAGAGCTACTAGAAGGAAAAGGTAGAGCTGTAGCTTTGGCAAGCTTACAACCGGTACATGTAGATAAAGAAGAAAAAGAACAATGACCTACAGCTCCAGTCTACATTAAGCTCTTAAGTCGAGACTCAGAAATGTGACCTAGTCTTCGATGCCACAAGCCGGCATCAGGAGAAGTTAGGCTATAGACGCCAGGAGGGGAAATGATGGGAAGATGGAGATGCTCGAGGTGGTACAGTCCGCTTGATCTACGACCAGCGCTAATCACTCGTCCGGTATGTGGATCCTGCACAACACAAGAAGAAGGGGAGAAGGTCACGACACATCCAGAGTCACAAAGGCTACTAATGGAGATGAGCTGCATGCGAAGTTGGGGGACATGCAACACATTGGGTAAAGAGAGACGATCGCTCGATTCTGTGGTGGCGGTAATCGATCCACACTGCGAGATGGTTAAAGAAGAGCCATCTGCAGTATGTATCGATGGAATGTGTGGTGTCGGTTGATAATTGGTAAGCAAGGAAGCGTTGGAAGTCATATGATGGGAGGCCCCAGAGTCCATAATCCAAGTAGCGAAGGTACCGGGAGTGGCCAGGTGAGCAGAGGAACTGGAGGCGCTGGAAACCTCGGCGGGGCTGAAGCTCGCCTGCTGGTCTAGGCGGAACTGAAGCTGTGCAAGCTGCTGCTGAAGGAGCTGAGTGATGTCAGGAGAGTCAAAGGAACCACAAGGTGATGATGGAACTATGCGAGGAGAGGACAGAGCAGTAGTAGCAGCAGCAGTAGAGCCAACAGGTCGACCACGTCCTCGAGGTTCCTACCTCTTCTCGGGATGCAGCTTCCAACAGGTAGCGACAACATGACCTGGTTTTGTGGCAGTGAGTGCACACAAACCGATCACGACCAGGAGCAGAAGTAAGAGAGGCAGCTGGGGCTGCAGCAAGGACACCCGTGTGGCTGGAGGGTGGAGGAGTAGCCCTGATGGCGATGGTGCGCCAGCAAGTGGGCCAAATTCTGGTCGAAGGGCCATCAGGAACTGATAAAGCTGACGGCGCTCCCAGAAGGCTTAGTGAACGGCACGGCACTCGGGAGGGACGGGAGGTACCAGTGACTGAAGCTCCCACCAGTAACTATGCATCTGCGCATGGAATTGCTAAATCGTACGATCACCCTGTTGTTCGGACTGGACCTGGGAGAGGAGGGCATACTCGTGGGTGCCGCTAGACTCCACGAAACGCTCAACTAAGGAGCGCCATATGGCTGCGGATGCTCCAAGAGCGGCGAGGTCAGCACGCATCGTCCGATCGACTGAAGCGACCAAATAGGCCGCGACCCGTGCATCACGAAGGCGCCACGCTTGAAGGGCAGCGGGGAAAGCCTGACTCGATGTCGTAGTGGTGCCGTCGAGTAGTCCAAGAAGGCCACGTCCGAGAAGGGTGGTCTGAACGGTTGCTGCCCATTCTTCCCAGTCGGCGGAGGAGGCGAGAGGGAAATCCATCGAGCTCGGCAGGAAGTCGCGAGTATACTCGAATGGGAGGCTCTCGGAGTGTGGTGGCACGGGAGGAGGAGCATCGACAGAGGAGGAGTCGGCTATGGTGGTTCACTCGGAGGCCGGAGGTCGGAGCTGATCTCACGACGAAACAAGATATGATCTTAAGGGACAGATCTGATCTCAAGGGAAGCAGTCCAAGAGTTGATCTCACGAGCGCCGGAGGTGCTGATCTCCACGACAAAACAAGATCTGGTCTCAAGGGAAGGAGTCCAAGAGCTGATCTCAAGAGCGCCGGAGGTGCTGATCTTAAAGCTCAGATCTGCTCAGATCTTGAGGGAAGGAGTCCAAGAGCTGATCTCAAGCTCCGGATCTGATCTTCTGCTCAGATCTTGAGGGAAGGAGTCCAAGAGCTGATCTCAAGAGCTCCGGATCTGATCTTCTGCTCAGATCTTGAGGGAAGGAATCCAAGAGCTGATCTCAAGAGCTCCGGATCTGATCTTGAGGTGCTGATCTTCCCCCCCCCCCGGAGCTACCTTCTCGGAGGTGCAGATGAGGTGCAGATCTGGCGCGCCGGTTGCTCACGCCGGAGCAGATTTGATGCGGCGAGCAGCGCGTCGGTTGCTCAGCTCAGATCGGATGCGGTGAGCACCGCGTCGGTTGCTCAGCTCAGATCTGATGCGGCGAGCAGATCGGATCCGGATCTGGATCTCACGCCGGATCTGACACTGACGCTGGAGGAGAGGAACTGACGCCGGAGCTGAGGAACGGACGCCGGATCCGGATCTGGATCTCACGCCGGATCTGACGCGGTCGGATCTGAGCAGGGTCGTCGGAGCTGACGCCGGAGGAGAGGAGCTGACGTCGGATCCGGATCTGGATCTCATGCCGGCTCTGATACCATGTGACGATGATGACCTAGCATGGAGAGAGAGAGAGAGAGAGGAGAGAGGAAGAGATAGAGAGGCTAGGTTTTGGGAGAATGGATTAACCTTCTCATTAGGCCATGGGCCAAATATATAAAGATACAAGAAATGAACAAAGGGGGTATCCTATACAGGTATCTACGGGTATATGTATCTCAATGCTATACACTATCACTAACAAACATTTTTATTAATATGTTGGTACTGGTCTAGGCAAACCCCCCCCCCCCCATTCACTGAGAGGGTAAAAAAAAGACGAAGTTAAGTGAGTAAGATAGACAAGTGAGAATAGTTATTCTACTTTTTTTATCTATACATAAGTTCGTTACACAAGTAATTAATCACATGTTTGTTTTAATCAAACTAAAAGTAAATTTTTTAATGATTAATATTACATTAACTTTTTATAAAATATATCTTATAAAAACTCCTTATTTATTCGTATCCTCATATTCACAACCAAACAGTACATTTACCACTTTTATGAGGCTTCAATTTTGTAGTACAGATGTCCATCTCAAACCGTAAATAAGGTTTAAAATATGGGTATCGATACTGGTAGGTTTCGAACCGGGCTGTACCGCTTGATATTGATCGTTTTGGCTAATATCGATACTGGCCTTTTTATAATTAAATATTTTTTAAAATAAAAAATTTTTAAAAAAAATTTGATATCGAGTTGAACTCGGGCACAACGGTCGATATCGAGTTTAATTCGTCTGATACAAGAGTGATATCTGTTTTGTGAGGGTATCGATTACGATTGACCAAAAACTTGTATATATTCTATCGTTACGTATCGGTATCGGTTGAGTTTTAAAATCATGACCTAAATGGATTTGAAGAGAGTTGCTGAAGGAGGGAGACCTTTGTCCAATCCATGTTACTGTTCTTACATGAGGAGTGAAGCAAATGGCTAAGTTTTTGTGTCAGGTTTGAGGAAACCGGTGACTGGAACCCGACGCTTCCCATCAAATCCTATGGACAAACCCTACAACTGTTGTATGCCTTTCTCTCTCTCTCTCTCTCTCTCTCTCTCTCTCTCTCTCTCTCTCTGCGCGCGCGCGCGCACGATCATTTTTGCTACCCAACTAGAGAAAACTTGGATAGAGAGACCCTACCACAAAAACGTCGAGGGGATACCTATCACCACTTTCCTTACTACATGAGAGCAACTTCGATGCGGGGACATTACCACATAGCAGTGTGGAGATGTCAATCAAGGCGCGACTCACTGGGCATTGTGATGGCCCCCACAAAGCATGGTGACAGATACCCCCACGGCTTTATGCGGTAGGGCCCTGTCCATTCAAGTTTTTTTCATACTGCAAGCCCCCTGTAATTGGCTTATGGGGACCACCGCAATACTAGTGTGGTGCACTGTGATAGGTGTCCCCATGATCCTATGGGGGTAAGGCCTCCCCGTAGAAGTTGCCCTTACCGACTAGTGCACTTCACTTGCTAATGGCCTAATCTAGGTGTGCCACGTGGACCATTTAAGGAAGTAAAGTGTGACGACCAAGATCCAATAGGCCAATAGCCAAGAGCCAAGACTCCTGAGGCGGGAATGCCAAGATGGATGAGGTGAGGTGAGGTGAGGTGAGGTGTACAAGGCCATGAGTTAGCCCCACATCGCTTGGAGAGAAGGAGATCCTGAGCTACTTATATAATTTCCCCTCCCAAACATAGAAGACGCGTTTTAAAACCGTGCGCCGCTACGGAATTCGTAAGAACTCCGTAGTTAAGCGTGCTCGGGCGAGAGTAGTACCAGGATGGGTGACCTCCCTGGGAAGTTCTCGTGCGGGCACGGGCAAAGCGGACAATATCTTGTGTGTTTGGGGCGGATGTTACACTAATTGTGACGACCAAGATCCAATAGGCCAATAGCCAAGAGCCAAGACTCCTGAGGCGGGAATGCCAAGATGGATGAGGTGAGGTGAGGTGAGGTGAGGTGTACAAGGCCATGAGTTAGCCCCACATCGCCTGGAGAGAAGGAGATCCTGAGCTACTTATATAATTTCCCCTCCCAAACATAGAAGACGCGTTTTAAAATTGTGCGCCGCTACGGAATTCGTAAGAACTCCGTAGTTAAACGTGCTCGGGCGAGAGTAGTACCAGGATGGGTGACCTCCCTGGGAAGTTCTCGTGCGGGCACGGGCAAAGCGGACAAAATCTTGTGTGTTTGGGACGGATGTTACAAAATGGTATCAGAGCCGGTTCTCCTCGGGATGGGGGGGTCTAACCCTACACGAGGACGTGTAGCCCTAAGGGGGGTGGATTGTGACGACCAAGATCCAATAGGCCAATAGCCAAGAGCCAAGACTCCTGAGGCGGGAATGCCAAGATGGATGAGGTGAGGTGAGGTGAGGTGAGGTGTACAAGGCCATGAGTTAGCCCCACATCGCCTGGAGAGAAGGAGATCCTGAGCTACTTATATAATTTCCCCTCCCAAACATAGAAGACGCGTTTTAAAACCGTGCGCCGCTACGGAATTCGTAAGAACTCCGTAGTTAAGCGTGCTCGGGCGAGAGTAGTACCAGGATGGGTGACCTCCCTGGGAAGTTCTCGTGCGGGCACGGGCAAAGCGGACAAAATCTTGTGTGTTTGGGACGGATGTTACAAAATGGTATCAGAGCCGGTTCTCCTCGGGATGGGGGGGTCTAACCCTACACGAGGACGTGTAGCCCTAAGGGGGGTGGATTGTGACGACCAAGATCCAATAGGCCAATAGCCAAGAGCCAAGACTCCTGTGGGGGGAAATTTCCGAGCCGCCTTGATCGGGAACCCCGCCCCACAGCCTTGATTGAATATTGATGGTTTGTAGAGTTAGAGAGTTGGAAGAGTAGATAGAGAGAATAAAGAGCGATGACACAAGGATTGGTGACGGAGTTCGTCCTTACGACCTACGTCTCCGGGCGAGAGGTGCCACCTGATCTTCACTATAATTTGAATACAAAGGGTGAGCGTTCTCTCGACAGGCCGAGAGAAGCTTCGTACCGTGGGGTTGCACGGAGCAACTAGAAGAGAACAAGGTGGGGAGAGTAGAGGGCTCTGGCTCTGGCTCTGGATCCTCTCCTCCTCTGATTGAATGACCAACCTCTCTCCTGGATGCCTTGGGGGTCCTTTTATAGCGTGGGCACGTGCCCGATATGGCAGTGATGACGTGGCGCTGATGACGTGGCACTGGTTCTGGGCCTCCTTGCTGGGCCCTTATTGGGCCGTTGTTCGGGCCCAATAAGGGGTAGGGCTTGATCTGCGAGCCTCGTGGAGTGGGCCCATGTGAACCCAGGCGGGCTTACCCATTTGGGCCATCGCGCGGGCCCATGCTGCTCTGATCTGGTCCGGTACAATTTTTGCACCCACAGTTACCCCCTCCCAGTCGGGTCAGGACCCCCTGGGTCGGCTGGGATTCCATGGTGCAAACGCTTTAGGATCCTGGCGCGGTTGGCGAGGGTTGTCGGTGCCGCGGTTCGTATTAGCAGAGCCTTCTTCCGCCGATGCCGAGACCCTTTTTGGCGCGAGCCAAAAAGTCTCGGTTTTGCGAGGGGGTGTTTCCGAAGAAACAGTGCGTTTTCCGACCGAGTGGATACCGAGAGGGTACCGAGTGCATACCGAGTGGGTACCGAGAGCATACCGAGTGGTTACCGAGACCCTTTTGGTGCAAGCCAAAAAGTCTCGGTTTTGCAAGGGGGTGTTTCCGAAAAGGTAGTGCGTTTTTCGACCGAGCGGATACCGAGAGGGTACCGAGTGCATACCGAGTGGGTACCGAGAGCATACCGAGTGGTTACCGAGAGGATACCGAGTGGTTACCGAGAGGGTACCGAGACCCGTTTGGTGAGGGAATATCTTTTCTCTTTATTCCTTCTTTGGCTTTGACTCGGATGAGAGCAAACGTCGCTCTCTCTCTCCCTTTCCTTTCTCTCTCTCTCTTTCCATTCTCTGCTTTCCATTCACGTGAGAGCGTGAGAGGGCAGCCCGCTGAGCCCGCGCCACTTGCATTCACGTGAGGCTGCCGCCTGCAGCTACCCCGTCCTTTCTTTCTCTGTTTCTTTTGACTTTCTTTCCCTATGCGAGAGTATACCAAGGGCTGTGCCTTGGTTAGACCTCCTATGCCTCGTCCGCGGCCGTCCCTATGCGTAGAAGGACTTGCATGGGGGGAGTTCGATCGTTGTGAAGACCTGAACCCTAGCTGTTGGTCCGGCTGATCCTTCTTGGCCTCGGTAGTGTGAGATCCAGGCGGGTCTGAGACGAGATCTCGGCGAGTACTCTACGACGGGATCCGGGTCGAATCTTGGTAGCCCTTGAAGCGATCAGGGAGGCGGGTGACCGCGGACCTCCACGACTTCCTGACGTTCCCGGATGCCCAGGGGGCGGCGCCCCCTTCGACCTCAACATGCCGTTCCGACCCATCATGAGGGCCTTCCTCTCTGCGGCACGCTCAGCTACTTCCCTCTCTTCTCCATCTGTGGTTGCTGGATAACCAGGGGCGCATGCGGCGAGGGGGAGCAGCGTCCCTCTCTCTCTTTTTTTTTTTTGTTCGCATGGTACAGCAGCAACAGCAGCGGCAGCGTCAGCGTGGAGGTCGGCGGGTCGCGGGATCTGGCCAGGTGGCGAGGCGCGGCACGAGAGGAGGCGATCGTGCCGGACGCGAGGCCTAGGACGGGTGCGCACGGGTCCGGGCTTCAGCCGGTGCGGGCTTCGAGGGCTGGTGGAGCGGCGCAGACGGCGAGTTGCGGAGGCCGGCAGAGCAGCGTTTTTTTTTTTTCCTTCTGTTTTCGGTAAGAGGAACACGCGAGAGGGGGGCCTTGGGCTGCTGCGAGGCGGAGCGTGAGAAGGGGGGATCGGTACGTCCGACCCTCTCTCTCTTCTCTGCTGCGAGATACACACGGGGTGTCCGACCTCTTCTCTCCTCTCTACAGCGACACTTTTTGGGCTTGTAGGGTCTCGGTGGTGCGGCTTCGAGGAGACATGCGCAGGGGGGGGGGGCTCGGCCTCGTTCGACCCCTGGCCCTCTCTCATCTCTGCATCCGGGAGGAAGGGCTCGCAACAGTGCAACGACTGCCGAGTGGAGCGCGCGTGGGAGGGGTCCGTCCTGACACCGGCTCCTTGTGTGGCTGCTGGGTGAAGGATGCTCGGGTGTGGTGGTGTTCATCCCTCCCCTGCTTGGTGCGGGAAGAGAGGATGTCGCACGGTGGTTCGTGACGGCTACGCGATGATAGGCATACACACGCGAGGGGTTCTTCGCCCGGCGTCAAGCTGAGCTCCACGCGTGAGCGATGCGCCCTCTTTCTTCAAGTGACCTGTCCGGTCCCCCCCTTAAGTCGGTTGCCGTCGGATGAATACGCTGAGTGATAGAGATCTTGAGTGAGGATATCATGTCGGGGTTGCGCTTGTTGAGCAGCTTGTTGGCCTCATCGGGGTTCAAGGATGGGCCGCGATTGCCCCTCCGTCGTCGAACCATAGGAGGACGAGTGTGTCAGGATGGGCCTTGGTGGCGCTAACAAATCACGGGAGGACCGTGTGGGCATGGGCGACGTGGGTGAGGTGGTGGGCTTGACCGACCGCAGAGATCGATAAGGAGGGCCGAGATCTTGTCCCAGCGCGCCGAAGGCGACGATGTACTCGGACCAATCCACGCCAATGGATTTTAACATGACTGAGAAACGGCACGTCGATGTCGAAGTTTGGTCCTCCTGACCCTCCCTCCCAGGTCATCGCGGGCCTTCTCGGGAAGAACGCTCATAAAGAGGGGCAGAGGTCCGTTCCGTCTGACCCCCTCCTCTATGGTCGTGAGCCCCGGGGGGTGATGCGTAGGTGGCGTTGCGTCGGCGCCGAAGAATTGGTCGAAACGGACATGAAACATAGTACATATCTTGACGTGTAACTTTTTCGAAGCCTGTTATAGGAGATAAGACCCTTGTAAACTTTCAGCAGCCGTAACTTTTCATACACAAGTCGGATCAATGCGTATAAGGTGTCGTTGCGTAGGCGCCGAAAAACCGGTCAAAGTGGACGTGAAACATCATACACCTTGACGAGTAACTTTTCCGGTAATCACCTTCATAAAGAGATGACTCTAAAGAACGCATTGGCCGAGTGTCCTACGCGCGTCTTGGAGAGGCATCGACACGTGGTAACTCATTCGTCTCTGTTCGACACCCAACTGCACCTAGTTACTGTATTCACTAGGGACTGCAGTCGGGCCCTAGCGATGACGCGGCGGTTACCACGAGTCCACCCCCAGATAAAAAGGAGGAATTTTGCTTGTGAAGTTTGTACAGCCAACTCGATAGGTTTGGTGGAGATGCTATTCAACCAACCCAATGGAAGATAACTCTTCGTCTTTGGCTAATCATCGTGTGTGGATGACACCGAGCACCCCCCCTCTCGGTTTTTTGACGAAACCAAGGGGTGGGATGATATTGATGCCATACACCCCCCCCTCTCGGTTTTATATCGAAACCGAGAGGTGGGCTGCTGATGGCGCGCCGTCACCCATTCCCTACTCGGTTTTTTGTGCAAAACCGAGGGGTGAGACGCTGGTGGTATGCCGTCGCCCCTTCCCCACTCGGTTTTTGTGCGAAACCAAGGGAGGGTTGCTTGTTGATGCCGACACGCACCCCCTCTCGATTTTCTGACGAAACCGAGGGGTGTGCTGATGGGGTGCCGTCACCCCCTCCCCACTCGGTTTTTGTGCGAAACCAAGGGGGGGTTGCTTGTTGATGCCGACACACACCCCCTCTCGGTTTCCTGACGAAACCGAGGGGTGTGCTGCAGATGGTGTGCCACCACCCCTTCCCCACTCGGTTTTTGTGCGAAACCGAGGGGGGGTTGCTTGTTGATGCCGACACACACCCCCTCTCGGTTTTTTGCACTGACGAAACCGAGGGGTGTGCTGCTGATGGTGTGCCGTCATCCCCTCCCCACTCGGTTTTTGTGCGAAACCGAGGGGGGGTTGCTTGTTGATGCCGACACACATCCCCTCTCGGTTTTTGACGAAACCGAGGGTGTGCTGCTGATGGTGTGCCGTCACCTCCTCCCCATTCGATTTTTGTGCGAAACCGAGGGGGGGGGTTGCTTGTTGATGCCGACACACACCCTCTCTCAGATTTCTGACGAAACCGAGGGGTGTGCGGATGGTGTGCCGTCACCTCTTCCCTACTCGGTTTTTGTGCGAAACCGAGGGGGGGCTGCTTGTTGGTGCCGACATGCCATTATTGGGGATGCTAGAAGAGGCCAAAAAGTGTCGGTATTGAAAATAGTGTATTTTTCGAATTTCAGCCCCTTTTGAAACCGACACTTTTTCGGTAAAACGCTGGTGCGCGAGGATGTCGGCAAGGGACAATGCTACATTCGAGGGGGTTTCTTAGAGATAATCTAGGATGACACCGCCTGATGGCCAGCCAATCTTCACCCAATGTATTACCGTACCTGGTTACTGTATTCATCAGGTACTACGGTCACGCGAGGGTGTTGACTTGGCCAGGATCAAAGAAGCACCATTTTATCCCGTGTTACCCACCGTCGACTGCACCAGTGTGGAGACACGCATTGACAGAGTCAGACCAACCACCCCCTGACCGGCTTGGAACCGTTAGTCGTCGAGAAAAGGTGATGGCCATTGACAATCTAATGCTTGGACCTGAGTGACAAGACTAAGCTTGGACTTTTGATCGAATGCCAATACGTCGGCGACGACGTCTCGGACCTTGTCTTCGAATGCCAAGAGCTGGGTCTTGGGCTTGTAGAGTGTTAAGGCGTTGGTCGCCTCGAACTTTGTCTTCAAGTGCCAAGGGCTGGGCCTTGGGCTTGTAGAGTGCCGAGGCGCTGGTCGCCTCGGACTTTGTCTTCAAGTGCCAAGGGCTGGGCCTTGGGCTTGTAGAGTGCCGAGGCGTTGGTCGCCTCGGACTTTGTCTTCAAGTGCCAAGGGCTGGGCCTTGGGCTTGTAGAGTGCCGAGGCGTTGGTCGCCTCGGACTTTGTCTTCGAGTGCCAAGGGCTGGGCCTTGGGCTTGTAGAGTGCCGAGGCATTGATCGCCTCGGACTTTGTCTTCGAGTGCCAAGGGCAGGGCCTTGGGCTTGTAGAGTGCCGAGGCATTGACCGCCTCGGACTTTGTCTTCGAGTGCCAAGGGCTGGGCCTTGGGCTTGTAGAGTGCCGAGGCGTTGGTCGCCTCGGACTTTGTCTTCGAGTGCCAAGGGCAGGGCCTTGGGCTTGTAGAGTGCCGAGGCATTGATCGCCTCGGACTTTGTCTTCGAGTGCCAAGGGCAGGGCCTTGGGCTTATAGAGTGCCGAGGCACTGGTCGCCTCGGACTTTGTCTTCGAGTGCCAAGGGCTGGGCCTTGGGCTTGTAGAGTGCCGAGGCGTTGGTCGCTTCGGACTTTGTCTTCGAGTGCCAAGGGCAGGGCCTTGGGCTTGTAGAGTGCCGAGGCATTGATCGCCTCGGACTTTGTCTTCGAGTGCCAAGGGTTGGGCCTTGTGCTCGTCGAGTGCCAAGGCGTTGGTCGCCTAGGACTTTGTCTTCGAGTGCCAAGGATGTCTCCTTAAACTTGGTGCATGTCAAAGCGGCAACGTTTGCCTTGGACTTATTCTCTTCGCCTCGGATAAGTATAGTTGATAGTTTAGCTTGACCTGGATTGTCAGGAGCATTTTTATCTGACTTTCGCCTTGAAAGGGCGTAGCCGAATTGCCTTCGAGCTTCCGACTTGAATGGGCGGAATCGAAGGTCTTTGGTTGACCTTGGTTGTCAGGAGCCTTTTATCGGACTTTAGCCTTGAGAGGGCGTAGCCGGATTGCCTTCGAGCTTCCGACTTGAACGGGCGGAATCGAAGGTCTTTGGTTGACCTGGGTTGCCAGGAGCCTTTTTATCGGACTTTAGCCTCGAGAGGGCGTAGCCGAATTGCCTTCGAGCTTCTGACTTGAATGGGCGGAATCAAAGGTCTTTGGTTGACCTGGGTTGCCAGGAGCCTTTTTGTCGGACTTTCGCTTTGAAAGGGCATAGCCGAATTGCCTTCGAGCTTCCGACTTGAATGGGCGGAATCGAAGGTCTTTGGTTGACCTGGGTTGCCAGGAGCCTTTTTATCGGACTTTAGCCTCGAGCGGGCGTAGCCGAATTGCCTTCGAGCTTCCGACTTGAATGGGCGGAATCGAAGGTCTTTGGTTGACCTGGTTTGCCAGGAGCCTTTTTTTTTTGCCTTAATATGGTGGAATCGAACTTCGAGAGAATCGAATTTTTGCACCCACAACTCCTGAGGCGGGAATGCCAAGATGGATGAGGTGAGGTGAGGTGAGGTGAGGTGTACAAGGCCATGAGTTAGCCCCACATCGCCTGGAGAGAAGGAGATCCTGAGCTACTTATATAATTTCCCCTCCCAAACATAGAAGACGCATTTTAAAACCGTGCGCCGCTACGGAATTCGTAAGAACTCCGTAGTTAAGCGTGCTCGGGCGAGAGTAGTACCAGGATGGGTGACCTCCCTGGGAAGTTCTCGTGCGGGCACGGGCAAAGCGGACAAAATCTTGTGTGTTTGGGACGGATGTTACAAAATGGTATCAGAGCCGGTTCTCCTCGGGATGGGGGGGTCTAACCCTACACGAGGACGTGTAGCCCTAAGGGGGGTGGATTGTGACGACCAAGATCCAATAGGCCAATAGCCTAGAGCCAAGACTCCTGAGGCGGGAATGCCAAGATGGATGAGGTGAGGTGAGGTGAGGTGAGGTGTACAAGGCCATGAGTTAGCCCCACATCGCCTGGAGAGAAGGAGATCCTGAGCTACTTATATAATTTCCCCTCCCAAACATAGAAGACACGTTTTAAAACCGTGTGTGGGTGCAAAAATTGTACTGGACCAGATCAGAGCAGCATGGGCCCGCGCAACGGCCCAAATAGGTAAGCCCGCCTGGGCTCACATGGGCCCACTCTACGAGGCTCGCAGATCAAGCCCTACCCCTTATTGGGCTCGAACAACGGCCCAATAAGGGCCCAGCAAGGAGGCCCAGAACCAGTGCCACGTCATCAGTGCCACGTCATCAATGCCATATCGGGCACGTGCCTACGCTATAAAAGGACCCCCAAGGCATCCAAGAAGGGGGTTGGTCATTCGATCAGAGGAAGAAAGGATCCAGAGCCAGAGCCCTCTATTCTCCCCACCTCGTTCTCTTCTAGTTGCTCCGTGCAACCCCACTGTACGAAGCTTCTCTCGGCCTGTCGAGAGAACGCTCACCCTTTATATTCAAATTATAGTGAAGATCAGGTGGCACCTCTCGCCCGGAGACGTAGGTCGTAAGACCGAACTCCGTCACCAATCCTTGTGTCATCGCTCTTTATTCTCTCTATCTATTCTCCCATCTCTCTAACTCTACAAACAATCCAATTCAATCAAGGCTGTGGGGGCGGGATTCCCGATCAAGGCGGCTCGGAAATTTCCCCCCACAATCTTTGGCGCCGTCTGTGGGATATCGTTAGAGGTCTTACCCACACCTCTACCGACTCCTATTCAACTTGCGGTGACGAGCCACAAGTTCTCATCCAAATCAACATCAACGCCTTCATCACGCCGACATCAACACGCTCGATGGTGAAGGCCGGCACTAACCCACCAAAGGCGGGTGCTAAACAAACAAACGATATGCTGATCGAAGAAGAACAAGAAGTCTCGGTTGCAACCAACCGAAGAAATATTCGGGAGTGGCTGGGGCCGCAAGGCAGCCATCCAGAAGGGCACAGTGATCGGCGAGACCCGTCATCCCCGAGGCGTCGATCTGGCAAAGAGCACGCCACCCAAGGGGACAACGATCTAACTACATACCAAATTTCGGCTGCTGATTTCTAGCTGTTGAACCTTCTCAAGAGGAACGCAGCCCTCGAGCAAGAGAGGGATTCCCTAAGAAAGGCGGCTGAAAGAGCGGGGGTTATGGCCCACAACTCTCTAGCTACTGATAAAGACCGATAGAAAGGCTCCTGGCAACCCAGGTCAATCAAAGACCTTCGATTCCGCCCATTCAAGTCGGAAGCTCGAAGGCAATTCGGCTATGCCCTCTCGAGGCTAAAGTCCGATAAAAAGGCTCCTGGCAACCCAGGTCAACCAAAGACCTTCGATTCCGCCCATTCAAGTCGGAAGCTCGAAGGCAATTCGGCTACGCCCTCTCGAGGCTAAAGTCCGATAAAAAGGCCCCTGGCAACCCAGGTCAACCAAAGACCATCGATTCCGCCCGTTCAAGTCGGAAGCTCGAAGGCAATTCGGCTACGCCCTCTTGAGGCTAAAGTCCGATAAAAAGGCCCCTGGCAACCCAGGTCAACCAAAGACCATCGATTCCGCCCGTTCAAGTCGGAAGCTCGAAGGCAATTCGGCTACGCCCTCTTGAGGCTAAAGTCCGATAAAAAGGCTCCTGGCAACCCAGGTCAACCAAAGACCTTCGATTCCGCCCATTCAAGTCGGAAGCTCGAAGGCAATTCGGCTACGCCCTTTCAAGGCTAAAGTCCGACAAAAAGGCTCCTGGCAACCCAGGTCAACCAAAGACCTTCGATTCCGCCCATTCAAGTCGGAAGCTCGAAGGCAATTCGGCTACGCCCTTTCAAGGCAAAAGTCCGACAAAAAGGCTCCTGGCAACCCAGGTCAACCAAAGACCTTCGATTCCGCCCATTCAAGTCGGAAGCTCGAAGGCAATTCGGCTACGCCCTTTCAAGGCAAAAGTCCGATAAAAAGGCTCCTGGCAAATCAGGTCAACCAAAGACCTTCGATTCCGCCCGTTCAAGTCGGAAGCTCGAAGGCAATTCGGCTACGCCCTCTCGAGGCTAAAGTCCGATAAAGAGGCCCCTGGCAACCCAGGTCAACGAAAGACCTTCGATTCCGCCCATTCAAGTCGGAAGCTCGAAGGCAATTCGGCTACGCCCTCTCGAGGCTAAAGTCCGACAAAAAGGCTCCTGGCAACCCAGGTCAACCGAAGACCTTCGATTCCGCCCATTCAAGTCGGAAGCTCGAAGGCAATTCGGCTATGCCCTTTCAAGGCAAAAGTCCGACAAAAAGGCTCCTGGCAACCCAGGTCAACCAAAGACCTTCGATTCTGCCCATCCAAGTCGGAAGCTCGAAGGCGATTCGGCTACGCCCTCTCGAGGCTAAAGTCCGATAAAAAGGCTCCTGGCAAACCAGGTCAACCAAAGACCTTCGATTCCGCCCATTCAAGTCGGAAGCTCGAAGGCAATTCGGCTACGCCCTCTCGAGGCTAAAGTCCGATAAAAAGGCTCCTGGCAAACCAGGTCAACCAAAGACCTTCGATTCCACCCATTCAAGTCGGAAGCTCGAAGGCAATTCGGTTACGCCCTTTCAAGGCGAAAGTCAGATAAAAATGCTCCTAACAATCCAAGTCAAGCTAAATTATCAACTATACTCATCCGAGGCGATGAGAATAAGTCCAAGGCAGGCGTCGTCGCTTTGACATGCACCAAGTTCAAGGAGACATCCTTGACACTCGAAGACAAAGTCTGAGGCGACCAATGCCTCGGCACTTTACAAGCCCAAGGCCCGGTCCTTGGCATTCGAAGACAAAGTCCGAGGCGACCAATGCCTCGGCACTCAACAAGCCCAAGGCCCATCCCTTGGCATTCGAATACAAAGTCCGAGGCGACCAAAGCCTCGGCACTCTACAAGCCCAAGGCCCGGTCCTTGGCATTCGAAGACAAAGTCCGAGGCGACCAATGCCTCGGCACTCAACAAGCCCAAGGCCCATCCCTTGGCATTCGAATACAAAGTCCGAGGCGACCAAAGCCTCGGCACTCTACAAGCCCAAGGCCCGGTCCTTGGCATTCGAAGACAAAGTCCGAGGTGACCAATGCCTCGGCACTCTACAAGCCCAAGGCCCAGCCCTTGGCACTTAAAGACAAAGTCCGAGGCGACCAGCGCCTCGGCACTCTACAAGCCCAAGGCCCAGCCCTTGGCACTCGAAAACAAAGTCCGAGGTGACCAACGCCTTGGCACTCTACAAGCCCAAGGCTCATCCCTTGGCATTCGGAGACAAAGTCCAAGGCGACCAATGCCTCGGCACTTTACAAGCCCAAGGCCCAGCCCTTGGCACTCGAAGACAAAGTCCGAGGCGACCAACGCCTCGGCACTCTACAAGCCCAAGGCCCAGCCCCTGGCACTCGAAGACAAAGTTCGAGGTGATCAATGCCTCGGCACTCTACAAGCCCAAGGCCCAGCCCTTGGCACTCGAAGACAAAGTCCGAGGCGATCAATGCCTCGGCACTCTACAAGCCCAAGGCCCAGCCCTTGGCACTCGAAGACAAAGTCCGAGGCGACCAACACCTCGGCACTCTACAAGCCCAAGGCCCAGCCCTTGGCACTCGAAGACAAAGTCCGAGGCGATCAATGCCTCGGCACTCTACAAGCCCAAGGCCCAGCCCTTGGCACGCGAAGATAAAGTCCGAGGCGACCAACGCCTCGGCACTCTACAAGCCCAAGGCCCAGCCCTTGGCACTCGAAGACAAAGTCCGAGACGTCATCGCCGACATATTGACATTCGATCAAAAGTCCAAGCCTAGTCTTGTCACTCAGGTCCAAGCATCAGATTGTCACTGGCCATCACCTTTTCTCAATGACTAACGATTCCAAACCGGTCAGGGGGTGGTTGGTCTAACTCTATCAATGCGTGTCTCCACACGGGTGCAGTCGACGGTGGGTAACACGGGACAAAATGGTGCTTTCTTCATCCTGGCCAAGTCAACACCCTCACATGACCGTAGTACCTGGTGAATACAGTAACTAGGTGCGGTAATACATTGGGTGAAGACCGGCTGGCCATCATGCGGCGTCATCCTAGATTATCTCTAAGAAACCCCCTCGAATATAGCATTGTCCCTCGCCGACATCCCCGCGCACCAGTGTTTTACCGAAAAAGTGTCGGTTTCAAATGGGGCTGAAATTCGAAAAACACACTATTTTCAATACCGACACTTTTTGGCCTCTTCTAGCAGCCCCAATAATAGGGTGTCGGCACCAACAAGCAGCCCCCCCTCGGTTTCGCACAAAAACCGAGTAGGGAAGAGGTGACGGCACACCATCAGCAGCACACCCCTCGGTTTCGTCAAAAACCGAGAGGGGGTGTGTGTCGGCATCAACAAGCAACCCCCCCTCGGTTTCGCACAAAAACCGAGTGGGGAGGGGATGACGGCACACCATCAGCACACCCCTCGGTTTCGCACAAAAACCGAGTAGGGAAGGGGTGACGGCACACCATCAGCAGCACACCCCTCGGTTTCGTCAAAAAAAACCGAGAGGGGGTGTGTGTCGGCATCAACAAGCAGCCCCCCCTCGGTTTCGCACAAAAACCGAGTGGGGAAAGGGTGACGGCACACCGTCAGTAGCACACCCCTCGGTTTCGCACAAAAAACCGAGTGGGGAAGGGGTGACGGCACACCATCAGCAGCACACCCCTCGGTTTCGTCAGAAAACCGAGGGGGGTGTGTGTCGGCATCAACAAGCAACCCTCCCTCAGTTTCGCACAAAAACCGAGTGGAGAGGGGGTGACGGCACACCATCAGCTCACCCCTCGGTTTCGTCAGAAAACCGAGAGGGGGTGTGTGTCGGCATCAACAAGCAACCCTCCCTCGGTTTCATACAAAAACCGAGTGGGGAAGGGGTGACGGCACACCATCAGCAGCACCCCTCGGTTTCGTCAGAAAACCGAGAGGGGGTGTGTGTCGGCATCAACAAGCAACCCTCTCTCGATTTCGCACAAAAACCGAGTGGGGAAGGGGTGATGGCACACCATCAGCAGCACACCCCTCGGTTTCGTCAGAAAACCGAGAGGGGGTGTGTGTCGGCATCAACAAGCAACCCCCCCTCGGTTTCGTCAGAAAACCGAGAGGGGATGCGTGTCGGCATCAACAAGCAGCCCCTACTCGATTTTGCACAAAAACCAAGTAAGGGGGGGTGCGACGGCACACCATCAGTAGCCCACCCCTCGGTTTCGACAGAAAACCGAGAGGGGGGGTGTTCGGCATCAATATCAACCCATCTCGTGGTTTCGTCAGAAAACCGAGAGGGGGGGTGCT
The DNA here is from genome assembly GCA_947650365.1 of Chamaelirium japonicum. Taxonomy (NCBI): domain Eukaryota; kingdom Viridiplantae; phylum Streptophyta; class Magnoliopsida; order Liliales; family Melanthiaceae; genus Chamaelirium; species Chamaelirium japonicum. The sequence continues at coordinate 88,075,914 of OX393549.1, forward strand.
CGACGTCATCCAAAATCTATTAGTTAACCCGATTCAAGTGGCATTCGCACACAAGGATCAGCCAAAGATGAAGAGTTATCTTCTATTGGGATTGGTTGAATAGCAACTCCACCTAACCTATTGAGTCGGCCGTGCAAACTTCACAAGCAAAATTCCTCCTTCTTATCTGGGGGTGGACTCGTGGTAACCGCCGCATCATCACTAGGGCCCGACTGCAGTCCCTAGTGAATACAGTAACTAGGTGCAGTTGGGTGTCGAACAGAGACGGACGAGTTACCGCGTATCGATGCCTCTTCAAGACGCGCGTAGGACACTCGGCCAACGCGTTCTTTAGAGTCATCTCGTTATGAAGGTGATTACCGAAAAAGTTACTCGTCAAGGTGTACGATGTTTCACGTCCACTTTGACCGTTTTTTCAGCGTCTACACAATGGCGCCTTATACGCATCGATCCGACTTGTGTATGAAAAGTTACGGCTATCAGAAGTTTTTGAGGTATTTTTCTTCAAAGACAGACATCGGAAAAGTTGTACGTCAAGGTGAACCATATTTCACGACTACCTGGATCAGTTTTTCGACGCCGACGCAATGGCGCCTTATACGCATCGATCCGACACACGCATGAAAAGTTATGATGGTCGGAGGTTTTCGAGATATTTCTTCCTGGAAACCAACTTCGGAGAAGTTACATGGCAATGATGGTCACACTGACGACTTCAACCTGGTTCACTAGGCGACCGACCCACAGCAGGCCAAACACTGCGCCTAAGAGAAGAACTCATGCCTCTCCTCGCGAGCATGGGCACTTGGCGGCAGCGCGCGGGTCGGAACGAGGACAAGGGGTTGGATGAACCAAACCCCCTCCTACACGCTCTTCTCACACATACCTCATGCACACGCTACTCCTTGCAACCAGCAGAGACAACCCGGGGTGGGGTCAGACGAACCAAGCGTCCCCCCCCTCCCCGCGGCCTCCTCACATCGGCCAGACGCAACCTCGAGAAGGTCAGACGAACAAAGCGACCCCCCCCTCCAGCGTGCGTCCTCAGCACATGGCGCGGCCCGAGACATGAAGTGAAGGGAGGGACGGGGAAGCCGACTCTTCCCCCACGCGCTCTCTCATTCGAACCCTCTCTCCCACCGAGGGTGAATGCAAAGAAAGGAGAAGAAGGCGCGGGGGTGCAACCCGCATGGCCAGCACCCGTGCCCACCTCCAACCCGGCCAGAACCCGCTCCCGAAGCCGCTGACCACCGCCTCCGCCCGCGTCCGGAGCCGCACGCCGCTACCACGACCTCCACCCGCGCCGCACGCCTCTCTCTCGCACCCGCTCTCTCTCGCACGGACTCTCTCTCTCACCGTGGGCTCTCTCTCGCCTGCTCTTTCTCTCACCAAGGGTGAATGCAAAGAAAGGAGAAGAAGGCGTGGGGGTGCAACCCGCATGGCCAGCACCCGTGCCCACCTCCAACCCGGCCGGAACCCGCGCCCGAAGCCGCTGACCACCGCCCGCGTCCGGAGCCGCACGCTGCTACCACGACCTCCACCCGCGCGCCGCACGCCGTCACCACCGCCTCCGCCTGCGGCAAGGCCCTCTCTCTCGCACCCGCTCTATCGCGAATATCTCCCCCACTCGCTGCTGCCCTCTCACCGAACGCAGAAAAGGAGAGAGAGAGAGAGAGAGAGAGAGAAAGGAAAGAGAGAGCGGGGTGGGGTACGTTGCAGTTCGCGTGGCCAAAGAGGAAAGAGAGATCGGGCTGCTCTTTCACGTGGACACAACCAAAGAAAGGAAAGAGAGGGCGGGGTGGCTGCAGCCTCACGTGAATGCATGGAAGCTGAAATGGAAAGAGAGAGAGAGAAAAGAAAGAGGGAAAGAAATTCAAAAGCCAAAAGTAGAAAGAGAGAGAGAGAAAGGAAAGAGAGAGAAGGACGCTGCTCTCATCTTCATTCCGGATTTTTTTTGTGTGGGATATGCCGGATTCACGAGGGAACGTACCGTTTTGCATCCGAGCGGGGTCCGGGAGGTCTTGTACCATGGGACGGCTGTGATGCAGCCGGACTCAGATCTAATGCCCATTCCGCCAAGAAAATAAGGAAAGAGAGAAGCAAAGAAAGGAAAAAGAGAAAAGCTGTTCTCTCGCCGAGAGGGTCTCGGTACCCTCTCGGTATCCTCTCGGTACCCTCTCGGTACCCTCTCGGTATCCTCTCGGTACCCTCTCGGTATAGTCTCGGTTGAAAAACACACTGGTTTTTCAGAAACACCCCCTTGCAAAACCGAGACTTTTTGGCTTGCACCAAAAGGGTCTCGGTAACCACTCGGTATGCTCTCGGTACCCACTCGGTATGCACTCGGTACCCTCTCGGTATCCACTCGGTCCGAAAACGCACTGTTTTTTCGGAAACACCCCCTCGCAAAACCGAGACTTTTTGGCTCGCGCCAAAAGGGGTCTCGGCATCGACGGAAGAAAGCCCTGCTAATACGAACCGCGGCACCGACAACCCTCGCCAACCGCGCCAGGATCCTAAAGCGTTTGCACCATGGAATCCCAGCCGACCCAGGGGGTCCTGACCCGACTGGGAGGGGGTAACTGTGGGTGCAAAAATTGTACTGGACCAGATCAGAGCAGCATGGGCCCGCGCAACGGCCCAAATGGGTAAGCCCGCCTGGGCTCACATGGGCCCACTCTACGAGGCTCGCAGATCAAGCCCTACCCCTTATTGGGCCCGAACAACGGCCCAATAAGGGCCCAGCAAGGAGGCCCAGAACCAGTGCCACGTCATCAGTGCCACGTCATCACTGCCATATCGGGCACGTGCCTACGCTATAAAAGGACCCCCAAGGCATCCAGGAAGGGGGTTGGTCATTCGATCAGAGGAAGAGAGGATCCAGAGCCAGAGCCCTCTATTCTCCCCACCTCGTTCTCTTCTAGTTGCTCCGTGCAACCCCACTGTACGAAGCTTCTCTCGGCCTGTCGAGAGAACGCTCACCCTTTATATTCAAATTATAGTGAAGATCAGGTGGCACCTCTCGCCCGGAGACGTAGGTCGTAAGACCGAACTCCGTCACCAATCCTTGTGTCATCGCTCTTTATTCTCTCTATCTATTCTCCCATCTCTCTAACTCTACAAACAATCCAATTCAATCAAGGCTGTGGGGGCGGGATTCCCGATCAAGGCGGCTCGGAAATTTCCCCCCACACCGTGCGCCGCTACGGAATTCGTAAGAACTCCGTAGTTAAGCGTGCTCGGGCGAGAGTAGTACCAGGATGGGTGACCTCCCTGGGAAGTTCTCGTGCGGGCACGGGCAAAACGGACAAAATCTTGTGTGTTTGGGACGGATGTTACATAAAGAGGGGCAACACTTAGTCGTTTGTTTCGACGTAAGTCCCCGTGGAAGTCATCGAAGTGCCAGGCACTGGGCAACTTAATGTGTTTGTTTTCATATAAGTAACACTGAAACTCTGAACAGGGACTCTCGGTCGACCCTGATCAAGAACCCCAACTTTCGGTCACTCCTCGAGATCTCACGACATCACAACGAAACTATCACCGGGGTTCGGTCACTCCTCGAGATCTCACGACACACAGTCTGTAAAGACCTGCTTTTCTGTAATAAAGTATTGGGTTAGTCTCTTCGGGGGCAAGACTCTTCACCCGGGTACAAAATGGTTCGAGCTTGCACTTAAGCATTGGGTTGGTCCGAATATGGATGAGCAAATAAGCTTTAGAACTTAATTCTTTTACGAAAAAAAAATCATAACTTGAATCTTTCACCATGGAGGACAATTCGAGGTGTGACACAACCAGCAGCTCTTTTCCTTCTGAACATCCTTCCACTGTCGGCCACTAGCCATCCGATCTGACAATCTGGCCTCTTCTGATCTCTCTCCCTCCTGTCTCCAGTCACCGATCAAAGTAATACATTTAAAAAATATATGTCGAGAGAAATTAGAGCGTTTTTTTGTGAAAGTTTTAAGCTTCCTCCCTCTGGTGGCCACTAGCCATATTAACCTCTACATGTCAAGATTGTAGGCCAAATTTGATCCTCTAAAAACATATATAATTGTATCGAGTTGCTTTGCAATTGGATAATTAATTAAAAATTATTTTATCCTCTGGAATCATTGGAATAAAAGGAGGTGGAATTCATTTCTGATAGATAAGATAACCTCACATGAACAAAAGTGTTGGAAGTCCTACATCCCTGTAAAATACTTCCATCAAAATAAATAATAAAATGGGAAATATTATTCATACCCCAAAAATCTGTAATTAGCCCCCGTATCCCTAGCGTTTCTCAATAACTTACTCAACAATCCTTTAATACCAACAATGCCCTTTTTTTTGTACCCCAAACCCCAAAGCCGCTGCTCAGCGTCTTTTGTACCCCCAACCCAACCCAATGTTTGTTTAAACTTAGCCCAAGCCCAACCCGTCGGGTTGGCCGGGTTGTGCGGGGTGGGTTCGGGTTAACCCGCCCAAAGTTGGGTTGGGTTTGGGTTGGCCCGCCCAAGTTGCAGCTAGGGGTGGCAATGAGTCGTGTCGTGTCGGGTTCGTGTCGTGTCTAGTTTCGTGTTGTGTCCAAAACCCCTAGACCCGGACCCGACCCATTTAACTAATTGTGTCTAGATCCTAAACCCGTACCCGACTCACTAATAAATAGGCAGACACGATAAGACCCGTTTACCACCCGGATCTATTCAGTTGACCCGATCCGACCCAATCCGACTTGACCCGACCTGACCCGAAAGACCCACTGGTATTATATATTATAGTATTGGATTGCTGGTAGTGGTAGACCCGACATGACACGACACGACACGACCCGTTGAATACTAAACGGGTCTTCTCGGGTCTACCGTGTCCAGACCCTAAACCCGGACCCGACCCGTTTATTAAACGAGTCTATCGTGTCGACCCGTTTACGACTCGAACCCGTTTAGCCTTGTCCCAGACCCGCTAATTTCGTGTCGGGTCCTGTCGGGTCGAGGAGAAATAATTCGGGTTGGGCTCGGATTAGCCCGCCCAAATTCGAGTTGGGTTCGAGTTGGACTCGGGTTGGGTACAGATTGGCCCGCCCAAGTTGCAGCTCTACTTGTGCCTTCAAGTATCAGCCAACTGCATGGGGTTTATTTAAGAGTGGGGTGTATTCAAGAGTGTATATAATTGGGGTATATTTAAGGGGCTATGTATTTGATTGGGGTATAATCAAGTTGGGGCGGGCCATTTAACTGGGGTGTATTGAAGGTGGGGTGTAAGGGGGAAGGGTATTTTTGGGATAGGAATAGGGTATGAAAAAAAAAATTGGGGTGTGTTCAAGTTTGTTGGAAATGGGGGCTAATTACAGATTTATGGGGTATAAATAAAATTTTCCTAATAAAATATGATAAAACTACACTTTCTAACCAGATCATTTCTATCAAAATCAACAGCGAAACTGAAACTTCCAACCGGAAGTCCCAATCAACACTTTTAATAGTTTTACTACTTTCTACACTTCTGAACTAGGCCTCTACTCCTAGACATATGCTACACTTGTTGCCCATTATTTTCATTTAATGGTCCACCTAACGCGCCCGATCGAGCCGTAAGCAAGTGCAACTCGCACTAGTGGGCCAGCAAAAATAATCCCCATAAAATGGAAAAGACTTTGTGATTCAATGTTTTTTTTTTATGAAGCAGCTAGTACCAGTGGGGCAGCAAAAATGCTCCCCTTAAAATGAGAAAACTTTGTGATTTAATTTTTTTTTCCCGGGTGAAATTTGTGATTCAATGTTGGTTTGGTAATGTTTCTCGATGTCACGATATAGAAAGGCTAGGGTTTGAAAGAATACCGGACAACTCTCATTAGGCACATGGCCAACATATATATAGACAATACAAGTGTATACCCGTGGGAAAGCCCCTGCGTGTAGCAGTGGAAAAGGACATAAATAATAAATACGTTAACACCCCCCCTCAAACTCACGGTGGGTCAACCACTGAGAGTTTGCGAATAAGAAACAAAAAACGAGATGGATGAGACTTCGTGAATAAGTCAGCAATCTGCTCCGTCGAAGAGACATAAGGCAGAGAGATGGTCCCAGCCTCGTACTGCTCTCTGGAGAAGTAACAATCTATCTCAATGTGCTTGGTCCGCTCATGAAACACCGGATTGCTGACAATCTGAATGACACTCTTGTTGTCACAATGAAGAGCGGTGGGTCCTGAGGTATCAACACCAAGATCTCGAAGAAGACGTCGGAGATGAACGATCTCCTTAGTAGTAGTGGCCATGGCACGAAACTCAGCCTCGGTACTGGAGAGAGAAACCACGGCCTGCTTCTTGCTCTTCCAGGAGATAAGAGAGTCACCAAGAAACAGACAATAACCTGTAGTCGAGCGACGAGTAGTCGGGTCCCCTGCCCAATCGGCATCAGAGTATGCACGAAGAGCCAAAAAGGAGGATGACGAGAAGAAGAGCGACCGAGTGATAGTGCCACGAAGGTACCTAAGAGTCCGAAGAAGAGCAGCGTAGTGAACAGAGTGAGGGGCATCCACAAACTGGCTGAGAACACTGACTGCATGAGTAATATCCGGTCTGGTGATGCAGAGATAAACCAGTTGACCAACTATCTCGCGGTACCTGGTAGGATCTGAGAGGGGCTCACCATCGGCGGGACGAAGTTTCACATGAAGCTCAAGAGGAGTGTCAACTGTCCGGCAATCAGAAAGTGCAGCCCGAGCAAGAATGTCAGCGGTGTACTTCTGTTGAGAAAGCAGAATCCCTCTAGTACTCCTAGCAACCTCTAGGCCAAGAAAATAACGTAGAGGACCAAGATCCTTCATCTGAAATTGGCTCCGAAGATGCTCCTGAAGGGAGGCTATGGCACTGGTGTCATCACCTGTAAGAATCATGTCATCGACATAGAGAAGGATGATTGCCCGGCCCTGGGGAGAAGTCCGCACAAACATAGAATGGTCTTGAACGCTCTCCACAAAGCCAATGTCAGTAACTGCACGACGGAAACGCTCAAACCAAGCACGAGGAGCCTGTTTGAGGCCATAGATAGCTCGACGAAGGCGACATACATGCTGAGATGGTATGCGGAGGCCTGGAGGAGGCTGCATATAGACAACCTCGGAGAGATCACCGTGAAGAAAAGCATTCTTCACATCCATCTGTGACAGGGGCCAACCTCTAGCAGCAGCAACAGCGAGAAGAGTCCGAATGGTGGTCATCTGAGCTACTGGAGCAAACGTCTCATCATAATCAATCCCATACTCCTGAGTGAAACCTCTAGCAACGAGACGGGCTTTGTATCGGTCAATAGAGCCATCTGGGCGATGCTTGATCTTGAAGACCCATTTGCAGCTGATAGGCTCGACAACAGGAGGCAGAGGCACATTTTCCCATGTTTGAGTATGCGCAAAGGCCTGAAACTCCTCAACTATAGCCTGCTGCCACACAGGGTACTGCAATGCCTCTTTGTAAGACCTGGGCTCTCTGTCTGTGTGAAGGGCGGTAAGGTAGGTAACGAACTGAGGCGAGTAAGAAGTGACAGCAGCAAAACCAAAACGATCAGGGGAGTAGCCAAAGTGGTCGGGAGGGCGACGCTCGCGCTGGGGGTAGCGAGGAGAACTATGAGGATCCACATCCGGTAGAGGTAGGCTGCCCGAAATGGATGGAGTACCAGAGGAGTCACTGACAGATGAAGGCATGGCAGGTAGCGGGTCAGATGAATAAGAAACAGGTAGAGGAGACGAGGGATCCGAAGGAGAGGAAGGACTCAAGCGTGTAGAAGGGACGACTACAGGAGGAGGAGGTAAAAACTCAAGAGCAGTGGTAGGAGGAGGAGCGGGAGAGATAGGAGGAGGCATGGTTGAGGAGGTAGGAGAAACCTCAAGAAAGGTAAGATCCTGAGACGCAGGAGAGTAGTAAGGAACATGTTCAACAAAAGTGACATGTCGAGAGATGCGAAGACGACGAGCCAGGGGGTCATAGCAACGATACCCCTTGTGCTCAGAACTGATTCCCAAGAGTACACACTTAGTGGACCTAGCCGACAGTTTGTTACGCTCATGAGAAGGAAGGAGGACAAAACATGTGCACCCAAACGTACGAAGCATGCTGTAATCAGGAGGGGAGCCAAAGAGACGCTCGTGAGGCGAAACACCCGCGAGGACAGAGGAAGGGGTGATGTTAATGAGGTTGATGGAGGTCAAAATAGCCTCAGCCCAGAAGGTGCGAGGAACGCACGAGGAAATAAGCTGAGCACGAGCTGTCTCAAGAATATGACGATGCTTTCGCTCTGCAACACCATTCTGCTCATGAGTATGAGGACATGATTGTTGGAAGAGAGTCCCATGGGATTGAAGAATAGAACACATTGTAGAAGAGAGATATTCGCGAGCGCAATCAGACCTAAAAGTTTTAATACGAGCATGAAACTGAGTATGAACCATGGCGGTGAAGGTCTGATAGATGTCGGGAATGTCGGAACGCTGACGAAGAAGATACACCCATGTGAAACGTGAATAATCATCAATAAAACTAACATAATAAAGATAGCCATTCATAGAAGGAAAAGGTGCAGGACCCCAAATATCTGAGTGCACTAGATCAAACAGACTACATGACTGCGACAAACTGGTAGAAAAGGGGCTAGCAGAATGCTTAGCCAACTGACATCCATTGCAAAAAGAAAGACGAGAAAATGAACCACGGCCTAAAGCACCTGATCGGAAAAGACTTTTAAGCCGAGGTTCAGACACATGTCCTAGCCTCCTGTGCCACAGGTCGGCATCAGAAGAGACAGCACTACAGATAATATAAGGTAGATGAAGATACTCCAGGTGATATAAGCCACCAACCCTACGAGCAGCACCAATCCTCTGTCCCGAGCGTGGGTCCTGCACAACACAAAAGGAGGAAGAAAAATTAACTATCAGGCCAGAATCACAAAGGCTGCTAATAGAGATCAAGTTCATGCGAAGTTGAGGAGCATATAGAACAAAAGGTAAAGAGAGGAAGTTAGAAGAGATGGACCCAGTCTGCGAGATGGCTAAAAGAGAGCCATCCGCAGTGTGTATCGGAGGAATGCGATGGGCAGGAGAACAGTCAGTAAGAATAGAGTGGTTAGGAGTCATGTGGTGAGAGGCCCCAGAGTCCATAATCCAAGGTGCAGAGGTACCCGAAGTGGCAGAGAAGGCAGAGAGACCGAAGGAGCCTGAAGGACCGGGGGTAGGCTGCAGAAGGAGCTGCTCAAGACGCATCTCGAGACGCTGAAGGCGATCCGTCGTAGTAGCTGCAATAGAAGTGGGGGCAGGAACAGTAGTGGTGGTATTAGCAGCGGCAGCAGCAGGGCAACTACGGTGAGGTGGAGCAGCACGCTTCTCTTGGTGGAGAAGCCAACAGGTGTCAGTCGTGTGCCTTGTCTTGCCACAGTGGGTGCATCGCCGAGTATCAGGCAGATCGGCGAAACGAGAACCACCCCGAGAAGGAGGAATTCTCGGGGGGGGGGGAGTAGCAGCTAGAACCACCTCAAAGCTAGAGGGTACAGGGGCCCGACGGGCAGCCACAGTAAGAAGACGCGTCTCCTCGGCAAGAAGCTTGGCGACGACAGCATCGAGACGAGGAAGCGGATCTCGATGAATCAGCTGACCCGCAAGAGGAGAGAACTCAGGGCGAAGAGCCATCAAAAATTGATAGAGCTGTCGCCGTTCCCGAAAGAGCTGCAACTCACGCCAGGAGGCACTGACTCTGGACACTTCCAACAGAGGGGGCTCCAAAGCCTGAAGTTCACGCCAATAGCCACGCATAAGGCTATGAAACTGCTGAATAGTCTGCTCCCCTTGCTGAACAGACTGAGCCTGAGAGAGGAGCTGATACTCGCGAGCCCCACTTTGCTCCACAAAGCGCTCAGTTAGGTGGACCCAAAGTTCTGCAGCAGTAGAGAAGGTGACAAGATCTGCACGAAGAGAGCGATCGACTGAGGCAACTAAAAAAGCGCGAACACGTCGATCACGACCTCTCCAAATTTCAGAAGCCACGGAGTCAGAGGTCGTTGTAGGAGCAGGAGTAGATCCGTCAAGGTGCCCGTATAAGGCACGACCATCCAGAACGCTTCGGACTATAGCCGACCACGCAGTCCAGTCCGCGACAGTCACAAGGGGGAAGTCCGTAGAAATTGGAAGAAAATCCCTTATTTGTTCGATAGGTGTCACCGAGAACGGAACAGATGACACTCCGTACGGAGCAGAGGACGTCACTGTGGGCGGATCAGAAGATGCCATCAGGGATAGAGCTCCGGTGCAGGATAGGATTCGTGCAGGATAGATCCGATACGGGATAGATCCGATACGGAATAGGTTGCGGTGCGGGATAGGTCCGGTACGGGATAGGGTTGCGGTGCGGGATAGGAAACAGTAGCGGTACGGGATACAGAATAGATCCGGTACGGGATAGGACTGCTGTGCGGGATAGGTCACAGCGGTACGGGATAACCGATCCGGTGCGGGATAGAGCGGTGCGGTGCAGCGGTACGGGATAACCGATCCGGTGCGGGATAGTGCGGTGCGGTGCGGTGCGGGATGGGCGGTGCGGGATGAGCGGCTGGATCCGGTGCGGCGGGATCGGATGCGGCGGGATCCGGTGTGGGAAAGAGAGAGAGAGAGAGAGAGAGAACTGCGATCCGATGCGGCGGGATCCGGTGCGGGGGGTTTGCTGCGGGCCTGGGGTACGTCGCTCCGGTACGGACGACGCGGGAGAGAGAGCTGCGGGCACGGGATAAGTCGGTCTCCGGTACGGACGCCGCGGGATCAAGTCGGCTCTGATACCATGTCACGATATAGAAAGGCTAGGGTTTGAAAGAATACCGGACAACTCTCATTAGGCACATGGCCAACATATATATAGACAATACAAGTGTATACCCGTGGGAAAGCCCCTGCGTGTAGCAGTGGGAAAGGACAGAAATAATAAATACGTTAACACTCGAGAATAGTGATTTAAAACAAAATATTATGGTCACATAATACCGGTGGGTGGGTGGGTGCTCTGTTACCAAAATCATTGATTTTTTGAATAAGTCTCGATTAAAACATGACTTAGTTAGTAAACGTTCATTATATGACTCTTTTCTGATTTTTAAAAAAAAAATCACGATTTTATAAAAAAAATCATGATTTTCATGTTTTAATCCCTATCTATGCGTTTTAATTCTGATTAATTACTTTTTAATCCCGTCTTGTATTGCTCAAAAAACCTATTGTAATATCTATATATAAATATGTACTAAAATTCTATCATTTGTTTTCTGACTTTTTCTCGATTTTTACGACTTCTGATCTCGTAACTATTGGTGGGTGGGTGCGCATCTCTCATAGCACAAGAGCATTTTTTCTACCCAATTGATTTGTTGCACTTAATTACTGTGAGCGCGGAAAAAGATTCGGGTCGTCTTTATTGCGGATCACACGAGATTACAAATTTTCTTTGATCAGGAGATTGTGGGAGAGATCCTCTGGAGGGTCCCTTTGATCCGCGTCTCCACGTGGTATTCGTGCGAGAGCTCTGAAGGGGTTGCCCAGGACAGAGGTCTTTACAGGGTGAGGGTTTTTGAGAGGCTAAGGAGTTTCTGCCGTTGATTTTGTCCCGTCCGTGCTTCGCGCTTTCTCGGCTAGGGAGGCTTTGGGCTTCGTTCCTTGGTCTTCGTGTCTTCCTCGATCCTGGCTCGACCTCGACGTCCTTGATCGTCGGTTCGCGGCGTCGATCGTGTTTTTGGCGTCAGCTTTGGCTTTGGCTTTCGGCTTTGGCGTAGCTTTGGCGTGGCTCTGGCGTTTGCTTTGCTTTGGCGCTTGCGCTTGAACGTAGGCGGGTAGAGGCTTGCGATGCTTTAGTTCTTCCGGACTTCGCGTCGTATCGGCTAGAATGTGCGGTGCTTTGCTCGTGACCGTCGTAGTTGCTTGGCTTTGGCACGTGCGTTGCTTTAGCGCGGGCTTTACCGGGGCGTTTGCTTTGGCTTCTTGCGTCGGCTTTGACTTTAGCTTTGACTCGATCTTCTTCTCGAACGACTGGCGTTGCTTCTTCAAGGCTTCTTTCTTCTTCCGACTTCCTCAACGGTTGTGACGTCGGCTTGGCTTTTCGGTGGGGGTAGCACTGATCTTCGTGCGACGGTTGTAGCGTCGGCTTTTGTTGATGAAGACGGCGGGGGTAGCACCGGCTTCGGCACGACGGTTTTAGCGTCGGCTTTTGGTTGACGAAGGCGGCAGGGGTATCACCGGCTTCAGGCTTTCTTCTCCCGGCTTTCTTCTACGTGCAAGGAGTTGATGCCTTTGTTGAAGACGACGGGTGTTGTCGGCTTCGATCTTCTTCTCCGGCCTTTGCTTATGGCGTCTTCGGAGCTGATGAAGATCGTTGGAGCAATCGGGTGATGACAGCTCCGGGTCTTCTTCTCCAAGCTTTCTTCTTCGTGCGAGGAGTCGAAGCTTTGATCTTCGAGTGCAAGGTCTTCACGTTGATGAGGACTTGAAGGGTCAAGGACTCCCGTAGGATATGCTTGCCGTGCCTCGTGAAGCCTTCGGTCTTCAAGCGTTGGAGCTTCTTCGTAGCGCTCTTTCGTCTTCAGCTTTTCGGACCTTTGATGCCTTCCCCGACCCCTTCTATTTATAGGCAAAGGGGGGCGGTTGGGGGAGATATTGCTGAAATCTTTTTGTTTCCTCCAATCTCTCCCCTCATAACCATCGAGATATTGTTCCCTTATTTGGGGAAACAAACCCGATTTCCTCCTTTTTAGTTGGAGTGGTTATGGGCTAGATGTGACTCGATCTTTAAAGATCGAGTTGTTATTCTTGTTGCACTTTTGGATCGGATGGCGACGCAACGTCATCTTGTCCGTTGGATCGAGGGATCGTCGCGGATCTACGGCTACGTAGACGTCCACGCCACCTCCCCCCGCATCGAGGCGGTTTTGATTTCTTTTTCCTTTCTTTTCTTTTTCTTTTCCTTTTCTTTTCTTTTTCTTTTTCTTTTTCTTTTCTTTTTCTTTTAGGGCCGGCCCCACCTCTCCACGAAGAGGGGGGCACGGTTTTCTAGAAGGGCCGGCCCCACCTCTCCATGAAGAGGGGGGCACGGTTTTCTAGAAGGGGGGCCGGTGGGCCCCCCTCTTTGTGTCCGAGTTGCGGGTCCGGTGGGACCCGTTTGCTTTGGGTCGGGCCATGGCGCGCGAATTGAGTTCGCACGTGGGCCTAGTTCGCACGCGGGCCGTTGTGTGCGGGCCGAGTTTCGCATACGGGCCGTTGTGTGCGGGCCGAGTTTCGCATGCGGGCCGTTGTGTGCGGGCCGAGTTTCGCATGTGGGCCATTGTGTGCGGGCCCAAGTTGCATGAGCGAGTCGGGTTCGACCCGAAGGTCATCGAGTGCAAGCCCATTTTTCGTGTACAAATCGGGTTCGACCCGAAGGCCGTTGGGTGCGGGCCTATTTTTTTTGTGTAAAAATCGGGTTCGACCCGTGGGCTAATTTCGATGCCCACAAGTGCCCCCTCAAGTTCGAGTGCGCCCGTGGGAAACGCGTAGCGCTTGGACTTGAGTCGCGTATTTGTGTGGGATTAGGTCTTTAAAAGGCCCTCCCCGTTTTAGTTTCTCTTCATTATCAGCGATTCCCGGCGGCTTGGAGTCGAGAGCTCTGCTAGGTTTTCTTGCTTCGCAACGATGCCGAGGAGGATGAAGATGGTGACGCCATGGGGTTCGCGGAGGAGGGAAGATCGCCGGCCCGTGGACGGCGGAGGGTTGCCGGCGTGGTGATCCTTCTCCACCTCCTTCTTCTTCTTCTTCTTCTTCCTCTTCTTCTTCTTCTTCGCATGGTGCGGGAGGGCGCGACGGGCGCGGCCGGGGGCTGCTGTGGCGGCCGGCGCACGGGTTGGAGGCGCGGGAAGGCGCGAGTCGGAGGGTGCGAGGTGCGGGTGCGGCCGGGGGCTGCTGTGGCGGCCGGTGCACGGGAGGTCTGGAGGCGGGGCCGTGGGCCGGAGCGGCACGGCGTCGGGGCCGTGGGCCGGAGCGGCAAGGCGCGGGGGTCGTGGGCCGGAGCGCCACGACGCCGAGGTCGGGCTGGAGCGGCCGGGGTTGCGGGCTGGAGCGGCAGGGCGCGGGGGCAGCGTGGCAGGGCGCGGGGGCCGGAGGCGGGCGCAGCGGGCGTGGGGCCGGGTCCGCGGGGCGCGGCGGGCGTAGCCGGAGCCGGGCGCAGCCGGGGTTGCGGGCTGGAGCGGCAGGGCGCGGGGGCCGGAGCGGCATGCTGCGCGGGGGCCGGGGGCGCGGGCGCAGGGCGGCCGGGCGTGGGGGCCGGCGCCGGGGGCGGCCGGAGGCGCGGGGGCTGGCGCCGTGGGCGCAGCGGGTGGCGCGGGGGCCGGAGCCGTGGTGGAGGCGGCCGGTGGCGCGGGGGCTGGCGCCGTGGGCGCAGCGGGCGGCGCGGGGGCCGGAGCCGGGGGTGGAGGCGGCCGGTGCAACAGCCCCCCCTCCTCTACGTGTTTTAATAGGAGAGGATGGGGTCGTGGCTTTTAGCCATGACCCCCCTCTTTTTATTCTTATTTGTTCGAAGGACGAAAGCCCCCCCGTATGTTTTGATAGGAGAGAGAGAGAGAGGGGGTTGCGGTTTTTTTGCCGTGACCCCCCTCTATCTTCTTTATTCGCACAAAGCCCCCCCCTGCTGTTTTTAACAGGAGAGAGAAGGGGGGGGCGTCGTGGCTTTTTGCCATTACCCCCCTCTGTCTTTCTTTATTTGCTGAAGGCCCCCCCCCTTTAATAGGAGAGATAAGGGGGGGTCGTGGCTTTTTGCCATTACCCCCCTCCGTCTTTCTTTATTTGCTGAAGGCCCCCCCTTTTGATTTCTTTGTTTCTGTACTCGGAATCCATCTGACTAGGGCTTTGTGTTCTTTCTTTTTCAGGTCTCGTCGTTACGAGAGCTTTCCGAGTTCCGGCTGGATTGTTGATGCGGTCTCCCACGGGAGTACGTACCTTCGCTTCCCCTTCGCGCAAGTCTCCCATCACCGTGCTTCGAGACAGGAGACCGGGCTGTCAGTGCTTCAGCTTTTGACGCACGAGCGAGTTTGCGAGGATGGTGTGACCGAAGGCTCTTGTCGAGTGTTAAAACTTGGCGAGCGCATCCTTACTGACAAAGGGTCTTCCCGGCAAATTGTCCGGCCGAGCTTGGGGTTACCGTTTCACCATACTGGAGACGATTCAGTTCCGGTCCCTGTTGTTGCTTTGAAGATATGTTCTAGCCGTACGCGATGGGGTGTGGGGATTCAATCGCGTGGAGATGTCACCTATCTGGGAGGTTTCCGGGACTGGATGAAAGAGCTATCCAGCGCGTTGGAGGCAGAGTCAGGGATGGAGCGTTTGGCGAGGTTTGTGGAGCCAGCTTGTTGGGAGTACAGTCGACCGGACGGTATGTACCGGGCTCTGTGTGAGCAGTGGTGCCCCGAGACCAATACCTTTTTGACTGGAGCTGGTGAAATCGGGATCACCCTTCGTGATGTGCATGTCATCTCTGGGTGTCCAGAAGTTCGGAGCTATTATCAGGAGGAGGTTCCTTCCCTGGAGGTTTTGACGGACCCAGATGAGTCTCCTAGCTTCTGCCTTTTGCTTTTTAAGGCGTATGCTATTATAGCGGCGCGCGAGCGGTCAGACCGGGTACTTCAATCGGATTGGGTGGACTTCTGGTTTCGAGGAGAGTATCGTCACGCTCCTCCTTCGAGTCACCCGATGTGGAGATATGCCTCGTCAAAGAGGCCGGCGCCTGGCACCTTCCGGCGACCGATCGAATCTCTGAAGAAAGAGTGGTGCTCCATGGCCGGGGCGCAGCGTCCCTGGGAAGTCTTGGGACTTGAAGAGTGTAGTGATGACTGGCGTGCTGTTTACTGGTCAGCAGGGTTAGTACTCTTTCTCTGCCGCTTTGCTTTACCCTGGGAAGGGGATGTGGTACGCCCTGGGACCTTCCTTGCAGCTGCTCGGATGGTGACTGGAGAGTTCCTTAATCTAGCGCCGGCGATCCTCTGCTCGTTGTATGGCGGGCTTAGCGGCACTTATTGGAGTCTATCGAGTGCGGGTAATGCAAGAGGGGAAGTAGGCAGAGCCAGTTCCTTTTGCCCCCTGCATTACCTCTATGGTTGGATTGGGCTCCACTTTCCGAAGGGGATCTTCGCGGCGCGTGGACCTTCGACCTCGGTGCCCTTTCTTCCTTGTGTGGGAGGTGTAATGAACGCTTTTTATGCATGGGAGCGTCCGAAGCCTAGTGCCCGAGAGTGTTTACGGCGCATGGGCCCCTCTGACTTTGAATTTGTATCGGAAAATGCACTGGCGCCTTCTATGAAATCCCTGGTGTGCGATGGGGCGGAGATGTCCGATCCTTTGTACTGGAGCATGGTGAGTTGCAGGCCTGGGTATCTTGTTTGGCGCCGTGGGGATGTAGTGGAGGTGGCCCGATACTCTCCCCACCGGTTTGCTCGTCAGTAGGGTTTTCGGCAGGAGTTGCCTGGGACTCCTTTGCGCCTGCGGTTACGTTATACTCCGCAGGAGGCGTACCGCCTCTGGGGAGCACTTTACGATCGTTTTACTGGGTGTACTTTCTCACCAGGGATTAAGTCGGGCGGCAAGGATGCAGCGACTCCTGAGTATCGCCGCTGGGTCAACGGGTCAGTGCTTCCCCTCTTGGCTGGCCTTCCGCTAGACGTCCTTGCTAGCAGCGAGCGGGCTGACTTTCCTTTTGACTCTTTGGCGGGGTCAGAGGATCGCCGTCTTTGGTCTAAGGAGCGATGGTCAGAGAACTCTTGTGGACGTCGAGAGAGTACTTCCCAAGCTTCACTTTCTGTGCAAGAAGTTGAGATGGCTCCGTCCTCCAAGGTTCAGGGCCTTCCTGGGACTCAGGCTTCTTGGAGTGGGGGTGCTTCTCCCAAGAGGAGAAAGTTGGACCTCTTGTGTGAGGCAGCTTTGACTGGTGCTGGCGAGGCAGGGCCAGCTCGAGACGGAGAGCCAGGGCTTTTTGTCGATGGGGTCATCCCTCCTTCTGGGGTATCTTCATCGGACGCTGCAGGTATATCTTGTTTTTAGTTTCTCATAAATTTATGTGCTTGTATTCTTACTTTGTTGGCTGAGTTGTCCAGCTCTTATTTTGGCAGGGTCTGCTGGACCGGACTGCGAGTCTGCCCGGAAGGGGGTTGGGCAGGAGTGCTTTCCCATCAGAGCAACGTTGATTGAAGGTGGCGGGCTGGATGTTCCCTGGGATAACTTGGAGCTTTTGGGAGCGTGTGGAGCAGACTTTACCGGCAGTGCTGTCAACCTGGATGATATTGACGTGGAGCAGTTGGGCTTTGGGGAGGAGGATGAGGTCTCCAGTGTAGGGAGAGAACAGACTCCTCCAGCTAGGTCCGGTACTCCGACAGAGGCTACTCCCGCAGTCGTTTTGTCGGAAGGTTTGCCTGTGCCTCCTCCTTCGGCTCCGGTGGTTCCGCTGACTGTTATCACGGCGATGGTCCAGGAGGCGGTTCCTTCACTTGAGCCTTCAGGGCCGGAGCCCACCTTGCCCGTGCACTCAGAGGCAGACAAGAGAAAGTACAGTTCGCGGGACCTTCTCTCTGTGCTTCTTTTGGAGAGCTGTCGGAAGTATATCCAGACGACGCTTGCACCCTTCCAGGAAGAGGGCTTTGCCGCTTTGAGCAGCTGGTGGGTCCTCGAGGGGCCTGAGTTTTGCAAGAGTCTGGCGACCTTCCAGGTAGATGGCTCTTTGTTTGAGACACAGATGCGTGTTCTCTTGGCAGATAGTGAAGCTCATTGCTTGAAACGGGCTTTGATGGAAGATGACCTCCCCCTGATACTGGCAAAGGCCGAGGACGAGGAGCGTCGACTGGAGGCGCAACATGCACTTGCTGCTGCGAGCCTTGTTCGGGCGCAGAAGAAGCTAGAGGCTGCTCGCGCATCTTTCGAGAAAGCTGAGACGATCGAGAAGTCTTCTGGAGCAGACTTGGCAAAGCAGCGTATCGAGCTGGCGGCGCATCGGGAGCGAGTAGCTTCTCGGTCTTCAGAGTTGGAGCGCATGGAGGTTACTGACGGCGACCTGCTCCAACGTCTCAAAGGATTTGATTCGCTTTACTAGCATGTCGCATTTCCTTTTCTTTCTTGTCATTTCTGTTGAACAGACTTGTAGTTCTGCTTTTCTTTATTTGGTGATAACTTAATATCATGCATCTATTATTTTGGACTTGTATTCTGGAATGGCAGAGCTTGGTTGTGTTTTTCTTTTGTTTAGACTGAACCTTTACAGGCTGCCTACGTACCCTACTGAGAGGGATCAAGTCACACGTAGTTCCTTTTTTTTTTTTTTTGCAAGGAATGTAGCCCTGCTTTTAGGCATAGTACCTTTTGAGGTACTTGCCATTGATGGGGCCGAGTGTAAGCCCTTCTGGCGTGGTGAGAAGATATACGCCGTTGGAGTAGACCTCTTTGACAGCGTGCGGTCCATCCCATTTGGCGTCGAATTTCTTTCCTCCTCGATGTGAAAGGATGATGGGGCGTTTGACTGCAAGTACCAATTCTCCTTTTTGGAAGGATCGAGGGCGAATCCTTTTTTTGAAGGCTCGGGTCAGCCTGGCTTGGTAGCATTCCAGGCGTTGCTGGGCTTCGAGGCGCTTTTCATCCAGGGCTTCCAATTCTGCTAGGCGAAGTTGAGCGTTGTCGCCATTGACGAGGCCTTCCTGGACGGCTATCCTGAGTGACGGGATCTGGAGTTCAAGTGGGAGGACAGCTTCTACTCTGTATACCAGCGAGTATGGAGTCGCCTGTGTTGGCGTGCGAAAAGAGGTGCGATATGCCCATAGCGCTTCACCCATGCGTTCATGCCAGTCTTTCTTCGACTTTGAGATGACTTTCTCCAAAAGTTTGCAGAGTGTTTTGTTGAAAGCTTCAGCTAGGCCATTGGCAGAGGCATTGTACATGGTTGAACACTTTTGCTTGATATCGAACCTGGCGCAAAATTGGCTGACGGCGGCGTTCTTGAATTGCTTCCCGTTGTCCGTAACGATATAGCGAGGGATGCCGTACCGAAAGATGATGTCGTTCTGGATGAAGTTGATGACAGAGTGCCTGGTAACTTCTCGCAATGGTACTGCCTCAGCCCATTTGGAGAAGTAATCTGTTGCCGCCAGGATGTAAAGATGCTGCTTGGACGACTTGGGTAGCGGACCGACAATATCAAGTCCCCATCCATCGAAGGGCCATGATGCGATGGTTGGATGCAGAGGTTCGGGAGGCTGACGGATGTAGTCGCCATGTAGCTGGCAAGTGTGGCATCTTTTTGCAAACTCGAGGGAGTCTTTGATCATAGTGGGCCAGTAGTACCCCATCCGCCTGATGCGGAAGTGCAGCTTTGGACCGGACTGATGTGAGCCACAGATCCCGGCATGGACTTCTTCTAGTGCCATTTATGCTTCTTCTTTTGCAAGACACCTCAGGAGCGCACCATCGTAGCTTCGACGGTACAACTCGTTGTTGAAGTGGAAGAATTTCAGAGACCGCCGGCGAATGTCGACCTTACGCTTTGGGTCTTCAGGAAGCTTTCCGTGGACAAGAAAGTCTATGAATGGCTGTCTCCAGTCTAGCTCGTCGGTCACGAAAACGTGTACTGTATTGACTTGGTCCGGGATTGCCATAGGGAGGTCCTCTTCGGTGATCACCATTCTCTTACAGATAGGGATGATGAGTTGGCTTTTTTCTGGGAACGGAAGTGTAGCCGCCAAATTTGCAAGCGCATCAGCCTGCTGATTGAGGTTTCTTGGAACATGCTGGATTGAAGCATCTTTGAGTGTACCAAGGAGTTTCAGGGCTCGTAGGTGCAATGGCACGAGATCTTCTTTGTTGACCTCGTATGCCCCCAATATTTGCTGAATGACGAGTTGAGAGTCGCCGAAAACTGTGAGCCCTTGAAGTTTCATATCGATGGCGAGTTCGAGGCCAATGATCAGAGCTTGATATTCCGCCCTGTTGTTGGAGCATGGCTCTGATAGTAGAAACGAAAAGGGAAGTACTTCATCGTTTGGTGTGACGAAGATAACTCCCGCTCCTGCTACATCTTGCCTGGCCGCATCGTCGAAGAACATTTTCCAAGAAGGGGCGATGTCGATGCAGAATACTTCTTCGTCTGGGAGATCTTCTGATAGTTCCCATTCTGCTGGAAGGGGGTATTCTGCTAGGAAGTCTGCGAGAGCTTGACCTTTGACCGCTTTACGAGGGACAAAGGTGATGTCAAACTCAAGGAGGAGCAAAGCCCACTTGGCCAGACGTCCGGAGAGCACTGGTCTCGACATGATGTATTTGAGTGAGTCGGCTTTTGAGATGAGCCTGATGGCGTGAGCTAACATGTAGTGTCGTAGCTTTTTTGTAGCGAAGATGAGCGCCAGACAGACCTTCTCAATCGGGGAGTAGTTTAGCTCCGCGCCGATGAGAGTACGGCTCAAATAGTAGCATGCTGTTTCCTTGCCTAGCTCGTTGTCTTGAGCCAGGAGTGCCCCCAAGGACTGTTCCTGGGCGCTGATGTAAAGGACCAATGGCTTTCCTTGGACTGGTGCTGTCAGAACCGGGGGCTTGAGTAAGTAATCCCTGATGTTTTGGAGGGCTTCTTGACAAGCTTCATCCCACTGGAATGCTGCTCCTTTCTTCATGAGGCGACTGAAGGGCCTGCATTTTCCAGCTAAGTTGGCGATGAACCTTCTGATATATGCTAGATGGCCCTGGAGACCTCGGAGGTCTCGCACGGTTTTCAGGATTGGCATATTGAGGATAGCATCTATTTTGGATTGATCTATCTCGATGCCTCGATGGCGTACGACAAAGCCGAGAAACTTTCCCGAGGAGACCCCAAATGCGCATTTAAGCGGGTTCATGCGGAGCTGGTACCTTCGAAGTCGCTTGAAGATTAGCTCGAGGTCTTGAAGATGTGTTGACTTTTGTTTTGATTTTACCACGAGGTCGTCGACGTAGCATTCTATATTCTGATGAAGGATATCGTCGAAAATTTTTTGCATGGCTCGTTGGTAAGTGGCTCCTGCATTTTTCAGGCCGAAAGGCATGACTTTGTAGCAGTAGATCCCTTTTGGCGTGCGGAATGCCGTAAGCTCTTCGTCTTTGGGCGCCATCCGGATCTGGTTGTAGCCCGAGGACCCATCCATGAAGGTTAGTGCTTCATGGCCTGTTGTCGCATCCACCATTAGTTCTGTGATTGGCAGTGGGAAGTCATCTTTGGGGCATGCATTGTTTAAGTCCCTGAAGTCCACGCATACTCTGATATGGCCGTTCTTCTTCTTGACTGGGACCACGCTGGAGATCCACGTTGGATACTTAACTTCTCGGATAAAGCCGGCTTCAATGAGCTTGTTGACTTCGCCCTCTATTTGCGGTACCAGCTCCGGCCGGTAGTGTCTTTGTCCTTGCTTGACGGCGCTAGCTCCATGCCTGACGGCAAGCTGATGTACTGCAATCTTGGGGTCAAGTCCGGGCATTTCCTTGTAGGACCATGCGAAGACATCTCTGTATTCTTGGAGTAGCCTGATGTATGCAGCTTCCTCTTCGGGAGTCAGGAGTGCACTTATGAATGTAGGCCGAGGATCCTCTTGCGTACCCAAGTTGATTTCCTTCAAATCGTCGACGGTAGATTACCCCCCTTCTTCGAGGACCGGCGGGGCGTCGAGCAACTCGTCGTCCGAAGTAGAAGATGCGTCGATTGGAGAGTCGGAAATGGTGATATGATTAACAGAGACCATGATAATGTCGGTGATGTCGCCAGTTTCGTAGAATGATAAGGGTGGGTGGGTGGGTATGATTTTTTTCACCTCAGTGGGTGGCTTTCCCAAACGGTCGAATACTGACCTTTGCTTTGCTTGTCTAATTGGCCCAAGTCTTTTGAATACTGATATGGGATTTTGACTTGCCTGGTTTTTGACGCTCTTCTTTTGCTTTTGAGGTATGGTCCGACGCCGAGCTCGATATCGCCTTCTTTTGGCGCCCTTTGTACCGGGATGAATATTGGTAGAGCGTGCATTGGAAGCTGACGATCCCTCTTCCGCTTCATTCACCAACTTCACCTCAATGTAGTTAGAGGTGAAGGTCTTCTCTCCTGTTATCTTGATGACCACCGGGGTTTGACGAGAGCCGATGCCTCGCCGATTTGGTGGGATCTGCTCGCCACCCTGGAGTAAATGGGCTTGAGTCTTAGTCATCCCGTGTGGTATTGGAGCTGGCAGGAGCGTACTCATATGTGCAGCACTGCCTTCGTCGTAACCAGCTTTGAACAGCAGCTTGGCGACATTTTGCCCCCAGCTTCCTTTTGGCTTGAATGTGAGTTGGCTGGATTCGAAGGGATTGATGGGTTTTGGTGAACTTGAAGCTTGCCCCAGGCTGGGTAGTGGCAGTGTTATCTCTTGCAGAGTGATGACATTAGCTTCCGATAGCGGCTGGACCATCCCTTTTGGCGAGGCAAAAGGTGGTGGTTCATCTTTGCGAAGCCACTGAGGTGTGAGGCGTAAGACTGTCGTAGCTTGGGCAGGTAATGGAGTGTGCTTCATGGATCTTGACTTGGAGCTGATGCGCATTCTTCGTCTCGGCGCTAGCACTTCTTTGACTTCGTGTATCGCCTTAGATGGTGGTACCGGATTTGGAGTTGGCGGAGCTTCATCCTGCTCCATACTTTTAGCTTTCTGAGTTCGAGGAGTTTTAGCTGGAAGGACTTCTGCAACAAGGTCCTTTGCTTGGTAAAATTTGGCATCGGCGAGGTACGCTTCAGCCTCATTGAATGGCTTGTCGTCTGCAACAATGCACTTTTCCAGACCTTCCTCGTAGTACTTGAGGCATTGGAGCCAGGTAGACACTACGACACCGTTTTCGTGCAGCCACGGTCTGTGGGTGCAAAAATTGTACCGGACCGGATCAGAGCAGCATGGGCCCGCGCAACGGCCCAAGTGGGTAAGCCCGCCCGGGTACATGGGCCCACTCTACAAGGCTTGCAGATCAAGCCCTCCCCCTTATTGGGCCCGAACAATGGCCCAATAAGGGCCCAGCAAGGAGGCCCAGAACCAGTGCCACGTCATCATCGCCACGTCATCACTGCCATATCGGGCACGTGCCTACGCTATAAAAGGACCCCCAAGGCATCCAGAAAAAGGGGTTGGTCATTTGATCAGAGGAAGAGAGGATCCAGAGCCAGAGCCAGAGCCCTCTATTCTCCCCACCTTGTTCTCTTCTAGTTGCTCCGTGCAACCCCACTGTACGAAGCTTCTCTCGGCCTGTCGAGAGAACGCTCACCCTTTATATTCAAATTATAGTGAAGATCAGGTGGCACCTCTCGCCCGGAGACGTAGGTCGTAAGACTGAACTCCGTCACCAATCCTTGTGTCATCACTCTTTACTCTCTCTATCTACTCTCCTATCTCTCTAACTCTACAAACCATCAAATTCAATCAAGGCTGTGGGGCGGGGTTCCCGATCAAGGCGGCTCAGAAATTTCCCCCCCACAATCTTTGGCACCGTCTGTGGGATATCGATAGAGGTCTTACCCACACCTCTACCGACTCCTATTCAGCTTGTGGTGACGAGCCACAAGTCCTCCTCCAAATCAACCTCAACGCCTTCATCACGCCGACATCAACACGCTCGATGGTGAAGGCCAGCACCAACCCACCAAAGGCAGGTGCTGAACGAACGAACGATATGCTGATCAAAGAAGAACAAGAAGTCTCGGTTGCAACCAACCGAAGAAATGTTCGGGAACGACTGGGGCCACAAGGCAGCCTACCAGAAGGGCACAGCGATCAGCGAGACCTATCATCCCCGAGGCGTCGGTCCGGCAAAGAACCTGCTATTCAAGGGAACGAGCCTCAGGCTACATACGAGATCTCGGCTGCTGACTTCCAGCTGCTAAATATCATCAAGAAGAATGCGGCCCTCGAACAAGAGAGAGACTCCTTGAAGAAAGCAGCTGAGAGGGCGGGGGTTATGATCCTCAACTCTCCCGCTGCGACTGAAGGCCCACTGAAGACTCACCCAGCTGCGAGTCATCACCTCGAAGAACCAAGGAGGGCCCATGACGAAAAGCGTCAGGCATCCACGCAAGCACCTAAACAAACGGTGTGGGATCGTCTCAACATCAATGGCGCTCCAAGCTACCGTCGAGAGAAGTCGCCTGAATCAACGGGGTCCACTGGACGCCCCGTTCACTCGCATGCAAGAATGTCAGATGCACGTGAGCTACTCAACCGGCGAAGGCAAACCACCGATGTGGGACGACGCCATCAAGATCGCAGGCTACTAATCGCCTCAGCGGGGCCTCTTCATCCCGAGGTGCTCGCAACCCCTTTCCCCGTGGGTTGGCGAACACCAAGTCTGCCCAAGTTCGACTGCATCAAGGGAGACCCAGCCCTCCACATCCTAGCCTACAAGCAGGCCCTGACGCCATACGAGTATGAGAACCATGTTCTTTGCCGTATGTTTGCGGGAAGCCTCGAAGGGCCTTCCCTCGATTGGTACCACACATTGCCCACTGGAGGGGTGGCTACTTTCGAAGAACTGGCGGACCTCTTCATGGATCACTATCGGCTTAACCTGAAGCCAGAAAAGAAGCTGGATACTCTTTACCGGCTAAAGATGGGCTCCGATGAATCCTTGAGGAGCTTCACAACCAGGTTTCGCAATGAGCATTCTGAGCTCACTGGCCGTTACCAAAATGAGGAGGCCATTATGTTGGCATTCCAGAATGCCATCCGACCGAAACTCCACGTCTATACTGATTTTATCCGACATCCTCCGAGCTCCTTGGAGGCGATGTTCAAACGTGTGCAGCGGGAGATAGATGTGGAGGACAACCAGCGAGCCAGAAAGTTGGGCGAGCCACGCGAACCTCGCGACTCGCGGCACAGGAAGGCTGACGAAGCCCCAAGGGATGCACGCTACAAGAAGCATGCCAATGCGGCATCCGAAGAGAAGAAACCAGCCAAGAGGCAAAATGAGGAACCAAAAATCCCTCCAGCAGGGAAGAGGAGAGCTACAAGGGAGCAGAGGGTGTTCACCGAGTTGAACACCTCAATCGAAGATATATTCGCCTACCTTCAGAACGAGCCATTCTGCAAGTGGCCGCAACCCCTTCCTCCAAACTCGGAGCAGACCAAGGATACGACCGTCTACTGCGAATTCCATCGCAGCCACGGGCACCCGACTTCAACCTGCTGGCGACTGAAGCACCACATCGAAGACTTGGTCCAGGAAGGGCGACTTGATGGCTACATCGCCAATAAAGAACCAAGGCAAGAGAAAGAAAGGCAGCAGCAGAAGCGGAAGGGAGTCAACATGATCCATGGATGCAGAAGCCACCGAGCGAATATGGTTCACGGACACTTACATCGGCGAGCACCTTCTGGCAAAGAAGTGGAACGCCTCCAAAGGCGAATTCACAACGTCCGCCAGGCAGCTAATGTGCAAGAAACTTGGGTCGAGCAGCCTTGGCCCGGGTTGCCCTGGCCAGCAATTATCTTCACGCCTCGTGATCTGGAAGGAGTACTTCTACCACACCAGGACCCGCTCGTCCTGCAGCTCAAAGTCGACGGAGTACCGGTCAGTCGGATTCTGATCGACACCGGTTGCTCCGTGGATATCATGTTCAGCAACTGTTTCTCAAGCCTTGGCCACGGAGCTGAGAGCCTCGAGCATCTGCCTCTGATCATCACCGGCTTCGATGGGGGTGAAGGCAAAGTCCTTGGCGAGGCCAAACTTACTGTTGAATTGACAAAGAAGACCCGAGTCTCCACTCGGTTTGCTGTATGTGACGGTACATCGAGCTACAACATCATCCTGGGAAGGCCCTTCCTGCATCGTCTTGGGGGAGTATCCTCTTCCTACCACCAGCTCCTCAAGTTTCCCACCAACGAAGGCATCAGGTGCATCAGAGGGAATCAGGCGGCTAGCAAGTCCTGTGAAGCTGTCGCCGCCAAACAAAAAGCACGATCCATCCTCCCATCCAAGAGGTCGGCCAACGAGGCCGACACCTCGAAGCAATAGCAATTACCGAAAGACCCAACTCTTCCAGTTCCACCGCTGGGAGAGTGGGATGGCTCACCCTCGATCGAGCCCATCGTCAAGGTGGAGATCGGGGAAGGTGGGCAGCCGTGTGAAACATACATCGGGGCTGACTTGTCCAAGGAAGAGGCGAAGCAGATGACAACCTTTCTCCGAGCCAACATTGACATATTTGCTTGGAGCTTTGAAGATATGCCGGGCATCGACCCCGAGGTCGCTTGCCACCGACTAAATGTCAAAGACGGAGCCGTTGCCATCCAACAAAAGCCAAGAACCATGAGGCCGGAATGAGCTGCTGCAGTCCGGGAAGAAGTGGCCAAGCTCCTCCAGGCCAACTTCATTCGAGAAGTCAAGTACCCGACTTGGATCTCCAATGTCGTCGCGGTACCAAAGAAGAATGGGAAGATCAGGGTCTGCATTGACTTCACTAATCTCAATAAGGCCTGCCCGAAAGATCCCTTCCTGTTACCACGGATCGATCGACTTGTCGATTCTACAGCAGGGCATGAGCTACTGTCCTTTGTAGATGGATACTCCGGATACAATCAGATTCCACTACACAAGGACGATCAGGAGAAAACATGTTTCGTGACGGATCGAGAGCTCTATTGCTACAATGTGATGCCTTTCGGCCTCAAGAATGCTGGCTCAACATATCAACGACTCGTCACAAAGATGTTCGAGAGGCAAATTGGCCGGAACGTGGAAGTCTACATAGACGACCTGCTCACCAAAAGCCGAAGAAGAGAAGATCACCTCAAGGACCTGGAGGAAACATTCAACATCCTGCGATACTATCGGATGAAGCTCAACCCAGCAAAGTGCGCCTTCGGTGTGAAATCCGAAAAGTTCCTCGGATTCCTCATCACGCAAAGAGGGATCGAGGCCAATCCGGACCAGATTAGAGCCATCCAGGAGATGTCATCGCCATCAAATGAACAGGAGGTCAGACGACTCACCGGTCGTCTAGCAGCACTGAATCGCTTCATGTCCAAGCACTCTGACAGATGCAAGCCTTTCTTCGAGAGGCTTCGGAAGGGCAGTAACTCTAAATGGGATAGCTCCTGCGAAAAAGCCTTCCAAAACATCAAGGCTTACCTTGTCCAGCCGCCGGTACTGGTAGCTCCCATGCTAGGGGAACCCCTATGGGTCTACCTATCGGTCTCTGAGCAAGCCACCGGAGCGGTGCTTGTAAGCCGAAGAGACGGGCTTGAGCGCCCAATCTACTACACTAGCCATGCTCTGCTTCTAGCAGAGACAAGATACTCAAGGGTCGAGAAGGTAGTTTTAGCTCTGCTCATGGCAACGCGAAGACTAAGGCCATACTTTGTCGCCCATCAAGTCACAGTCACCACAGAACATCCCCTCAAGGATATCCTCGATCGGTCCGATCGCGCCGGGAGGATGGCCAAGTGGGTAACAGAAATGAGCTCATTGGGAGTGCTCTTCGAGCCAAGAGTCTCGATCAAGGGGCAGGCACTAGCAGACTTCCTCACAGACTTCCCAGTTGAGGACCCAGTCGGCCTACATCAAGATCCTGACCTCGAATTGGAGGATAACGGGAAAGGCGAACCCGCAGAGCTTCACGTGCTTCCTAGCCACCTGTTGGCTGGCTGGAACCTTTACACCGATGGGGCCTCAAGCTCAGTAGGCTGTGGAATTGGAATATTACTCATCTCCCCAGACCTGCACAAGATTCAGCGATCCATCATGCTCGGTTTTGCAGCCACAAACAATGAGGCAGAGTACGAAGCAATCCTTGCCGGCATGGAGATAGCCTTGAGCTTATCAATCAAGCAGATAACCATTCATAGCGACTCTCAGCTTATCGTCAGGCAGATCGAGGGGCAGTACGAAGCCAAGGACAGCAGGATGCAGCAGTACTTGACCTTGGCGCGAGAGCTATCTGAATGCTTCCAGGAGGTCGAATTCAAGGAGATCCCCCGATCCGACAATCGAATCGCTGACGCTCTCGCAAATGCAGCTTCAGTTCTTGGGGATGAACAAGAGGTCAGAGAAATCAAGATCGATTTCCAAAGATACCCAAGGGTAAACCTTCATCATCAGACCGGCCTGATTGCTGATATAACGATTGAAGCGCCCACGGGATGGTTGGTACCTATAATCGGCTATCTTCAGCAAAAGGTCCTACCTGAGGACCCCATTCAAGCAAAGAAACTACTGAGGAAAATTCATCGCTTCCGTCTCGACGGAGAAGACCTCTATTGGCAGTCACATGGAGGTATGTACCTTCGGTGCCTATCCAAGGAACAGTCACAGAGGATCCTTACAGAGATACATTTAGGGGCATGCGGCAACCACGCCGGGGGTAGATCGCTAGAAGGCAAAGTCAAGCTGCAAGGATACTACTGGCCGACCATGGTCAAAGATGCTCGAGAATTCGTCAAAAGATGCGAGCAGTGTCAGCGGCATGCAAAGCAGATTCACATCCCTGCAGGAGACCTAAACCCCCTAACGAGCCCGTGGCCTTTTCATCAATGGGGGTTAGATTTCCTGGGGCCTTTTCCGCCGTCACCAACCCAAAAAAAGTATCTCCTCGTTGCAACAGACTACTTCACCAAGTGGATCGAAGCAGTGCCGTTAGCAAGGATCACCGATGTCGAAGTCATCAAGTTTGTTAGAGGCAATATCTTTTCAAGGTTCGGGTCCCCTAAGGTACTAATAGCCGATAATGGAGCCCAGTTTGATTCTGACAACTTCCGAGAATTCTGCCAAGGTTACGGGATCAAACTATTCTATTCGACGCGTAGATACCCACAGTGCAACGGGCAAGCCGAGGCATCAAACAAGGCAATCATGGATACTCTGAAGAAGAAATTGGGACCTCGAAAAGGCTTATGGGAGAAAATACTTCCAGAAGTATTATGGGCGTATCGTACTACCCCGCGGCGATCGACCGGATTCTCCCCATTCCACCTCACGTATGGCTCCGAAGCTGTCCTACCTACTGAGGCGCTCCACTCCACGGTCAGGACTAAGGCTGTGGAGTCTGGAATGAACGATGAGCTCAGAATCAATGACTTGGACTTCGCGGAGGAACTGAGGGACTCAGCGGCTGCTCACGTCACCGACTACCAGCAGAAGATCAAGAGGGCGTACGATAGAAGAGTCAAGAAAAGAGAATTCAGTGTGGGAGACATGGTACTCAGAGCCGTCTTCCCAAACACGAAGGAAGTTGCTAGTGGCAAGTTCGCTCCGTCTTGGGAGGGGCCATACGTCATAGAGTCCAGAGGCAGCAAAGGCTCATACAGGCTGATCGACCAGGACGGAAGGCGACTACCCCGAGCTTGGAATGTAACCCACTTGAAAATCTTCTACCCTTGACCAAATTCTGAAATTTGTAACCGCAAATTTGGTTTATCAATAAAATATCTATTTTTCTCGAAGTTCAAGTCTATTGAAATTCTATTCAGCCTGTGTGAAGTACCAAAAGGCTCCTGGCAACCCAGGTCATATTAAGCCTTCGATTCCGCCAGTTCAAGTCGGAAGCTCGAAGCAAAATCGGATGCGCCCTTTCAAAGCTAAATCCCGATAAAAAGGCTCCTGGCAACCCAGGTCATTGTAAGCCTTCGATTCCGCCAGTTCAAGTCGGAAGCTTGAAGCAAAATCGGATGCGCCCTTTCAAGGCTAAATCCCGATAAAAAGGCTCCTGGCAACCCAGGTCATATTAAGCCTTCGATTCCGTCTGTTCAGGTCGGAAGCTCGAAGTAAAATCGGATATGCCCTTTCAAGGCAAAATTCTGATAAAAAGGCTCCTAGCAACCCAGGTCAACCCAAATACTACGATTCCACCCGTTCAAGTTGGAAGCTCGAGGTAAATTCGACTACGCCACTTCAAGGCTAAAGTCAAATAAGAATAACTCCTGGCAACCCAGGTCAACCCAAATACTTCGATTCCACCCGTTCAAGTTGGAAGCTCGAGGTAAATTCGACTACGCCACTTCAAGGCTAAAGTCAAATAAGAATAACTCCTGGCAACCCAGGTCAACCCAAAAAATTCGATTCCATTTATTCAAGTTGGAAACTCAAGGCAACTTAGAGTTGTTACCCTCAAATACAAAAATATGAACCATCAAATTGTCAAGCTGGAGTGCTCTCACACAAACAAAGTTAAAAACTCAGATGTAAAGAGTGCAATTTATTAAGCAAGGCACGCAACTACATCGAGATGAACGACGACAAACGAAAAAGAAGAGGAGTGCAAGTCAAGAAAGCGAGGCTCAAAAAGGCCGCGTAGCAGCAGGCGGAGCCAAAGTGCGTGTGGACTTGATGGCTTTGAGGGTGTCTAAAGACTCAAGCCATCCGGTGTAGTACTCTCCACAGTCTTTCTCAAGCTCTGCAACACGCTTGCGAAGGCCGGCGACCTCCTGCTCCCGCGCGACGGCAGATGACTGACTACTCGCCACCAGCTCCTCAATCTGTTTTTGAAGCTCGGTCTCCCGCCCATGCAGACTAGCAACCTCTGCTTCCCTTGCTTCAAGCTGAATGGCACGAGTCATATCTTTCTCCTCAAGCTCGGTGACTCGGGTCCTCAAGCTAGTCACCGACTCCTCCAACTGTTCATGCAGGGCAATCTGAGATTGCAGAGTGGCAATGATGGCCACTTGATCCTCAAGCTTCTTCGCGTCAAGGGCTTTGTCCTTCTCAAAACCTTCAGCTCGGGTACGCCACATCACTGCTGAACGTTCATCCCTCTTGGACCCGGTGGAGAGCTTCTTCACCGTCTTCTCAGCAGACTCAGCACGCTCTAGAGCTGCCTTAAGATCCTCCTCAAGGCTCTTGACTTTTCTATAGAGGCCTCTGCGCCCACTACGGATCCCGATATCTAGAAGGGTCGACATCTGGCTCCAAGGATCAATACATTAGTACAGTATATCAAGTAAAAAGGAACGAAGGAAAGAACCAGGAGAGGGCTCACCGCATCCTCAATACCATCCACAACTTTTGGGTGACAGGCCTGGGGCAGTCCCAGATGTCTTCTGTAAAAAGTGGTAAGCTCTGAGGGTGAAACTGGGGGACGGGCCAACGCATTCGGTGCAGGCCTTGACGCCACAGTTTTTCCTTTCACTCTCCGAGGCTCTGAATCAGGCTTCCCCTCCCTAACTCATGCACAACCCCTCGAGGCGGAAGGCTCACCAACGACGCCGTCAACCATGGCCTCACCCGGCTGAGCCACTAAGGCGTCCGAAATCAGAGTAGCTACCTCCTGCACTTGAGTGTCCCCAGCAGACACTGCGGACAAAGCAACAAAGTCAGAATGAAAAACACAGGCTAACAAAGAAGGTGGAAAAAGGCAGAAGAAGGATACCGTCAAGGGCAATCGGGCAAGAAACACCAACACTCTCAACCGCAGGGAATCCGGAAACTACTGCTTCAGTCAGGCAAATCCCTTCCTCCGGAGCATTGAGCTCAGCCATCATCGCTCTCATCTGATCAGGGCGGAGAACCATCTTCGACGACAATCCTGGTCCCATGGAATTCCGTGCTGGAAGAATCGAAGGACCATGTTCTGGCGAAGCACAAACCTCAGCTGAGGACATTCACTCTCCTTTGCCTTTCCAACCTTAAACCGGGGTATCAGACGCCCAGGCTTGTAACTCAAAGCGGCAGGCCGGCAGTCGATAACCACATCCTCAAGTTCCCTCTCGATCCTGCGAGACCGGGGGTCGCGAGAAGGAGAAACTGTAGCAGGAGAACCTGCGCGAGGACGCGGGGATCCGGCACATCCCTCGTCTTCACTATCACCAGAAGCCATAAGAGAAGACTCGCTCGCCTCGTCTTCTTCGCCAACATTGAGGGCGCCATCGCCACCCTCCTTCAAAGCAACACCTGGGAGAACCAAGTCATGCCCAACCGCAGCGGCGCACAATTTCAAACTTTTCCCTGGAAGACACGTGCTCGAAGGCCGTCGAGACATAACAATCCTCTCTCGGGCTGTAAAATCCCCAAAAAAAAAAAATATTAATGATTTAATATAATTTAAAACTATATAATAAGAATTTATGATAAAAAAAAAATTCAAAATAAAAATCGGACGACGCCATTGCGTCTGTCTCGTCGAAACGATTAAAAACCATATATAAACTTTTCCGTTTTGAACTCATTTAAAGCATTAAAAAATTAAAAAGAAAAAGCTTATATATGTGTAAACTTAAATAGCCAATAGAAAGATTCGAACCCGAGACCCATTTAATAAAATTTTAAACCAGTTTCCTCTAACCAAAAATCCCTTCTTTTCTGTTTAATTATAGTAAAACTAATTATTATTCTATAACTAGGAATACCAAGCGTCATCTGACCGTTCGATCACAATCGAACGGCCAGAATACGAAACGACACATGGAATACCGATCGTCATCTGACCGTTCGATCACAATCGAACGGCCAGAATACAAAACGACACTGGGCATACCAAACGTCATCTGTGGCCGTTCGTTTCCAAATCGGACGGCCAGAATACGAAACGACAGATTTGCAATAAAGCCCCCGGGACTCTTCGTATTCCCGGGGGGCCTATATAAACCCCCCCCACCCACAAACTTCTTCACAGCAGTCCTCGCGACAAGCGGGCCCCACCACCCACCGCTGACCACCCTCCGCCGCCGCCGCCGCCTGCCGGCCGCCGACCACCCCCGCCGCCGGCCGCCGCCCGCCGCCGCCGTTCGCCGTCGGTCACCACCGCCGGCTGCCGCCACCGTCGGCCACCGCCGCCCCCGGCCGCCGCCTGTCGCCACCGGTCACCGCCGTTCTCCGGCCGACCACCACCTCCGGCCGCCACCGCCGCCTCCGACCACCGCCACCTCACAACACCCCGGGTTGTCGGGTCGGGTCGGGTACGTAATTTAAACCCGTTAACCCGTTCGGATTTTTAATAAATTGCTAATGCAAAAAGGCAATACAAGATTTAGAACCCACAACCTCTTCTTAACCTATTCTAAAACCCTTTAGGCTAACCAATAGATCCATTTACCTTTTATGTTTATAAAACACGTATAATTAAATATATTGATTATCTATGTAAACTATATTGACCCTATCTTATCCATACGGACTCGGAATTGAGTTCCGTCAGTGGCGTTGGACTCATAATGACAAAATACACTTACTTAGATTATAAAATTCCACAACCGACAATAAAAAAGTATATTTACCATTTTACCCATAGGGTAAAATGGTCATAACCTCTTCATTCTAACTCGGAATCAAATTCCGTTTGCGGCCACGGATTCCTAATAAAAATATCTACAAAATGAATATAAATTTAAAGATATTTTGGAATTGACCAAAACACCCCCAAAGAAGAAAACCCATTAGTACACATCGAAAAATGTTGGAAAAGTCCTGGAAAAATTTAGGATAAAAACTGACCAATTATTAGTAATATATTTTCAGGTTTTGAGCATACTAAAGCTTCCGTAGCAGGGGTAAGAGTTTGCAGCCATTCAGGTAGGGGATTTAAACTCAGTTTATTCATACTAATTTTATGCTATAGAATGTCGGTAATTTGATATGGAACGGTAAATTTTGAAATACGTAATCACTTGTGTGGGTGTGGGGCTTGCCCTGGCGGAAGGCCAAAAAGTACCTGGGTGTGGGGCTGTCCCTGGCTTGTGAGCCTAAAAGATAAATCCTGGGTGTGGGGCTGTCCCTGGCTGCGGGCCAAAAAGATAAATCCTGGGTGTGGGGCTGTCCCTGGCTGCGGGCCAAAAAGATAATCCTAGGTGTGGGGCTAGCCTTGTTGCGGACTAAAAGTACCCGGGTAAGGATTGAGATTCCTACCCTGGCCGGATGAGCCAAAAAGGGAATCGGGTGATTAATGTTTTAATTATTTACTTTTCGTAGTCATGTTTACTGCTTTCAATACATATTATTTAGCATGAACAAAACTGAGTCATTGGTGAGTCAGTGGATAGAACTCACCCCCCTACAGATGATGTGCACCCTACAGAGACAAACCCTGCAGTACCCGGAGAAGATGAGGAGCGATCCGGATGCGACCCAGAAGGAATTGAAGACCCACTCTACACTCCTTTCTATGATGACGACGGAGCTGGATTATAATGTGAAAATGTGGAAAGTCTTAGTTTTAGGCTTTCGATTTTAATAAATTGTATGAAACAATGATGTTTTAATGGATTGGCTCGGTAATTTCCATATTTGATGGAATTTATTATATCAAGTTTTTATTCCTAACACCCCAGTATTATACGGGTTGAATTAATCCGTAAAATATCGGGGGCGTTACAACTTGGTATCAGAGCTTAGGTAATAGGTCCTAGGAATTAAAAGATTGCCTAGAAAGACATCGGTAGGATAGTCACCTAATCTAGAGCACATGTTAATTAGATCTAGGTACACCTAGCCTTAGATGTTTAAGACATTGATGACCTAAGACACTTAATCGCTAGAACAAATATAATAGCCTTCGATACATAGGTCTGAGACAATAACATTGGACACTAAAAAGATAGTCAACCTGGAAGACAATATAGGTGCATCGAAATTAGAACATATGATAACCTAAAGAGAATTAAAAACTAAATAGAATTAAAGGATGCGTCTTTTATATGATGCCTCTTCGTAACGATATGGAAACATAATAAGGTGTTATAAACCCGAGTAGTAACTCGATTAGGGTAAGAAATCTTTAAGGAGTAACTTAATTCAAGTAACTATCTCCTAAGACCTCTTTTTGAAAACACGTTACTACAGTATATTAGTAGAAATAAGGATTATCCGAAAGAAACTATTCTTAAGTCTTTTTGTAAACTTAGTCGCGTATCAAAGACTAAGACCTCTTTCCTGTGTAACCTGAAACCTATCCAAAGTATTAGAACCTTACCTAGGTTCATTAATCTTGATGAAAGTAGGTTAAATCAGAAATTAGATTTATGTACGCCAATTACTCGGAAAAAATAAATAAATAAATAAAAAAAAAAATGTCCATGATAGCCCTATAAAAACTAAGATATTTCTTGGATGAAAGCTACAGTCGAGAAGTCCAATGGACTCCAACTTCAAGCGGTTAGCAATATACAAATGATTGACACAAATAAGTAAAGTTTTAAATATAGTCGAGTTGAATGTAGAATACTAGTCACATCCTAGTATTTAATTGTTACAAAAATATGGTGAGATCTGGGTTGACTCATTAGTGCAGAGAGAACTGATTTCAAGTACATAATCGACTTAAAAATTATAACATATACTGTGATAATTAGGATTGATGTTAATCATCATTTCTCGAATTCAAGTTCAATGGAAAGGGCTACCTAGGAAAGGGTTGCCTGGAGTTAGGTGGAGCCGTTCCATGGGAAAAAGGGCTGCCAACTGCTAGTGTGGAGCCACCTAAGGTGGAGCCGCCTAGGACTTTGACTTCGAGATCATGATAGTTTACCTCTGCATCCAAAATGATCAGAGTGAAATAGTTTGAAGTTTTAAAAAAAAAAAAAAAAATTCGAGGTACAGATGTGAAATTAATACAATTTAGAAAAGGAAAGCAATAGAAAACCGGATGTCTTGGCACAGACAATATTGGACAAAGATTTCGGGACAGATTAGTAGTTACTGATGCTTCTTAGTTATGAAAAGATATATTAACAGAAACTCATCAGTCAAAAAAAAAAACAAAAAAAAATTTCCTATTCACTCAATTTAGGCCTTATTTCCGTCCTGTCCAACAAGGACCTGTGGAAAAGTGGGCGGTGAAAATCATTGCGAACACCCGATGTTCTTCAAAATAGTTATTGGCTATATGTAAAGTGACAAGAAAAGTATTAGTAACGAAAAAGTATATTTTATCTGAATTTGTGTTCTTTAATTTTTCAGACATTATGAATTCACACGATAATGCTGCTCCCAATGAAGACCTAACCAAGGTGTTAGGAGCTCTTCACCAACTAATAGAAAAGATGAACTCTTCGAAGGATGGTTCCAGGATGGGAGTAATCATAAAAGAATTCAAAGAATTAAAACCCCCTGCCTTTAAAGGAGAACCGGACCCCCTAATTGCCGATAGATGGCTCAAACAGGTGGGAAAGATTTTGGAGACTTTAAAAGTAAATGATGAACAGAAAGTCATCTTGGCCACTTATATGTTAAAAGGAGAGGCAGATTACTGGTGGGACTCGGTCAAGAGAACTCAAGCTATTTTCACATGGGAAGAATTTACGAAAGTGTTCTTAGAAAAATATTTCTCCGACGCAACCAGGGACAGAATGATTGCGGAATTTCTAGAACTTTATCAAGGAAAGCTTAGTGTTTCCCAGTATGAAGCCAAGTTTACTGAACTGTCACGTTTTGCCCAGTATCTTATAGCCACTGAAGAACTGAAGTCCAAAAGGTTTGAACAAGGTTTGAATCCTCATATTCGAACCCGAGTGGCGGTACTTCGTATAAGAAATTATGGAGAACTGATACAAACTGCTTTAGTGGCAGAACGAGAATGGGAGGAAACTCGAAAAATATTTGAAAAGAATAGACTGAAAAGAAGTACACCATTGATAGAGTCAAATAAAAGACCAAAGATACAAGAGTTTCCAGCAAGGATGAGTAGTCCTCCAAAATCTATAGGACCTCGGACTTGCTTCACATGCGGATCGCGGGATCATTTTCAACGATACTGTCCTCGCTTGAATGGTAACATTCCTACCAGTCCTCCTTTTCGAAATGCTTCGCAAGTACCGGTAGCTCGCACCGCTCAAAATCAAAAGGTGCCTGGAAAAACATTTGCAGTATCTACTGAGGAAGAATCAAACGACGTCATTAAAGGTATGAACGATTCACTTTTCGACGTCATTAAAGGTATGAATGATTCACTTTTAGAATATTATTCTAATTAAAAAAAATAATAATAATAAGTGAAACAATTTGAATTTTTGTAAGCACCATTATGGAAATCTAGCTAGAGTAATTTTAGGCCAGGTTTAAACCATTTGTTCATATCAATTCACTTGGCTAGAAACTTACAATTGAAGACAGTACCGTTAGGATATATACTTGCCCTCACCACTGCACTTAGTGATAAGGCCAAAACAAACAGAGTCTGCAGAAACAGTATACTAAGAATTGAAGATGTGGAGTGGTGACCCAAATTGAAATTGAAGAAAATTTGATATTACATTAGGAATGTACTGGTTATCCAAATATAGGATGGTGATGAATTGTTATCGGAAGAATGTTACCTTTTAAACACCTGAAGGAAAGGAAATAATATTTTGCAAAAGAAAGTTCGGAAAGAGAAAAACAAAAATCTATCACTTGATGATTGGAAGAAATTGTGAAGAAGTTACTTAGGAATTAGATCCAGAAATATACTAGTTCAATAACTAAGGTACGTACTTTAAATTTCGAGGACGAAATTTTTATTAGGGGTAGAGAATGTAACATCCCCAAAAAAAAAAAATATTAATGATTTAATATAATTTAAAACTATATAATAAGAATTTATGATAAAAAAAAAATTCAAAATAAAAATCGGACGACGCCATTGCGTCCGTCTCGTCGAAACGATTAAAAACCATATATAAACTTTTCCGTTTTGAACTCATTTAAAGCATTAAAAAATTAAAAAGAAAAAGCTTATATATGTGTAAACTTAAATAGCCAATAGAAAGATTCGAACCCGAGACCCATTTAATAAAATTTTAAACCAGTTTCCTCTAACCAAAAATCCCTTAAGTCTTTTCTGTTTAATTATAGTAAAACTAATTATTATTCTATAACTAGGAATACCAAGCGTCATCTGACCGTTCGATCACAATCGAACGGCCAGAATACGAAACGACACATGGAATACCGATCGTCATCTGACCGTTCGATCACAATCGAACGGCCAGAATACAAAACGACACTGGGCATACCAAACGTCATCTGTGGCCGTTCGTTTCCAAATCGGACGGCCAGAATACGAAACGACAGATTTGCAATAAAGCCCCCGGGACTCTTCGTATTCCCGGGGGGCCTATATAAACCCCCCCCACCCACAAACTTCTTCACAGCAGTCCTCGCGACAAGCGGGCCCCACCACCCACCGCTGACCACCCTCCGCCGCCGCCGCCGCCTGCCGGCCGCCGACCACCCCCGCCGCCGGCCACCGCCGCCGGCCGCCGCCCGCCGCCGCCGTTCGCCGCCGGTCACCACCGCCGGCTGCCGCCACCGTCGGCCACCGCCGCCGCCGGCCACCGCCGCCGCCGCCGCCGCCCCCGGCCGCCGCCTGTCGCCACCGGTCACCGCCGTTCTCCGGCCGACCACCACCTCCGGCCGCCACCGCCGCCTCCGACCACCGCCACCTCACAACACCCCGGGTTGTCGGGTCGGGTCGGGTACGTAATTTAAACCCGTTAACCCGTTCGGATTTTTAATAAATTGCTGATGCAAAAAGGCAATACAAGATTTAGAACCCACAACCTCTTCTTAACCTATTCTAAAACCCTTTAGGCTAACCAATAGATCCATTTACCTTTTATGTTTATAAAACACGTATAATTAAATATATTGATTATCTATGTAAACTATATTGACCCTATCTTATCCATACGGACTCGGAATTGAGTTCCGTCAGTGGCGTTGGACTCATAATGACAAAATACACTTACTTAGATTATAAAATTCCACAACCGACAATAAAAAAGTATATTTACCATTTTACCCGGTCATAACCTCTTCATTCTAACTCGGAATCAAATTCCGTTTGCGGCCACGGATTCCTAATAAAAATATCTACAAAATGAATATAAATTTAAAGATATTTTGGAATTGACCAAAACACCCCCAAAGAAGAAAACCCATTAGTACACATCGAAAAATGTTGGAAAAGTCCTGGAAAAATTTAGGATAAAAACTGACCAATTATTAGTAATATATTTTCAGGTTTTGAGCATACTAAAGCTTCCGTAGCAGGGGTAAGAGTTTGCAGCCATTCAGGTAGGGGATTTAAACTCAGTTTATTCATGCTAATTTTATGCTATAGAATGTCGGTAATTTGATATGGAACGGTAAATTTTGAAATACGTAATCACTTGTGTGGGTGTGGGGCTTGCCCTGGCGGAAGGCCAAAAAGTACCTGGGTGTGGGGCTGTCCCTGGCTTGTGAGCCTAAAAGATAAATCCTGGGTGTGGGGCTGTCCCTGGCTGCGGGCCAAAAAGATAAATCCTGGGTGTGGGGCTGTCCCTGGCTGCGGGCCAAAAAGATAATCCTAGGTGTGGGGCTAGCCTTGTTGCTGACTAAAAGTACCTGGGTAAGGATTGAGATTCCTACCCTGGCCGGATGAGCCAAAAAGGGAATCGGGTGATTAATGTTTTAATTATTTACTTTTCGTAGTCATGTTTACTGCTTTCAATACATATTATTTAGCATGAACAAAACTGAGTCATTGGTGAGTCAGTGGATAGAACTCACCCCCCTACAGATGATGTGCACCCTACAGAGACAAACCCTGCAGTACCCGGAGAAGATGAGGAGCGATCCGGATGCGACCCAGAAGGAATTGAAGACCCACTCTACACTCCTTTCTATGATGACGACGGAGCTGGATTATAATGTGAAAATGTGGAAAGTCTTAGTTTTAGGCTTTCGATTTCAATAAATTGTATGAAACAATGATGTTTTAATGGATTGGCTCGGTAATTTCCATATTTGATGGAATTTATTATATCAAGTTTTTATTCCTAACACCCCAGTATTATACGGGTTGAATTAATCCGTAAAATATCGGGGCGTTACACGGGCCTTTTTGGGCCTCAGTACCTTCCTTTTCTCCTTTCCGCAGGAGACCACAAGTTCGGCGGGAACAATCTCTCGAGTCACCTGAGCAGGCTCAATCATCGCCTCCATCAGCTGGGCTCAGCTCGGCTCATCAGAACCTCGAGGAAACTCTTTCTCGTAATCAGACACCACCACCATGTTCTCTGGCGCCCTGGAGAGCGCGTAATCTGGCAAACCGAGGCATTTAAGCCGCGCGGGGGAATAAGTAAAATCCTTCCACATATTAGTCCCAAAAGTCAACTTCTTAAAGAGCTTGTCCAACTTCTTGCATCGTGCCTGAGGCCACGCCCTCTTACCGCTCCCCGAATACCGGCCAACTGCATAGCTAACCACTTTAAATGGCAATTCGGGCACGCGAATAACAGAACACCACGCGCCAGTCACGGATAAGGGGTAGAGACGATAGAACCTGTCGGATGAACTCGGATATTTTATCGGGGGCTGACGTGACTCCGGCATAAGAGTAAAAAGTAGCTTCGACCCAGACACTTTCTGCCATCGATAGTGGTGAAAGAAATACCCGAGCTCGACACGAGGAATTTCACCATCAGGGATCTCAGAATAGCAAGCAGCAAGTTCCTCGCGATGATCCGATTCGATTCGGCAAAAAGCATAGATCACCCTCCAAGCATTGCCGCTAACTTGCCCTGGACAAAGATCAGAGATGGACAGTAGCCTGGCAGCAAAAGGAGGCAGAGGCAAGCGTAGTCCGCTGTTCTTCTGACCCATGGTCACAAGGGTCCCCAGGACCTTCTCCATGCTAGCCTCCTCGAGGAAAACTGCATCCCGGCGAGCCCCAAAGGCGGCATAAGCTCTCTCAATGGATGGCCTATCGTCATTGTCCCGAAACTCGGCCATCAGTTCACCCCAGGATGTTCGCCTCTTCTCCACACTAGTGCAATCGATGGAGGGTTCATCATGATCTTCGTCCACAAAGGGCCTTAACGGCCCTAACTCGCCGTCAGAGCCACTGTCCGAATCCTCAACATGTGGCCGAGGAGGAGCACAAACAATCCCCTTCGTTCCTCGATGGCGTTTTCCCAACACAGCGGGACCCTTGACGGATTTCATTTTGAAAAGAGCAGCCTGCAATGGAGGCACAGACGACAAGTTAAGAGCAGGGGGGGCAAAAAGTCCGCTTAAATGCGAGATAAAAGGACACTTCCTTGATCCTGGCCAAATCAACACCCTTACACGACCGTAGTACCTGGCGAACACAGTAACCAGGTGCGGTAGTACATCGGGTAAAGACTGGCTAGCCATCATGCGGGGTTGTCCTAGATTATCTCTAAGAAGCCCCCTCAAATGTAGCGTTGTCCCTCGCCGACAACCCCTTGCACCAGTGGCTTAGGAATATGACCGAAAAGGTGTCAGTTTCAAATGGGGCTAAAATTCTAAAAATACACTATTTTCAGTACCGACACTTCTTGGCCTCTTCAAGCAGCCCCAATAATGAGGTGACAGCATCAACAAGCAGCCCCCCCTCGGTTTCGCACAAAAACCGAGTGGGGAAGGGGTGACGGCACACATCAGCAGCACACCCTTTCGGTTTCGTCAGAAAACCGAGAGGGGGTGTGCGTCGGCATCAACAAGCAACCCCCCCTCGGTTTCGCACAAAAACCGAGTGGAGAGGGGGTGACGGCACATCATCAGCATACCCCTCGGTTTCGTCAGAAAACCGAGAGGGGGGGTGTGTCGGCATCAACAAGCAGCCCGCCCCTCGGTTTCGTCAGAAAACCGAGAGGGGGGGTGTGTCGGTATCAACAAGCAAACCCCCCTCGGTTTTGCACAAAAACCGAGTGGAGAGGGGGTGACGGCACACCATCAGCATACCCCTCGGTTTCGTCAGAAAACCGAGAGGGGGGGTGTGTCGGCATCAACAAGCAGCCCACCCCTCGGTTTCGTCAGAAAACCGAGAGGGGGGGTGTGTCGGCATCAACAAGCAACCCCCCCTCGGTTTCGCACAAAAACCAAGTGGAGAGGGGGTGACGGCACACCATCAGGATACCCCTCGGTTTCGTCAGAAAACCGAGAGGGGGGGTGTGTCGGCATCAACAAGCAGCCCACCCCTCGGTTTCGTCAGAAAACCGAGAGGGGGGGTGTGTCGGCATCAACAAGCAACCCCCCCTCGGTTTCGCACAAAAACCGAGAGGGGGGGTGTGCCGGCGTCAACAAGCAGCCCACCCCTCGGTTTCGTCAGAAAACCGAGAGGGGGGGTGTGTCGGCATCAACAAGCAGCCCACCCCTCGGTTTCGTCAGAAAACCGAGAGGGGGGGTGTGCCGGCATCAACAAGCAGCCCACCCCTCGGTTTCGTCAGAAAACCGAGAGGGGGGGTGTGCCGGCGTCAACAAGCAGCCCACCCCTCGGTTTCGTCAGAAAACCGAGAGGGGGGTGCGTCGGCATCAACAAGCAGCCCACCCCTCGGTTTCGTCAGAAAACCGAGAGGGGGGTGTGTCGGCATCAACAAGCAGCCCACCCCTCGGTTTCGTCAGAAAACCGAGAGGGGGGTGCGTCGGCATCAACAAGCAGCCCACCCCTCGGTTTCGTCAGAACTGAGAAAATGAGGGGGGTCTTGGATTCTATAGCAACGCTCCTCTCGATTTTTCAAAAAAAAAGGGGGGAGGGAAGTGCCAAATCCGTCACGTGTGAAAGAAAGAGAGTAAAGAGAGAGAGAGAAGCCTGCTATCTCACCCAAGTCCAAAGCAAAGAGAGAGAGAGAGAAGCCGGCTCTCTCACCAAAATCCAAAGCAAATAGAGAGAGAAGTTGCTGTCTGACCGTGGACCGAAGGCAATGAAAAGAAAGAGAGGAGAGCAAAGAAAGGAAAGCAAACAAAGGAAAGAGAGAGAGTGCTGCTCTCTCATCAAAAAAAAGAAGAAGCCAAAGAAAGAAAGAGGGCAGAGAAAGGAAAGAATCAAAAAAAAAAAAAAATCAGTCTCTCT
Source organism: Chamaelirium japonicum (assembly GCA_947650365.1). Lineage (NCBI taxonomy): Eukaryota > Viridiplantae > Streptophyta > Magnoliopsida > Liliales > Melanthiaceae > Chamaelirium > Chamaelirium japonicum. The sequence goes on from OX393549.1 coordinate 88,118,716, forward strand.
CCCACTCATGCATGGATCGCGCTCTCTCCCTCCCACTCGTGCATGGATCGCGCCCCTCTTGCCGTGCCTCCTTCTTTGGTGTACAGCACAAACAAAAAGCCAAAGAAACAGAGCAGAGAAAGGAAATAGTGAAAAGAGGAAAGAAATTGAAGAAAGAAAAAGGGAAAGAAATCCAGCGAATCTGGATTCTTCTTCGCAGATCCGGTGAAGCCTCCTCCCTCGTTGCGCGCAGCAGCCGGGCCGAAACGAACCCCCCTTGCAGGACATCCACCCGACAGCGAGCACCCCGCGTGGCCTCTTCGCCGACGCAGCAGCAAAAAAAAAAAAAAAAAAAACTACACCCGTCCCCCGTGTGGTCTCGTCTCATCGCACAACCGATCCGACCAGAAAGAGAGGGGGAGGGTCCGACACCCCCCTCGTCGCTCCTCTCGTCGCATAGCAAACGCCGCGAGTGTTCCTGTCACACACGGAAGCAAAGAAAGAAACAGAGGAAACCAAAAGCAAAGAAAGGAAAGAAAGAGGAAAACAAAGAAAAGTCAAAGAGAAACAGCAGAAACAACAAAAGAAAAAAAAAAGAAAAGGGGTAATATGTCAATAATGGGATTCGAAGTCAATCCAAGTTTTATTGAAAAAAAAAAAAAAGAGATGCATCTTGGACGGCCTGGATGAACGGGGAGAAGGAAGAGCCACACGGGATCGTGGCCCGCTCCTGTCTTCTCCGTCGATCCATTCATCATTGCATGCAAACAAAGAAGGGTGGGTCGGTCACAAACCCCACCCCCTTCTCCACTATTCCGTGAAGCAACAGAGAGTGGGTGGGTTGTCAACCCCGCCACACATCTCCTCCTACAGCCAAAAGAGTCTCGGCGTCGGCAGAAGGCAAAGGAGTCTCGGCGTCCTCTCGGTCGGGAATCGCACTGTTTTCTCTGAAACGCCCACTCGCAAAACCGAGACTTTTGGCTGGCACCAAAAGAGTCTCGGCGTCGGCAGAAGGCAAAGGAGTCTCGGCGGCCTCTCGGTCGGGAATCGCACTGCTTTCTCTGAAACGCCCACTCGCAAAACCGAGACTTATGGCTCGCACCAAAAGAGTCTCGGCGTCGGCAGAAGGCAAAGGAGTCTCGGCGTCCTCTCGGTCGGGAATCGCACTGCTTTCTCCAAAACGCCCACTCGCAAAACCGAGACTTTTTGGCTCGCACCAAAAGAGTCTCGGCGTCGGCGTCGGCAGAAGGCAAAGGAGTCTCGGTGTCCTCTCGGTCGGAAAACACACTACTTTCTCTGAAACGCCCACTCGCAAAACCGAGACTTTTTGGCTCGCACCAAAAGGGTCTCGGCGTCGGCAGAAGGAAAAGGGGGCTCGGCGTCCTCTTGGTCGGAAAGCATACTAATTTCTCGGGAACACCCACATACAAAACCGAGACCTTTTTGGCTTGCACCACAAGGCGTTTGCACCATGGAATCCCAGTCGACCCAGGGGGTCCTGACCCGACTGGGAGGGGGTAACTGTGGGGCAAAAATTGTACCGGACCGGATCAGAGCAGCATGGGCCCGCGCAACGGCCCAAGTGGGTAAGCCCGCCCGGGTACATGGGCCCACTCTACAAGGCTTGCAGATCAAGCCCTCCCCCTTATTGGGCCCGAACAATGGCCCAATAAGGGCCCAGCAAGGAGGCCCAGAACCAGTGCCACGTCATCATCGCCACGTCATCACTGCCATATCGGGCACGTGCCTACGCTATAAAAGGACCCCCAAGGCATCCAGAAAAAGGGGTTGGTCATTTGATCAGAGGAAGAGAGGATCCAGAGCCAGAGCCAGAGCCCTCTATTCTCCCCACATTGTTCTCTTCTAGTTGCTCCGTGCAACCCCACTGTACGAAGCTTCTCTCGGCCTGTCGAGAGAATGCTCACCCTTTATATTCAAATTATAGTGAAGATCAGGTGGCACCTCTCGCCCGGAGACGTAGGTCGTAAGACTGAACTCCGTCACCAATCCTTGTGTCATCACTCTTTACTCTCTCTATCTACTCTCCTATCTCTCTAACTCTACAAACCATCAAATTCAATCAAGGCTGTGGGGCGGGGTTCCCGATCAAGGCGGCTCAGAAATTTCCCCCCCACACGGTCTTCCCAGCAAAAGGTGATATGATGTTTGACAGTCAATGACGTGGAAAAGAACCATCGTGTCAAGCTGACTGATAGAGAGTTTTAGACGAATGATCCCTATGGTGGACTGTCCTCCTTGGTTGAACCCTTGAATGACCAGCTGGCTTTGTGAGAGCTGGTCGGTGGTGATGCCGAGCTGGCGCATTGTTTGGATAGGCATGATGTTGACGGCGGAGCCGCAATCCAACAGGATTCGATTTACCGGCTTCTCGTTGATGTATCCCGAGACATAGACAGGTCGATTGTGCAGTCGTGTTCCGAGCTGCAGATCTTCGTCTGAGAAAGTTATTGCTGCGTTACATGAGACAATAGTTTCGTCCTTCTCGGTGTTTTTCCTCGTTCTTTTGTAGCTGTCTAGGTCTGTCAAAGCCTCGGCCATTGCTAGGCGAGCTTTCTCTGGGAGGTGTAGTGCTTCTATGAGTGGCAAGTGTAGAATTGCCTCATCGTAAGCGGCAGTGCTTTCTTTGTCGGAATCATCCTCATCGTTGATGGTGTTGCTTTCTTTGGAAGGCTTGATCCTATCTTCTTCTTTCGGCGCCACGTGAATCTCAACCATGCAACAGGAGGCTTCGTGCAGCTGATCAGCTGGGAGGAAGTAATCGGGGAAGAACTCTTGTAACGTTGCCGGTTCCGGGGGGTTTTGCAGGAGGAGATCATCAGGATCTGCTGGCGGTACTTTGAATCCCCTCCTTCCTGGAGCTTTGCTTTTCTTTTTCTAAGTTCTTCGTTCCGGAAGCTTTCTTGTTACCCGATCGAACTTGCGACTTCTTGGCATCCATGGCCTTCGTCTGCGAGGCAACACGACCCATGCATCTTCATCAGTGGATTCTTCGTTACCAAGGTGAAGCTCTGGAGTGGGAGTGGTAGGTCCTTCATGGGTCGGGGAGACCTGCTCCTCTGGGGACCTTGGTGGTTCGCCTTCTGACTCCCAGCCGGTGGGCTTGATTTCTTCTATTGAGACAGACGAAGGTTTGGAATAGAGGACGTAGTAGTCGAATTTACCTGAAGGCTGGCCTAACAGACCGACCTCCGGGTCTCCTTGCTCGTACCTTGTCTGGAGATTTGTGGGTTCTCCATGAGTCGGGGAGCCTTGCTCCTCTGGGGACCTTGGTGGTTCGCCTTCTGACTCCCAGCCGGTGGGCTCGATTTCTTCTATTGAGACAGGCGAAGGTCTGGAGTAGAGGACGTAGTAGTCGAATTTACCTGAAGGCTGGCCTAACAGACCGACCTCCGGGTCTCCTTGCTCGTACCTTGTCTGGAGATTCCGTTGGGACATAGCTTTGTTTGAGAGAGACATCGATGTAGGCGACGGTTGCCCCCAGGGCAGTGACGTTTCTTTCTCAGCGAGCTTAGGAGCGTACTGCTGTCGTCTTGAGATCTTCCGTTGTGGAGCTAACTTCGCAATTGGCCTTTGGCGATTGATGCGCAACTTGGGCCTTCTCTGGTGGGTAGCAACGAGTACCGGTTGAAATGAACCGAAGGTGATGGATGTCATGTTTGCCGTTGCAACGTCGCTGGAGTCGATCTCGATTTTTCCTTGCTTTGCGAGTGCCATGATCTTCTCTTTGAAGACGAAACACTTCTCAATAGGATGGTTGACCAGCCGGTGGTATTTGCAGAAGAGCGGATCGTTGACCCGATGCATCTGTTCGGGCCTTTTTGAAGGAGGAAGCTCGATCATCTTTTCTTGTAGCAGTTGATCGAACATGGAGGAGACTTCCGAGTCTGGAAATGGATACTCTTTGGCCTCGAGTTCTTCTAGAGTCATCTTCGACTGTCTTTGGGGTGGAGGCGGTGGTATGGCAGCTCCCTTTTCTTGATCCGACTTACCGCTGATTTTGAGTGGCTTGGAGGCCGAGGCGATGTCGGCGACATTAACTTGCTTTGATTTGGGTGCCGGCGGTTTGTCTTTCTTTTCCACCTTCAGGAAGCCTTTGGTCTTTGAGTCCCCGTGATTTGCTAAGCTGAGCTCCATGTCGTGGGCTCGAGTTGCAAGTTCTTCGAAGGACCGAGGCTTGATCCCCTTGAGGATGTAGAGTAAGCCCCAGTGCATGCCTTGGGTGCACATCTCGATAGCCGAGTCTTCCGACAAACGGTCTCGTGAATTCAGGGCGAGATTCCTCCATCGATCGATGTAGTCGATTACTGATTCGTCCTTCCTTTGCTTGACGGCAGTAAGCTCAGTCATGCTAACGATGCGCCGAGTACTGTAGAAGCGGTTGAGGAATTCTCTTTCCATCTGATCCCAGCTGTCAATGGATCCTGGAGGAAGATCAACATACCAGTCAAAAGCATTACCTTTGAGGGTGCGAACGAACTGCTTCACCATCTCATCGCCGTATGTGCCGGCGTTGTTGCAAGTCTCGACGAAATGGGCAATGTGTTGCCTTGGATTCCCCTTCCCGTCGAAGTGCTAGAACTTTGGTGGCTGGAACCCGGTAGGGAAGCGCAGCTGCTGGATCCTTGTAGTGTAAGGCTTCGAATATGCTGCCGTAATCGGAGGTAGGCTGCCGCCGTGGGAACGCATCATGTCAGCCACTAGTGCTTGTATTTGCTGGGCATTCATCATTGCTGCCACTGAAGGTTGCGCGGCTACCGAGACCGGCACGGGAGCCGAGGAAAGTGCAGGAGCAGTTGCTAGTGTTGCCGGGCCAACTTCTGCAAGAGCAGGAGTTGGAGACGGGGCTGGAGCAGCTACTGGAGAAGCAGGAGGTTGACCGAATGTTGCGACATCCCTGGCACTCAGCCTTTGCAGCAAGGTGTTGATGTGACTATCTTTCTCTTCCATTAGTCGGGTGAGCTGAGCCATGTGTTCACCCATTTGCATGACTTGGAGCTGGAGAGCGGAAGGAGGATGATGCCGCAGGATATCTCGATGTTGTACTCCCGCACCCTCGCCATCGTCGTCGGAGACGTAGTTACGCTGACTTGCTTCTGCTTGATGACGGATGTTTGCCCCCGGCAAGGGAGGTGCAAAGTCCGCTGGAGAACCCGAACGGGTTCGGGGTTGGGGCTGGTCCTCCCCAAATTTCTGGACAGATGTTCCAGGATTGAAGCTTGTTTCTTCATGCACCAAGGCCTCATTGGCGCCTTGGCGGGCATCTTCGGCAGCAGTTTCTGGCGTGAAGAAGTCCGCAAGAGTTTGAGTACGCCGAGTGTAGACACATACTACCGGGGGAATGGCATCCTCCGGGTTTTCTGGATCACCGTGTTGGAGTAGTGGAGACTCGACGATAGGTGAGAGGCTTGTTGGAGCAAACGTATCATCATTCGTTCCGGCCATGGCGAACTTGACGCAACTCCTTCAAACGTACGGATGAAAGGAGAGGAGGTCCCACCGGGCGTGCCAGAAATCTGTGAGCGCGGAAAAAGATTCGGGTCGTCTTTATTGCGGATCACACGAGATTACAAATTTTCTTTGATCAGGAGATTGTGGGAGAGATCCTCTGGAGGGTCCCTTTGATCCGCGTCTCCATGTGGTATTCGTGCGAGAGCTCTGAAGTGGTTGCCCAGGACAGAGGTCTTTACAGGGTGAGGGTTTTTGAGAGGCTAAGGAGTTTCTGCCGTTGATTTTGTCCCGTCCGTGCTTCGCGCTTTCTCGGCTAGGGAGGCTTTGGGCTTCGTTCCTTGGTCTTCGTGTCTTCCTCGATCCTGGCTCGACCTCGACGTCCTTGATCGTCGGTTCGCGGCGTCGATCGTGTTTTTGGCGTCAGCTTTGGCTTTGGCTTTCGGCTTTGGCGTAGCTTTGGCGTGGCTCTGGCGTTTGCTTTGCTTTGGCGCTTGCGCTTGAACGTAGGCGAGTAGAGGCTTGCGATGCTTTAGTTCTTCCGGACTTCGCGTCGTATCGGCTAGAACGTGCGGTGCTTTGCTCGTGACCGTCGTAGTTGCTTGGCTTTGGCACGTGCGTTGCTTTAGCGCGGGCTTTACCGGGGCGTTTGCTTTGGCTTCTTGCGTCAACTTTGACTTTAGCTTTGACTCGATCTTCTTCTCGAACGACTGGCGTTGCTTCTTCAAGGCTTCTTTCTTCTTCCGACTTCCTCGACGGTTGTGACGTCGGCTTGGCTTTTCGGTGGGGGTAGCACCGATCTTCGTGCGACGGTTGTAGCGTCGGCTTTTGTTGATGAAGACGGCGGGGGTAGCACCGGCTTCGGCACGACGGTTGTAGCGTCGGCTTTTGGTTGACGAAGGCGGCAGGGGTATCACCGGCTTCAGGCTTTCTTCTCCCGGCTTTCTTCTACGTGCAAGGAGTTGATGCCTTTGTTGAAGACGACGGGTGTTGTCGGCTTCGATCTTCTTCTCCGGCCTTTGCTTATGGCGTCTTCGGAGCTGATGAAGATCGTTGGAGCAATCGGGTGATGACAGCTCCGGGTCTTCTTCTCCAAGCTTTCTTCTTCGTGCGAGGAGTCGAAGCTTTGATCTTCGAGTGCAAGGTCTTCACGTTGATGAGGACTTGAAGGGTCAAGGACTCCCGTAGGATATGCTTGCCGTGCCTCGTGAAGCCTTCGGTCTTCAAGCGTTGGAGCTTCTTCGTAGCGCTCTTTCGTCTTCAGCTTTTCGGACCTTTGATGCCTTCCCCGACCCCTTCTATTTATAGGCAAAGGGGGGCGGTTGGGGGAGATATTGCTGAAATCTTTTTGTTTCCTCCAATCTCTCCCCTCATAACCATCGAGATATTGTTCCCTTATTTGGGGAAACAAACCCGATTTCCTCCTTTTTAGTTGGAGTGGTTATGGGCTAGATGTGACTCGATCTTTAAAGATCGAGTTGTTATTCTTGTTGCACTTTTGGATCGGATGGCGATGCAACGTCATCTTGTCCGTTGGATCGAGGGATCGTCGCGGATCTACGGCTACGTAGACGTCCACGCCACCTCCCCCCGCATCGAGGCGGTTTTGATTTCTTTTTCCTTTCTTTTCTTTTTCTTTTCCTTTTCTTTTCTTTTTCTTTTTCTTTTCTTTTTCTTTTAGGGCCGGCCCCACCTCTCCACGAAAAGGGGGGCACGGTTTTCTAGAAGGGCCAGCCCCACCTCTCCATGAAGAGGGGGGGCACGGTTTTCTAGAAGGGCCGGCCCCACCTCTCCATGAAGTGGGGGGCACGGTTTTCTAGAAGGGGGGCCGGTGGGCCCCCCTCTTTGTGTCCGAGTTGCGGGTCCGGTGGGACCCGTTTGCTTTGGGTCGGGCCATGGCGCGCGAATTGAGTTCGCACGTGGGCCTAGTTCGCACGCGGGCCGTTGTGTGCGGGCCGAGTTTCGCATACGGGCCGTTGTGTGCGGGCCGAGTTTCGCATGCGGGCCGTTGTGTGCGGGCCGAGTTTCGCATGTGGGCCATTGTGTGCGGGCCCAAGTTGCATGAGCGAGTCGGGTTCGACCCGAAGGTCATCGAGTGCAAGCCCATTTTTCGTGTACAAATCGGGTTCGACCCGAAGGCCGTTGGGTGCGGGCCTATTTTTTTGTGTAAAAATCGGGTTCGACCCGTGGGCTAATTTCGATGCCCACAATTACCGCCCAATCCATGTCATCCTTTCTTTTGTTTGGTAGACTGGATGGTAGCTATTACATTATGACCTTTAAGATCCTCTCCAATAAGGGTCAACAGGACATTGGAAAACGAAGAGGTCCAATAACCCTCGACACCATGAAGACGAGCCTCCGCCGCTCATGATACCCATCTCACCGACACGCTTTTTAGCTGCTGCCACAGCTGCATACAAATATCACCAGTAATCCCCCGTCCCAACACCAACGTATCACGGGCCCTTGCAGCATCTGTGAATAGAGCACAACAGGACTACACTTGCTACCAGGACGTACTCTATATCTCCTCCGATTGATCGGCCCGGTCGGTGGGCCCGGCACGCACGATCAACTTTTGCCAGTAATCGTATGGCTGTGAGGCTTTCTGGGCACGACCGACCGATCGACCGGAGGAGATTTGAACTCGTTCAAATAGCATTTTTCCCTCCACAAAAGACAGGCGTGGGACCACATATGAATATGGTGATGATAAATTGAAGTACAAAAAGATAGCCTAACTTAGGCCCAAGTGTGACCTACCATGACACGTCTCATTCAACGGCAGGGATCAATCTGTTGAGGTGCTCCTACCGCATGTGTACGGAGATAAATCCGCACCGCACCGCACCGCACCGCACATCAGACTCGAACCCCAACCAGCAATCACAGGCTCACAGTAGCTTTCCATCGACAGGCAAGTGTGAGCTGGCCTGGTAACTGCTTCAGTACGGTGGATGGAGACAGGGCCCAAGCCTGAGCTGGTCACTGCCCAACTGCTCTTGCTTCTATCTGGGTTTACCCTCTATAGGCTTTTCCCTAAATGCCCTCCAACTTTGTCCTATTGCCCAGACTAGATGTACAGTTCAAAACAGTTAATTTTATTTCCACTAATAAATTTTTTAACAAAAAGATTCTTTAATCAGCAAATCACTTCTTATTTGGACTGAAATTAGTAGTCTCAAACACAACTCCTTACATAGGGTTTCGTTTCAAACTTGAATGCGAAATAACAAAACAAAAAGTAAACTCTTGATGGCCTCCTAAAGACTTTCGATAAGGATTCCGTTATAAGAAAAGATAAACGTAGTTGGATTTTCCGACGACCTCCAACAAGGGTTTCGTTAAAAGTCTCGGTAATCTCTCAAAGACCTTCAACAAGGGTTTCGTTAAAAGAATTAGTACAAGAAATATGATTTTCCGGCAAAGGAATAGAGAAATGAAGCTGCCGGCGATTTTCTGACGACCTTCGACAAAATAATAGAGAAGGCGACCCGTCGACAGCCTCCCAATGACCTTTGGTAAGAGTTCGACGATGAGAAAGAACAGACATAGTGGGGTTTATAGTGACATCCGACGAAGAAATGGAAAAGGCAAACTCCCAACAACAAAAACGCAACTCCTTACGTTTTGGATACGTTTTGTCGTAGGGAGCTTGCTTTCTCCATTGCTCTTGTCGACGGTCATCAAGAGTTTTATTTCTCTATTCCTTTGCTGGAGGTCGTCGGGAACCCCACTGTTTCCATTCTTTCTTTCAACAAAATCCTTGCTAGAGATCTCTGGGAGGTTGGGTGGGGTTATTTCTTCATTATTCCACCAAAGATCATCGGGAAGCCGTCGAGAGTTTTATTTCTCTATTTCTTCGCCAAAGATTACCGAAAGTCCCACTACTTATGCACTTTCTTGCAATGAAACACTTGTCAAAGGTCTTTAGAAGGTCACCTAGAATTCTCTTTCTCTGTTGTTTTGCCAAAAACCCCACTACTTGCGGGTTTTTTTTACCGTGTAACAATTATTGAAGGTCGTTAGAAGATGGTCAAGAATTTACTTTCTTCATTGTTTTGTCAGAGTGCACACGAGTTTGAAACTGTGTAAAGAGTTGACTTTCGAAGTCTGCAGGTTTTATAAAATAAGATGTGATTTGATGTTATAGATATTTTTATCACAAATAAATAAAATATATATAAAAGTAATATTTTTAGGTATTATATTTAGTTTGAGCAATACAAACTTAGGCTGTCATTTAGGGAGAAAACTTCTTACCTCTAATACTGGAGGAGGGGGGGTTCACACAGAATGGACATCACATAGAACAAAGTTGTCTCTCTCTCTCTCTCTCTCTCTCTCTCTCTCTCTCTCTCTCTCTCTCTCTCTCTCTCTCTCTCCTTAAAAGGAAAATGAGGGTGACAAGGAATAACTCCCAAGAAGGGAGCTGAAATGAAGGAATACATCCCTATGGTCGTGTCATCCCCTATAAAGTAAGGCAACAAGAGGATGCAAACAAAGAAGGAAAGCTCACTGTGTTTTGTCTCGGAGCCTTTGAGGCCACTGCAAGATCCCCTCCTGCGATCAGCTGACATCATCATCATCCATCTTGCACCCGTCCCCTCCAATCCACAGCACGATGCTCGATCGGTTCGAGGAAACAGACCGGATCAAGGAATCATGTAAAACATTACTCAACTCTGAATTCACCACACTCTGCATTTCAGGTACAGTAAGTCACAAGTGAGGATCTCTAGAGTGCATCCACACCGGTCTCTATTTCCTTAGCTACTTTTGAGATACAAGTAGAGAGCCGGTAGAGGTAGAATTGAAACTTGAATGGGTTGAACACGGCCGACCCATGTTCAATCCAACATTGTGTTGGATTTGGGCAGTCGTAGGATGGGTTGGGTTGAGAAAACGCCAACCCAATTAATATTTGGACGGGCTTAGGTTGACGGTCTGGATCGACCGACCGAATCCGAACTGGATTAACATTTATGTTTCTTCCATCTTTATTCTATATTTTCTTTCTTATGTATTAGTTTCATCAAACATATTCCAAGTCACAAGTTATGTATATTGATATTTGTCTCTTTTAAACTAGTATAGATAATTTTTTTACATTATAAGTTATATTCTGTTAGAAGTTTTTGTTTTGTAAAATTAGATGCAGTTGAATGTTAATCGAGTATGTAAACTACATATAACCAAAGAGCGAAGTTTGTTCAAGAAATAACTTCACATATAGATTAAAATATATATATATTAATACACTAAAATATAATAGGCTGATATTATAAAAAACTCTTAACCCGATCAATCCACTTGGGTTCGGTTGGGTTGGGTTGAGAATTCTCAACTCAAGATTGGGTTAGGTTAGGGTTGAGATATCACTTTGGATTGGGTTAGGGTTGAGCACCAACCCAACTAGCCCAAGTTTCACTCCTAGGTAGAGGGGATTAGTAGAGAGCCGACCTCCCTATATCATTTAGTTAATTTGGCCAAATGTTCGTATTGACCTTAAAAAAAATTACATAAAAAACGAAGACATATTGGTGTCGAGTGAGTCCAACATTGATGAGATCTTAAACTACCATATTTGAGCATTTGACGCATAATTGATAGGGTCATTTTCGTTCACATATTGTTAAAGAATATACTATAAGTTACTTGAACGTCACGAGTAGCGAGGCCAGTGCAGCCATAGTAACAAATTCGATGTTATAGAATAATTAGGCGAGGGGGCAAAATTTGGAGTTGAAAAATATCTGGAAAATTAGGAATGAGTTCGGGAGAAGTTCGGAAACATAAAACATATAATATATGTATTAAAATAGTAATTCTATATTAAAAGATATAAAAATATATATATATTTATATTTATAACTAAAATAAAATAGGCAGCTAACAAAATAGTGAGGGATTCACAAATTATTTGTGAATAAATCGAGAATTGCACAGATGTGACCCATGTTTCCAAATAATTCGAAGAATAATTCGTTTGACCTTGAGTTTATAATTTATACATGAATTTTTTAATTATTCGGAGAATATTGTTACTACGAGTACCAATAAAAACTCTACTTTTTGGAACTAAGCCACTGAAGATGGAAAGGCTGATGTAGATGCTCTAAGTTCCCACCAAACCCTTCGCCCCCAACACGATCTGGACCCAACCTGAGCCGAGCCCGAATTCAACTCTACGAGTGCAGCAAAACAGGCGTCGAAGTTGCGCATGACCTACAATTCTGCTCCACCAGTTTGAGACAAAACAATGGAAGGCAAAACAACAGATGCTTGGGTGAGGAGGTTGTCCAATCTCTCTCTCTCTCTCTCTCTCTCTCTCTCTTACTTACCCAAGAGTGCGTCGGGAAACTTCCGAGTGGATCAGAGCGCGATCTCGGAGGGGACTAGTCTGTTCTCGGAGGGACTAGTCTGAGCCTCAGGTGGGTCTAATGTCCGAAGGCTTTCAGGACACCCCGCTGATTCACAAAAAAAAAAAAAACAAGAGAAGTAGAGTCTGGGAATTCTTTCGAAAGTTCAGGCCCAACACCAACAGACTTATTGAACGAGGTGCCAAAACCATAACCGAGTATCTCGAATGATCCAGCTTTGAAAATACTCATCAAATGAATCATGCTAATTGATTAATGACAGAAAAGGTAGAGCAAATTGGAAATGTAAAATAACACTAAAATTAAAACCTTCCTCTTTCAAAATCTTGCGATAATCTATATTTTTTCTCTTGGAATGTAACAATAAAAAAAAAAAAACATATGCAACGAAGCACCCCTTGGAGGAGTGAAAACAGTTCAGACATGATTTTATGTGCCAGCGATCAATGAGTGCAATCCGAAACCACAAGAATCGGACTTGCGGAAATCCACTTTGATGTGCCTGTTAATGATCTTAAGGCAGAACAATTGGATTTATAATTTGGTGACTACTACCAAACATTCAGGACATAGTACAAGTAAGAGTTACCCAGCTGATACCGGTGATGCTTCTGACCGCCAAGGATCCCAAAACCAACTCTGGTTGCATGAAACTCTCGGTGGACGAGGCGCCCATCACTATAGTCATCTGATGAGCTCCGGGTATACGGCATTTCTTTGGACCGCATGCTCTACTCTCAAAGGATGCAAGGTACGAAACAGTCGGGATGGAAGACGAGCCCCGTCTATTAAGAAGTACCTACGGAATAGATCGTCTTCAGATGGATGGAAAGCTACATTAGAATCATCACAAAATCCACCGCAGTACAAAGTCCGCCATCTAAATTTAAATGAGCGAGCACAAAACATCGAGCACACAATTAATCAGGCACAAGCGACAAAACCATAAGGATCCTAAATTTACACAGAAATATGGTCCGAGACAGAACTCTCTGTTCTCTCCATATTGATGGGAATATTGAACAAGAGACACCACACAATTACTACTGAGATACAAACAAGCCAAAAACTGGATAACCACATGCTTGTTCACCGAAAATCATCACTAACTGGGGCTTCACACCATGAAGACAACATGAATGCATGGAAGCTGTATGCAGTGTCTAAATTACAGTGCTGGCAAAAACAAAACTATTATGATTCCTCACCAAATGACTGGGAGTCCCCAAAAAGGGTGAGTAACGCAAAACAAAAATAAAGTCAAGCCATATCAAGCACCTCAGAAGAAAACTCGAGTAGGAAGAAGCAAACATATATGAACAAGATGGAAAAGAAAGGACAGCCCAACGCTTTTAATAGTGATGAGATGATCCATACCAACGTTTTAAATATCGATTTTGATGTCGATTTCAGCCACCCCAGAAAAGGAAATTTGCTGATATCGATATTGGTGGCTTTTTTGTATTTTTTCAAGAAAGATTTCGGCAGAAACTTGTTGGATTTCAGCGAAATTTCAATCAATTTTGATCAAATGTCGATCTATCATGTCAGAATAGAAAGAAAAAAATAGAATTTCAGCGGGAATTTTTACATAAAAAGATAGGAATTTTTCAGTGAAAGTGCCTAAAACAAATATGGAATGTCAGATTTCCGGTCAAATGTAAGTCATTCGGTCCGACATTTCGTGATGTCGAACCAAAATTTGGTACTATCGAAATTTTGGATAACTTCTATGTTGGAACTTAGAAAAAAGACATGTTTCAATCATTTCGTAGGAAATTTTTTCACAATTGATTGCATGATATTCCCAGCATTGATGTGAACAACTATGCGACTCAGGGTAAATGAAGATAAAATCGCCTCGCCAATTCATGTACGATACAGTGATGTATGTAGGTGCAACAAACGTCGCAATAGGCCGTGTGTCGGCGGGATGGCGAAGAGGGAGGCCGACTAGCATGGGAGCGCAGACAGTCAACTAGCTCCGGGGAGTGTGGGCAGACGGGACCGGGAGGCGGGAGCGATGTTGCAATTGGCACCGAGCAAACAAAAAAGATGAAGAAAAGGGGTGGTTGATGGAGATTCAGCGACAGAAAGTTGCTAGAGAAGACCCGTTGACGACGATTGCCAGAAGAAGAGAGAACAAGTAACGAAGATTTTGATCATAGCCTGAGGTCTCTCCCCATGATAGAGATTTTTGGCATAAGCCTAATGTCTCTCCCCTCATGTTTGTTTTCGTCGGCCTCACACCCGTCAGCACCTCTGGTACCCATGCATCACGCCGCCACCTTCGGTGCCCATGCACCCGGCTCCACTACCTCTAACGCTAGTTTTCGCACAACCAGCCTCGTCTTCCTCCTCTTTGAAGTGATCGACGTCACTATCAAAGCCGAAAATGAGGTAGTCGAGGGAACGGTGAAGGCGATGGATTTGAGTAAGTAGGTGGGGTAAGGAGGGGAGGAGTGGGGGAACGTTATGTGGGGTGTCCTTATCTAGGGTAGTTAATGGGCTATGGCCAATCCGAGACTCATCGGGCCGAGCCCAGTTTGGGCAGAGTTAGCATGGGCTTTGGGCCGAGCTGGGCTTGAACATTCAAGACTGATTGTGCTATGGTCCGAGTATGGACAACCACTAATCCGAAGTATTTTATTTTTATTTTTTATATACAATGAATGCATAAATTTTAAAGTACCCACATTACAAATATCAATACCTCGAACTATAGGAACAATATTTCACATATATTCTTTTAATGTATATCATAATCAATGTTGTCTACTTTTAATGTTTGATCAAGAGAAGACAAAAAGATTTAGGCATATGCCACGCTAGAAATGTAGGCTTAATTTGGGTGCGGTTTGGGCTTGGGCTTCATAAAAAAGTTTTGGGTCGGGTTTGGGCCAAGCTCGAAAATTTTAATTTGGGTCCGGGCCGGGTATGGTCACGCACTCATAAGTTTGGGTTGGGCTAGGCATGGGGCAGCTTGACCCGAACCCAGCCCATTAACAGCCCTACCCTTATTTGCTAGGAAGCACGGACACTTCTCTAAGCCCCCCGTAACCGTGTCGGACACCGACACTTGTTGAACACTCACCAGACACGCATGTGTCGTGTCCCACGTGCTTTCTGAAACCGAACACTCGTCGGACACGCACAAGACACGGCGGATTGACATGATGTTCGATATAGGGGCGGGTCACAAGCTGTTGTGATTCAATTTTGGAAAACCTCAGAGGATCAAATAGGTTGAAGCCAAAACTGAATCGCAGACGTTCTTTTGCATGTCATTTGGGCCTGAATATAATTCAATTGTCAGGCTGGTTGTAATAGATGGTTAAGATTCAGCTTTGGCGCTAATATATCTGATCCTCTGAGGTTTCAGATAAGTTGAAGCCAAAACTGAAACATAGCCGTTCTTTTCCATGCCATTTAGGGTTGTATGTGATTCACCAATCAGAGTGGGTGTAACAAACAATTGGGATTCAGTATGCATTAAATTTTTATTTTAGTTGTTTTCTATGAGGTTTGTTCGGTTATTGAAATATATATGAATTATAAACACACATAAAATATAAATAAAAAATATTAATTTTTTTGCTGTGTCCCCGCCTACCCGTGTCCTTTTTTAGGATTTGCCATGTCGGCGTACCCGTATTGTGTCGTAACAGTGTCTCCATACCAGTGTCAGTGCTTCTTAGCTTATTTGTGAGCTGATCATTTTGGCATTATGATGCTTGTAGTAGTCAAGTGCCACTAACAAATTTATAGGTGCAAATAGTAACACCTAATAATTTTATGTATGGTTCATAACCAATTATTATAATTAATATTATTCAAAAAAAAAAGATGACCGACACCTATATAAAATTTGTATGCAAGAAAAAATACTGAGAAAAGTATTCAACAATAAACTTATAAAAAAACATGACTCGCAAATTTAACAATTGTCATGTCAATCGTTTAGTGTCAACATTCATAATAAAGAAGATTCGTTTTTTTAAGAAGCCCCTCTTTTCTAATAAAGGCACTCCCAAATGAGTTTAGTTGATGCAAGACCAATGCGATTATGTCCTGAATATAATCAAGATTTAAAATCTCGATGTCGAACGATATATCGAGAGCAAAATAACAAGATATTTCGCAAAATGTCACAATATTTCCAATATAACAGGAAAATTCACGAAATAATCCATTTCATTAGAAGAGAAAACCGAGATATTTCGTGATATTTTACAAAATATCTTGAGATTTAGTACTCCTTGAATATAATGCGGAAGAATCAAATACCAAAATCAACAACTAGCAATTTAAACATCAAAGTTTGCCCACTAAACATCGGTTATGTAGAAAACAAAAACTAGTATGGAATATCATAGGCCTAATCATAATTCACAAGCAGGTAATGCAAAGTTTTTCAGTTTAATTCAGGTGATCACTTGGAAGTAAAGACTTTCGCTAGGCTAGGGATGCCGACAGTTAGGCTTGTCAATGGGTCGGATCAAGGTAAATCCGAATTCGATCCGATTAGAAATCCGTCTGATCCAAATCCAATACGATATCCGACGGATCCTAGAAATCCCGATTTGAATATGTATCCAACGGATAATCTGAATCCGGATGTATATTTAC
This sequence comes from Chamaelirium japonicum, assembly GCA_947650365.1. Taxonomy (NCBI): domain Eukaryota; kingdom Viridiplantae; phylum Streptophyta; class Magnoliopsida; order Liliales; family Melanthiaceae; genus Chamaelirium; species Chamaelirium japonicum. The sequence goes on from OX393549.1 coordinate 88,135,176, forward strand.
CTAGTTTATAACAACAGTCATAAAATAAGTTATATACCTACAATGCATAATGTAAGTTATATAAGTGCATAATGGGGTCATATATACACTGTTCTAAAAAGCGGTCTGGGCGGCCGCCGAGGCGTTTTAGGGGTTTGGCCGCTCCGCTTCAGCATTAAGCGGCACTGCAGGCGGGTTGAACAAAGGCGAGCGCCTAGGCTGGATCCAATCTGCCTAAGCGCCCGCCTAGGCGGGTAAAAGGCGGACGCCTAGGCGGGTCTCATTCGTCATCGCCTTATCTACTAATCAAGGGAATTTCTAAGATTAATAGTGTATACAATAAACAATATGATACTTTAAAATAGAGAAACTATATTATAGTCAAATTTTTAGAAGTTCATATATGTCAATGCTAGGCGGAGTTCCATCATTCTCCATGATGGATATTTATCATTACATTTTAATTGTGGTTAGGGCTGGCAATGGGTTAGATTCGGGTCGGACCCTACCCCAATCCATATTTATACCCATTCGGGTATGGCATGGTCCATACTCGATCCATACCCATTCGGGTATATAGGGTCCATATCGGATCCATACCAATTCGGGTTTGGGTTTTGGCTCAGGTTTCAATAATGAATTGGGTTGAAATTCTCTTTATCTACCGTATGCAATTGCTTGAGGAAAAAAAAAATTTCAATGTTTTGTGATGAAATGTTTAAGAAGCTCTTACGATTTCTTACTAATATTGGTTCTTGTATGGTATGAGTTTGGATAGAATTTGGATAACAATATATGATTGGTTGGAATTTTGGTACATCACAATAAAGTTGAAGTACAACTGTATTATCTAGTATACTCAAGTTAGAGGGACAATCGGGTATAGGTATTGAGGTAACCATACCGAAATACCCCTACCCACCCAATCCCCTCCTCCCTTTTCATAAAACTTTTATATTCAGATCGGTTGTTTTGATGTTTGCATATGTAAAACTTTCTATTATTGTTTTTTTATATAAAATTATAAATTTATATATATACATACACATAGAATATATATAATATATTTTATATAGGTGGGCACCCGCTTTTTTCTCCGGGCGCCCGCCCAGTCGTCCACCTTCCGCCTTGAAACCACTTGACCGTCTGCCTTCCGCTTTCCGTTTTTTAAAACATTGCATATATATGTATATATATATATATATATGAGGGTTGGGTTCCTATGACATGTCATAGGGAGTACCCTATGACATATGGTGAATTAGTAATGCTAGAATGTTTAGAATGTGCTGAATTTTTTTTAGGGTGATCACCTTACCTTAGATAGAATGTCCACAAAAAATCAAAGCATTCTAAAACTTGTTGGGGCATCAAATGCTAAAAGCTTTATCGGCCATCCATTTTAATCGTTAAATTGAAAATCATATTTGATGCCTCTAGAAGTTTTAGAATGAGCCGATTTTTTGCGGGGGTCCTATCTAAGATAGGGTAATCATCCTCATAAAAATTCAGAACATTCTAAATATTCTAGGGTTACTAACTTACCATATGTCATAGGGTACTCCCTATGACATGTCATAGGAACTCATTTCCCTATATATATATATATATATATATATATATATATATATATATATATATATATATATATATATATATATATATATATATATATATAGAGAGAGAGAGAGAGAGAGAGAAATGCCAAAATGCGGCATGCGATAAGTGCGGCACCGCACCGCAGCCGTCTGATGCACCGCTGCGTGCATGTGATGCACGCAGTGCATGCATCAGACGGATGCGGTGCGATGACGCACGTACCGCATGCCGCATTATAGCATGCCCCTATATATATATATATATATATATATATATATATATATATATATATATAGGGGAGGGATACTCTTACAAGTCATTTCTTACAAGTGGGATCTTACTAATGATCCGGGCCTTCCATTTCGGAATGGAAGGCTGTGATCCATTCCCCCTTTCTCTTTCTCTCTCTCTCTCTCTCTCTCTCTCTCTCTCTCAAACCGTGTAAACCAGCCCCCTCCCCGACCCTCCTCGACCCCCCCCCCCACCCGCCCCCCCCCCCCCCGACCTTCCCCTCCGGCTCCGGCTCAGGCAGCCCCCCGACCTTCCCTCCGGCAGCCCGAACCCCTCCGGCAGCCCGATCGCCGCCCGACACCGACGGGGGGGGGGGTCTGATTTCAGCACCGGCAGGGGTCGGGGTGCTGCGCCGGCGACGGATCGGGGTCGGGGAGCTGCGCCGGCAGCGGATCGGGGTCGGGCTGGTGGTGCGCCGGCGGGGGATCGGGGTCGGGGTCGGGGTGCTGCAGTCGGGGGGGGATGGCCGGCGCCGGGCAGGGTGGTCGGGGATGGGGTCGGGGCCGGAGCCGGAGCCGGCGGGGTGGCTCGACGGACGGGAGGTGGCCGGAGGGGAAGGGCGGGGTCGGAAGGGGCCGCCGGAGCCGGAGGGGGAGGGGGGTCGGGCTGGGTCGGCTGGGTTTTACTTGGGAGAGAGAGAGAGAGAGAGAGAGAGATGGATACATGGATAGGGAATTGATCCCAGCCATCCATCAGATCCGATCTGATGGCTGGGATCATTAGTAACCAATGCTTGTAAGAAATGACTTGTAAGAGTATCCCTCCCCATATATATATATATATATATATATATATATATATAGAGAGAGAGAGAGAGAGAGAAAGAAGCGTGACTTTGTATGCCCATGCATTGAGGTCTTACATGTATGCTCCGCTCATAATCGTTGGATATAAATCTAAGGGGATCTGCTGGGCTTTTGGAAAACAGAGTTGCATTAATTAATGTTGCCTTTGGAAAAAGGATTTGACAATTAATGATGCCTTTTAGGTAATTGATGCAGCTTTGTTTTCCAAAAGTCCAACAGAACCCCTTAGATTTATATCCAACGGCTATGAACGGAGCATACATGTAAGCTCTCAATGCATGGGCATACAAAGTCAAGCATAAATATATATATATATATATATGGGAAAGGGTTTGGTGAACTTGAGTTCACAAATGAATGGTGAAACATGATTTATATTGAGCCATGTGTTCACTGAAAAGGAATAAACATAAAGCAAGCAAGAGAGGATAGACATTTAAGAGGCTGAACACTGAAAAGACATAAAGCAAGAAGTTAAAGAGGGTTGAATACTTTCTCACGACACGTGGCAGCTTCTCCATTCGAGTTTACCATTTGAATGGTGAACTCGAGTTCAGCTTCCCGGGTCCCTATATATATATATATATATATATATATATATATATATATATATATATATATATATATATATATATATAGGGAGAGAGAGAGAGAGAGAGAGAGGAATGTTACAGTGAGCTGTGAGCTGCGGTTTTAGAAAGTGAGCTGCGGGTATTTCCACCCCCCTAGAAGTTTTGGAATTTGATGAAATTTGGTGAGGGTGTTGTCTAGGGTTGATGATCATCCTCACCAATTTTCATCAAATTCCAAAACTTCTAGGAGGGTCAAATGGTCGAAGAAAAATCTGCCGTCCGCAGCCACCGTTAAAATCTGCAGATTTTGCTTCAACCATTTGGCCCCCCTAGAAGTTTTGGAATTTGATGAAAATTGGTGAGGATTATCATCTTACCTTAGACAACCTCACCAAATTTCATCAAATTCCAAAACTTCTAGGGGGGTCAAAATACCCGCAGCTCATTTTCTCCTACCGCAGCTCACAGCTCAAAGTAACAGCCCCCTCCCCCTCTCTCTCTCTCTCTCTCTCTCTCTCTCTCTCTCTCTATATATATATATATATATATATATATATATATATATATATAGGGATTTGCTTGAATGCGGCATGCGGTGCGTGCGGCATCGCACCGCAGCCGTGTGATGCACGCGCTGCGTGCATGCGATGCACGCAGCAGTGCATCACACGGCTGCGGTGCGATGCCGCACGCACCGCATGCCGCAGCATAGCAGCCCCCTATATATATATATATATATATATATATATATATATATATATATATATATATATATATATATATATATATATAGAGAGAGAGAGAGAGAAAACGGGAGGTGAGCTGCCAGCCTTAATGTTTATTTGAGCTGTCACTGACAGCCGTCCGATCCCACTGATCGGACCGTCCGTTTAAAAAAAAATAAAAAACAAAACTGTGCCGTCCCTCTCCTCTCTCTCTCTCTCTCTCTCTCTCTCTCTCTCTCTCTCTCTCTGCCCAGCCCGAACCACCAACCCCTCCGGCGCCCGCCCCCGTCCGCCTCCAGCCCAGCCTCCGTCCGCCTCCAGCCCGGCCTCCGTCCGCCTCCGGCCCTGCCCCCGTCCGCCTCCGGCCCTGCGCCTGTCTCCGGCGACTGCCTCCGTCCCGGCCCCCGTCCGCCTCCAGCCCGGCCTCCGTCCGCCTCCAGCCCGGCCCCCGTCCGCCTCCAGCACGGCCCCCGTCCGCCTCCAGCCCGGCCCCCGCCCGCCTCCAGCCCGGCCCCCGTCCGCTCCGGCGCCCGCCTCCGGCCCGGCCCCCGTCCGCCGCCCCCTGCGCCTCCGGCCCGGCCCCCTGCGCCTGTCTCCGGCTGCCGCTGCCGCTGCCGTTCGCGAGAGAGAGGGAGAGGGAGAGGGAGAGAATGGCTCTGGTGTTTTTTTTTCTATATAAAACGGACGGTCGCTGATCCACAATCGGAGGGCTGTGAGCTGACAGCCCAAATGCCCAAATGGGCTGTCAGCTCATACCCCGTATTCTCTCTCTCTCTCTCTCTTTCTCTCTCTCTCTATATATATATATATATATAAATATAAATATATATATATATGGGAGTGCTTAGGTGCGGTCTGCGGTCGTCCGATGCACCGGTCTCGTGCATCCGATGCACGGAGTGTGCATCGGACTGCTGCAGACCGCGGACCGCACCTAAGCATTCCCATATATATATATATATATATATATATATATATATATATATATATATATATATATATATATATATATATATATATATATATATATATATATATATATATATAGGGTCAGGATCGGATGACCCAGCAAATTTTGACCCATTAATAACCCAGCACCCTTTGATGCACTTAGAGGTTATAGAATGGGCTGATTTTTTGTAGACATGTCGTCTATCGTATGTTGATCATCCTCACAAAAAATCAGCCCATTCTAAAACCTCTAGATGCATCAAATGCGCTCTTCAAATCAACGGTTTTTAACTGTCAATTTTAACCGTTGATTTGAAGATCTTATTTGATGCACCTAGAGGTTTTAGAATGGGTTGATTTTTTGTGAGGATGATCAACATATCATAGACAACATGTCTACAAAAAATCAGCCCATTCTAAAACCTCTAGGTGTCTCAAAGGGTGTTGGGTTATTTGCTGGGTCATCCGATCCTGACATATATATATATATATATATATATATATATATATATATATATATAATGTCCGTGCCCAAGGGCACACAAAAGATTTCAAGGGCGACATAAAACACTTCAAGGGCGAGGACAATATTTCGAGAAAGGTGATAATATTTCAAAGGTAAGAACAAAACATTTCGAGAGCAGCAAAAATACTTCAAGGGAGATAACAATATTTCGTGAGCAGTGATAATATTTTGAGGGACATGATAATATTTCATAAGCGGTGATAATGCTCATGCCAGTCGACACTCGAACGTTGCGGCAAAATTTGTTCAGCGGCACCCACAATAGGCCGAGACACCTACTTTCGTCTTGGGAGCCCACACTTGGCAAAAACAGCCTAATTCGTCGACGACATTTACATTCGGGAGGTAGTGCCCACATTCGGAACTGTAACGACCGTCTTCGGTGGCAAAACACTACACATTCGACTTGGGCAGCAAAAAATCGAAGGGGTGTCCTCATTCAGTTGAGTCGCCCATATTTGGCCGCAAAAATCTCTCTCTCTCCCCCCCCCCCCCCCCTATATCTAACTATGATACATACAAAGGCATTGATATAATTCACAAATTTGTAAATACGTAGTGGTCATGAACTTTTATCAGTATAAGTTGACAAAACTGTAGCCATCCAAATTAGAACAAATTCCTTTTTTTCATTCCTCGGGGAAGAAGCAAACATAAGTGGACGCGAATAATGTTATAGCCATCGAGTTATTTGATTTAGTAAAATGAAAGGTTGTTCTTAAAATCAAATGGCGAACATTTTTTTTTTGTACAATGCAAACAATCAGTAAAGTCTGCATGTAGCATGTTTTGTACAATGGCAAACAAACAAAAATTTTGATACAATGGCAAACAAACAATCTCAGTGGAAGCGAATTGATCGAAAGGTTGTAACACAATTTCTTCCCAAATTATATGCTCCTTTATATACCTGAGTTTACATGAAAACCCTGCTAGAGAAAACCACGGGCAAAGAAAATCAGACGATCTACTTTAATGGAGAAACATAAAAGTTACAAGCAAGTAGCAACGCTAAACTTTAACGAGAAGGCCCTAATTGCCCTAGGGTTTCTTTTCCTCTCAAAAATATCTCCCAAGTTCGTAGTCCTTCTCTCAAATCGTCTTCATTAGTTTGGCCTCAAAACGCTGTTTATATAGTATAATGTTTACATCACATAAAAGATCCAAACCCAAAAGGAACAAATTCTTGATATAAACAAAACGATCGGTCGGTCGGTCGTCAGGTCAAATTGGTCGGTTTGGCCCAGACCTGAGAAAAGTCCCAAACCCACTTAGTTTGGCCCCAAGTTCATAGTCCCTTTGAAATCGTATCTTAGTTTGGCTTGATAATACCCTTTATATAGTATACGGTTTACATCACATGAAAGACCCAAACCCACAATAAACGGATTCCTAATGCAGACAAACTAATCGGTCGGCCATCAGGCCCGTCGGTTTGTCCCCGACCTGGGAAATCATCGTCGCAAGTAAATCCGATCGGTCTGGGATAGATCCAATCGGTCTTTCAGAACACCCACTTCCTGAGTATCAAAACCAATCGGTCAGTTTGCACCCATCGACTGGTCGGAAGGTAAAATTTCCTAGCCCTCAAAATTGCTCAACTCAACAAAAACGAGATTTACTTGCGGAAGCATTTGATGCAAGTCTACGTGCTAAAGTCTAGATCAAGTAGGATTGTGAATTTAAGCAAGCTATTCATGAACAACTAATGTTCGATTCAGCAACACTCATCCAAGCTCTTTTAGTTAGTAGACAAGATGAGTGTACGTACAGGTCTTAGGATCATTAAGCTTGTAAAGTTGTAATATAGATACAACACCATCAAACCACCTGAATAGAAAAGAAATCATATCATTGTTTATATATTCAATCCTTTGTCTTGGGCGCATATTGTGCAAGCAGAATTAAGATAGATATGCATATGGGAGCATTTGATGCAAGTCTATGTGCTGAAGTCCAGATCAAGTAGGGTTGTGAATTTGAACAAGCTATTCATGAACAGCTAATGTTTGACTTAGTAATACTCATTCAAGCTCTTTTAGTTAGCAGACAAGCTGAGCTCAAGTTTGATTTAAAGCTCGAATAGTAAACAAGTTAGGAGCAAGCTACATTTGGCTAAGCTTGGTTAGTTCAATAAGACTTCATTCTAGTATAATCAATCATATGTGCTATTTTTATAACATCAGTACTACTTGACCAAAGGAATTTTTTGCATGCCCATTATGTTAGAACTGACTATCACAAATTGCCTATGAAAAATGGTCATTCCAAGTATAATAACTTGATTTGCAAGCCGAACTAATCCCTCCAAGATAATTGTTCAAAATGGTTAAGTTGGCTTGACTATAGTAAGTTATGCAAGCTTTTAACAAGTTGAATGTTAAGTCAACATTACTTATGGGTACGAATGACAACGTTCAATTTCAACCTTGAACTAAACTTGTTTTTATAAGAACAAGCTAAACTCGAGTCTGCGTGAACAACATGATTCAGTCGAAAATACCGATGAATGTTGGTTTTCAGGGTACTGACAAAGGAGAGGGGCTAATGTCCATGTGAATTTTTGTTGGCTGAAAGATACGACTGACTAAAAGATGCATCTTGTTGGTGATTTTGGTGAACAATCATTAATCTAGCTCATTTAGCCTATATATTCGATTGAAATGACCGAAAAGATGCGATGTCCCATCATGTCACCATTCGTTGCTGGATAGTATTTTTCTGAGTTTTCTCCCTCAAATAATCCTTGAGCTTGTGGCTCTCGGACCAGCCGAACTGAGATATTCAAACTAAGATTGAAATAGTTCTTGTCCTTCAAGGTTTCAACTTCATCTTCAAGCCTTCAACCTCCAATTTCCTAGTTGGGGGAAACTAGTAACAATATTAGAGCTAGAGGACCCAAATTGGCAATCAGTCAATCAACTTCAACTTTCAAGCCTTCAAATTGTAATTGCAGCTTTTATTTTTAAACTTTGAGTAGCCCAAGCTTAGTACAAATTTTTTCTTTTTTTGCAATTTGCTTAGTCTAATGTTTTCAACAAAAACAATGAAATGTGGAGAAGAAAATTTGCTCTATCAGAAGAATAGAATTTCCTCTATTGTTACGCATCATTCTCATTTTGACTAAAATCGGCTGTGAAATTCCGAAATCAGTCGACGTTTTTCCAAAATTCCTACCCAAATTTTCCTTAAAAATCAAAAAATTCCACGAATCTATTATTAGACTTTTGATAAATTTTCTTTTTTCTGAAACGACTGAAATCAACATCAAACACGACATCTAAAACCTTATTGAGCTACTCTTGATACTAATTCCATTTTTACTGTGTGGCAGATTTCATCTTTAATTATTATAGTAGTTTATCAGATCGACAATAGTCGAATGTAGACATACATATATGTAATTATCTTTCAACAATGCACATTGAGAATCCAATGATACTCATTACTCACAGTCACAGCATGATGAGCTACAACTTCCCATCAACAGAACTCAACCGCATCTCGACCAGCCGATTCCTGAATTCGCCGTCGCTGACCTTGAGCATCTCAGACAGAGGCAATGAGAACCCATTCTCCACCAGCATCCGGTGCCGGGGCTTGATCTTCCCATCCAGGCTGAACGAGAAGTACTGGGGGAACTCCTTTAGCTCCGAGAGGTCCCTCCCCATCTCCCCCACCAAAAACTCCACCTTGGGTCGGTAGTTGTTGTCGATGCTGAATGTCAGCAGGCACGGGCACCTGTGGACCATCCTCGCCGCCACCCTGGACGAGAAACCCAGGCTCTGGAGGTACTCCAGCTTGGGGATGAGCGTTGCCTCGACGCTGGACACGAGGAGCAGGGTGGTCTGGCAGGTGATCCGGTGCGGCCCGACGAAGCCGAGGCGGCGGAGGAAGTAGAGGGCGGGGCGGAGCTGATGGGCGACGCTGGAGACGAGGAGGCGCGGGCAGCGGACGACGGCCTTGCGCACGTCGGGGAAGGGGATGGCCGCGGGGCCGAGGAGGAAGTCGAAGGCCGGGAGGAGGTCGGCTCGGGGGTCGCAGGTGAGGAGCTGTGGGTACATGGCGAAGACGCGGCCGGTGTCAGGGGGTTTGAGACCGAAGGAGAGGAGCAGGTCAGCAACGGAGAGGATGGATGGGAGGGGTGCGGAGCGGAGGGCAGGATTGAGGGAGAGGGCCCGGGAGGAGTCGAGGCCGAGATCGTGCTCGAGGTAGAGGAGCTTCTCGCGGAAGCGTAGACCGGAGTCGGCGGCGGAGGCGGAGAGGAGGGCCGGCGGGAGGGGGCGTAGTGGGGTGAATCCGGCCCGGTGGTTAGGGTTTTGGGGAGGTTTGGGGTAAGCAGCGTAGCCGGGTGGCGGAGGGGCGAGCTGCATCCGGAGTGTCATCTCGAAAGGGGGACGGTCGGTACGGACGATGGAACGAAGCGCCCAGGGTGTTCGGACCTACAAACAAAATCTAACCCACGGGAGTGCCATCATGGATTAGGGCTGGCAATTTCGGACCCGACACGAGGTTAGCGGGTCTGGGTCAGGACTAAACGGGTTCGGGTCATAAACGGGTCGACAGGATAGACTCGTTTAATAAACGGGTCGGGTCCGGGTTTAGGGTCTGGATACGATAGACCCGGGAAGACCCGTTTAAGATTCAACGGGTCGTATCGGGTCGGGTCGGGTCGGGTCGAGTCTACCCGCAATCCGATACTATAATATATAGTATCAACGGGCCTATCGAGTTAGGTCGGGTCGAATCGGATTGGGTCGGATCGGGTCAACTGAATAAACCCCGTGTGGTAAACGGGTCTAACGGGTCTTATCGGGTCTACCCGTTTATAAACGGGTCGGGTATAGGTTTAGGATCTAGACATGATTAGTTAAATGGGTCGGGTCCGGGTCTAGGGGTTTTGGACACGACCCGAAATTAGACCCGACACGACCTATTGCCACCCCTAATCATGGTTCACCCATGGGGAATTTCATTCACCCCCCAAAATTAGTCCCTCTTACCCCCTACTTCTTCCCCGTTTCTTTTTTTTTTTTGTATGGGGTACCCTCTTAACCCGCTTCTCTCCCGTTTTCCTTTTATGTATGGGGTATGACCAGCATACCCCGCACTCCCCAGCACACCCCATCATTCACCTTTCGTACTCCATCCTCTTCGAACCTCCATTACTCATCACCTCCTCGTCTGCACGTCCATCACCGGCATACCTTCAACACCTCCACCACCCACTTTCGGCGCCACCACCTATCCTCCTCCTCTTTCCTCCCATCCCCTCCTTCGTCCCCACTGTCGGAACCATCACCCAACTCTCCTCCTCCTCGTCATCATTGCCTCCTCTGCCCTTTCTCCTCCTCCTCTTTTTCTATCGCCGGAGCCACGGTTACCTCCACTTTCCCTCCGCATCGCCCAGCATGTTCGGTACTTTAATGCCAAATATGTTCGGCACTGAACTACCGAACATGTTGAGCAAACTTCGGCAGTTAACTGATGAATATTGTTCAATTTGTTCGGTAGTTCAACACTGAACGGGCTCGGTACTGAACTACCGAACATATTGTGCGTTGAGGATGGGGAAGGGGAGGCAAAGGTGGTTCCTGCGATAGAAAAAGAGGGGTGGGGGGGGGGCATCAGAGATGGGTGGCGTCGACGTCGGAGATCGTTGTCGAAGGAGCAGACGTCGGAAGTGGGCGGTAGAGGCCATAGACATCGAGCATCGGGGGTATGTCACGACGGACATGCTGATACGGAGGTTCAGAGGGTATGGGTTATGGAAGGGGGAGGAGGATGGGGTGTGCTGAGAAGGGAGAATGGGGTATCTAGTACTGGGGGTATTCTTGCTATAAAAAAATAGAGAATGGTTTCCATTGGAAACGGGGTATACTTATCATTTTTGCGGTGTGAATAAAATTTCCCCCCAACCCATTTATATGGGTCTGTACTGGCACCTATGATAATCCTAACATATCTCTATTCTTAACATTTTAGCATGTTGGGAGTGGTAACCCATGAGGTTAGTCCATGCTCGGCGCGGCCTGTTAGGGTTGCTTGGCACGCAAGCGTTGTTGCTTCGGACCGAAGCAACTCGGTTTGGAGCCTTTTTTATAAAAGGAGGTGCAACATAGGAGCATAAATGACGGCAAGAGCACGATGACACAATGACGGCTATTAAAAATCCTAGAAGGATTGTGGTCAAGAAGGGCGCACCAAGGTACGAGAACCCGGGTAAATGTGCAGGCGCACCCCCCTCCCTCCCCCCAAGTGGCATAGAGCATCAACCATCGACAGAATACGAAGACCTGGGTGGTATTGGTGTTGCACACCCCTAGAGGTGACCTGGAGGCTAGCCGAGGTGATCGAAGGGACGCGAGGCCCTAGGACCCCCCCACGTCGTTGGTGTTGGACGGTCGACGCTCGAGTGAAATTGCTAGCATAGGTGGGCAGCAACTTGGGCGCCCAGGCGCCTATCAAGTGGAGTCAGGCGAACTGTAGGCCAGTGAACCAGAGGAAGGTTTTGTTGTAGCTCGTGTGTCCTTAGCGTGGATTTTCTGTATTAACATTAATAAAGATGACTTTGGTTATTGCTTTAATTAGAATACTACTGTGGTGTATGATAATACTCATATAATAAAAGGACCCTAGGGAACACAGAAGGCCACTGAGGCGCATGGAGGATCCATGCTTGGGAGACCCAGTGGACCAGTTCTGTGTAGACCTAGAACTAGTTCACAGCTTTGGTGATGCTGGTCGCTTCACCGAGAATAAGATGTTGGCAGGTAGAAGATGTGGTGAAGTCTCCACCACGGGAACGTGGGATTCCCATTCACCTGACCAAGAACGATGATCGTGTTGAACATGAACCAAGACGGTGCACAGTTCAGTGATTCAGACACTGGTGCAGAAACCGTCTTACTACTATAGATAATCTGTCCTTAACCCTGAGGGACCATGTTCACTAGGCCAACCAGTTGTATGGTGCTTTGATATGCCAACGTGTGCAGACCTTCCATAGTCCAATACCACGGTACGTTGGGTTACCCGGCTGGCGCTTGAGTGATATGTAATCCCTACATGTTATCCGATGTCCAGTGTTGGATGGGTGCGGTTTGATGAGTCAATCTGTCCACACAGTTAACCCAGGTCTGGTGGTTGTCAATATGACTAACGATGTTCCGGATGCTAGGCATAGCACCGGAAGGTGTGTGGTGTTATAGATGACAAGTCATCAAACCCTAGTCAGATGATCGATCGGGATCTGACGGTGCTCCCCACCGCCCGAGTCGTATCATGGCACCAGTAATAGGAGGGATAAGGATTATCAGAGTATAGTAGAGAACAGGGTTACGAGGGAGTAACATAAGTTTAGGATCACTAGAGTTTAACTCGTGTCGCACTCTGGGTGGCTACGCGGGTTAATCGGATTAGGGCTGATTAACGGAACTTTCGGTGTGTCACCGGAACAGTTAATCAGGGATCCGGTTGGAGCTAGAGATCCTGAACCCTGATGGTTCCACGATGTCGTTGCGTATAGGAATTATTCCCCGACCTAGTTGGATACATTGGATGCGAAGTAGCACGATGGAGCGCAAGCCCGGAGCCAAAGAACCTAATTCACATGTGTTACGGATCGTAGGGGTATTTTGGTAAATACTGAAATATAGCTCAGAACATATTGAATATGGATCTTAGATTGAGTGGAATAATTCCAGGAGCTCACAGGCGCTGACGGAACTCGATTCCGAGTAGCGCACCTCACTCAGTCTCACTTTTAGTTTTCCGCTTTTCGTGAAGGGCGTTTTCGTCCGGGCTTCACGATAGACACCTGGGAGACCTTTATCCGACCCCCCCTCATCCCTATCCACCTAGGGGCCGGCCCTAATGGTTCTACTCCCTCCCCTCCAAAAATCCAACCCCTAGTCGCCCTCCTTTGTGGTTTCGGCCAAGGAAAAGAGAGGAAGAAGAAGGGAGAAAGGAGAAAGAGGAGGAGAAAATATCGAGGCTTGCCATCGTCTTCGCAACGGATTCTTCCGTCGGCTCGAAATCCTTGCACTCAGAGACAGGATTTTGAGGATTCTTCAATTCGCAAAGGACAAGGTGCTATCCGACAGTTTCCCTTGCGATTCAAGTGCGGTTCTTCATCGTTCTGTAATCTCCGGATCATAGATCCATAAGGTATTATGAATCTAAACACCTAAGTAGATGCATGCATGTCTTCCGTAGATCGTAGTATGCCTCTAGGTTGTCCGCACATATGCTAAGATCGTAGATTTGCATGTAGATTGTTTTGTATCACGAATTGTAATGAAACATACACCGTATGATCTTCGGATCTTTCTTTTTGCTTCCACTGCGACTCTGATTAGCGGAACCCAATTCCAACAATTGGTATCAGAGCCAGCTTTGGTGTAAGTTTCATGCATGAATTCGTGAAAACATCATGTGAATATATGATGGCATATGTTTTCGTCGGGGTTCGGCGTAGATCATGCATATGGATTGTGCTATGTATCGTCTTTTTGCAGGTGCCGCGCTGAATAGTAATCTGTGATTGCATGCATCCGGGGGTCGGACCCCGGATTTAATTTTGCATTGATTATTATTGTGGATTTGTAAGGCTCTAAATGGGCGAGGGTGGGGGTTGACCATCCTCGATTCCCTGGCCATGTTTCTAGGATTGTCTTCTTTACTTTCTAGCGAAATTGTACACGAACGAGCACTTGCTCAGAGCGTGTTAGTTTTTCGGTCACAGAAAGAAGGAGATGATGCTACATCCACGGTTCGGGCAAGCGGTACCATGGCGTGCAAAGACCCAGCGAAAGCGTGCACGTTAGCGATGAAGGGGATCGTCGTCAGAGATCGTGCAGAACGGAAAAGCGGGATATCTTGGTTGTGCTATTCAGGTTCAGGGGTCGGACCCTGGACTTGATTCAGTTTGGATGTTTTTCTGTTGTTTCTTTTTATTTCGTATTTAGAGAACCCCGATGATAATATGATTATCTAGCTTGTGAGTTTGTCTCTAGATCAGGCTTAGGGTTAGTACTAAAATTATGGATTCATCGGTGTCTCTATATGCTTCTAACACGTGCGAATCCGGTGGCTAGCTAAAAGGAAAGATGGTAACCGCCCTCGTGGTAGTTCAGGTAGCCAAGTATCGTGCACCGAGATAGACGCAGTGTTAGATTTATTTAGAGATAATTAACTAATGTCTCCATAAGAAGTATGATAACCCTAGTGGGATGCCCTTTCCCCACGTGGTCCTAGCGACCAAGTTAGGTTAGGATTTCACTGTGTGATACCCGTTTCTAGATGACGTTTGATGGTAGTATGAACTCATCACGATTTGGTTATGCCACCATTAGGTTGAGGCCTGGCAGAGGTTGTCGGATGTCCCTATTTGGCCAGCATCGAAACTTGTAATGAGATGAGGTCTACTATGACATCATGCATCAAATTGTGAACGAGGCATCATCGTAGTGGGAGTCCTTTCCACGTTGACCTTAGGCTAGGCTCCAGATCTTAGGATTATGGACAAACTAGTGAAGTATCGGGATCCTTGAAATCTATGTAATGTGATCCTTGCAAGAAAGGCGAAAGCTGAGTATTCAAGGTAGGGACTATGATATTTTTCGAGGATACTAATGCTTTGCGGGAAGATTTATAATCCTAATGGGAGCACGGTAGACCAGGGTCTAAGTCTAGGAGGTCGTGACCTTTCTAGATATGCATAAAACCTCATAAAGAAGGGATGTGTAAGAGGTTCCCTCCAAAGGGGAGCCCCTAGCCTCCACAATCAACCGGCTAAGGGTCAGGGTGGGAGGTACGCAGTTCGATATTCCCACCGGATGAGAGCTGTGTTTCCTTCCATGCTGGTTTGCCTAGTTGTTTCCTTCGGGACATGGAGGATGCCGGTGGCAGTGGGTGACGGTTTTATCCTGTACCGCGGGAGCCTATGAACCCCCCTATCGACACCACCTAGATTTGTGGGAAGCATCCGAAAGCTTGTGTGAAGCCGCTGTTGCTGCGCACGTGGGTCACATAAAGCTGGCCAAAAGGAGACTGGGAGGTCTTTCAGTTTGCCGTGGGTAATTCTGATAAAGACTGGGTCATAAAAACCCCGTTGGCAGAAGCGGTTGCATGCTCTCACCGAGATGCTGTCTCCAATTCAGGGCCGATAGTCTCAGTGCTCGAACCCAGGGAATTTAGATTCCTGGATGTCTCCACTTGAGATGGTGAAGACATGGCGGCTGGAGTAGACTTTATCTATTTCTAAATTCCATGAAATAGATTGTAGTAAACCCTAATTTTGCTTTGAACCATTATTTACAGAAATCATGACCAAGCTTGACCCCCTTGCCTCCATACTTAATGATAACAAACTTACAGAACCAAACTACGAGGACTGGAAACGTAACCTAATGCTCGTCCTAAGGGTTGGCAAACACACAATTGCCCTAAGTAACCCTCAACCGGCCATGCCGGGACCAAGTGCAACTGAGGCCCAGTTAAAGGAATGGAAAGACTGGCTAGATGCTGATGAGATGTGCAAGTGCTACATTATGGCATCCTTGCAGACCGTCCTTCAGAAGCAAGTCGAAGACATGGCCTTTGCTTCAGACATGATGCTCTACCTGAAGGAAATGTTCGAGGGTCGTAGTCGGGTAACTCGTTACCTGACCATCAAGAAATTGGTGTCCACGAAGATGGCAGAGGGGACTTTAGTTCGGGATCATATGCTGAAGTTATTAGGCTATGTGAACGAGCTTGGTTCCTTCGAAGTCATCTTGGATGCAGAGATCCAGACCGACATTTTCCTCGCGTCTCTGTCAGGAGCGTTTGAGGGCTTCGTTACCAACTTCAACCTTAACCGGTTGGAGATGTCTAACGCAGAGCTCTTAGCGGCGCTCCAGGCGGCAGAGGACGGGATGAAGGCAGGAGCCCAATCCCTAAACGTGGAGCGGAATTCTTCTCTGAAAGGCAAGGGCAAGTTTCAGAAAAGAAAGTCTAAGAAGCCCGTGAAGATGGGTCAGGTACAGTTGCAGGTTCCCAAGCAGAATGGTCCGGCAAAGCCCAAAGGAAAATATTTTTGATGCGGCAAGAAGGGGCACTGGAAGGGCGACTATCGCGCGGCTCCCAAGAAGGCTGAGACAGGTATATCTCAAATCCACATAGTGGAATCCCTTGTAGCATCCAGTTGTTCTCCAATTTCATGGATTGTGGATTCTGGTTCCACTAACCATGCTTGCAATAATTTGCAGGGGTTCAAGGAGACAAGAAAACTGGGTGATGGGGAGATAATCCTAAGCATGGGAACTGAGGCCGTGGCAGAGGCTGAAGCAGTTGGAGATGTCATCTTGCAGTTCCTTGATGGAAGAAGTTTATTACTTAGAGACATACTTTATGTACCGTCCTTGAGATGTAATTTAATTTCTGTTTCCTTATTGAATAATGAAGGTTTTTCAGTTTTATTTGATGCTTCTGGTGTGTCAATTAAATTGAATGGTTCCTTTGTTTGTAAGGGAAAGATACAGAATGGTCTCTATGTAATTAACTCCAATCATAAGTAGGATAACATAACTGAAGCTTGTGTGATTAATTCATCTAAAAGAAAAAATCCCTCAGATAATCCAACACTCCTTTGGCATCTAAGGCTTGGACACATAGCCTCAAACAGGATTCACAGGTTGGTTAAGGTAGGACTCTTAAGTCCAAATATTTCAGAAAGCCTACCGACGTGTGAGTCTTGCCTGGAAGGCAAGATGACTAAAAGGTCTTTCAGAGCCAAAGGTAGCAGATCTAAGGAGGTATTGGAGTTGGTACACACTGATGTATATGGGCCCATAAGTGTCCGTGCCATAGGAGGCTTCGAGTATTTCATCACCTTCACGGATGATCACTCGAGGTTTGGATACATATACCTAATGCGACGGAAGTCTGAATCCTTTGATGAGTTCAAGGAGTTCAGAGCTGAAGCAGAAAAGCAGACGGGTAGAAGTATCAAGTCTCTTCGATCGGATCGAGGAGGCGAATACCTATCGGATGAATTTATTGGGTACCTGCGTGAGTATGGGATCGTATCCCAGTTGACTGCACCAGGGACACCACAACAGAACGTTGTATCTGAGAGGAGAAACCGAACTTTGTTAGACATGGTTTGGACTATGATGAGTTATACAATATTGCCACCTAGTTTTTGGGGATATGCTCTAGAGACGGCAGCATATACTTTGAACTTTGTTCCATCAAAGTCAGTACCCCTAACTCCTTGGGAGCTGTGGTTGAAGCGAAAGCCAAGCCTACAGCACTTTAGGAATTGGGGTTGTCCAGCACATGTGCAAAAGGACAAGCAATATAAGATGGAGTCAAAAACTAAGGTATGTCTATTCGTTGGGTATCCAAAAGGGACAAAGGGTGATTTATTTTATGATCCTGAGGATATAAAGGTTGTCGTCTCGACGAACGCCGTATTCCTTGAGCATGATTATTTAATAGACCATAAGCCTACCAGTAAAGTAGTTCTTGAAGAATTGCTTGGTACTGATGGGAGTACGCAGACAGAAAATGTAGTGGGAGCCGATACCACTAAGATTAACGGTACTGTAGAATCGACTCAAATGGAACCACCACAGGTTCGTCGCAGTGGGAGGACCACAAGTGCTCCTGATAGATACATTGGAGAAACCTTTATGGTTGATCCAGAGTTTCAGGAGAATGATCCTCTGAACTATGATGAAGCGATGGTATCCACTGACCATGCAGCATGGCAGGAAGCCATGGAGGCAGAACTGACATCGATGTCCCAAAATTCGGTCTGGACACTTGTAACACCACCTCACAACATTAAACATGTTGGGTGTAAGTGGGTGTACAAAAGGAAAAGAGGTCCGGATGGTACCGTTGAGACTTACAAAGCTAGACTAGTCGCTAAGGGTTATACCCAGCGAGAAGGGATCGACTATGACGAAACCTTTTCGCCAGTGGCTATGCTTAAGTCTATCCGGATCCTCTTGTCCATTGCAGCCTATTATGATTAGGAGATCTGGCAAATGGACGTCAAGACCGCATTCCTCAACGGGGATTTGGAAGAAGACATCTACATGTCTCAGCCTCCAGGCTTTGTCGCAAAAGGTCAGGAAGGTCTGATGTGCAAATTGCAAAGGTCTATTTATGGACTGAAGCAAGCATCCAGAAGTTGGAACATGCATTTTGATCAGGCTATCCAGTCTTATGGATTTGAACAGAACGCTGATGAACCATGTGTTTATAAAAGGAGCGATAAGACTGCAGTAGTTTTTCTAGTGCTTTACGTGGACGATATCCTGCTCATCGGAAACGATGTTGGAACGTTGTCTACAGTGAAGGTGTGGTTATCCTCTCAATTTGACATGAAAGACCTGGGTGAAGTGAGTTATGTTCTGGGGATCAAGGTAACTCGAGATCGCCAGAACAAGATTCTCTCACTGTCACAGTCAGCCTACATAGATACTATCTTGGTCAGATTCAGTATGCACAACTCCAAGAAGGGACTGGTTCCATTCAGACATGGAATGAAGTTGTCCAAGGATCAGGGTCCTAAGACTCCTGAGGAGAGGGCAGAGATGCAGAAGATACCTTATGCTTCGGCAGTAGGGAGTCAGATGTATGCCATGCAGTGCACGAGACCAGATATATGCTATGCAGTAGGCATGATGGGCAGGTATCAGTCAAATCTGGGTCCAGGGCACTGGACTGCTGTGAAAAATATACTCAAGTATCTCCGTAGGACTAGATATTATGAGTTAGTTTACTCTTCACAAGAACTGATGCCGATTGGATATACGGATTCTGACTTTGCGTCAGATCCGAAATCTAGGAGATCGACGTCAAGGTTTGTGTTTTCATTAGGAGGAGGAGCTGTCAGTTGGAGGAGCGTGAAGTAGGGATGCATCGCGGATTCAACGACAGAGGCTGAGTACATTACGGCGTACGAAGCAGCTAATGAAGCGGTGTGGCTCAAGAAGTTCCTCACGGACTTAGGATGCGTACCGGGAGCTCAAGATCCTATTGTCCTTTACTGTGACAATAGTGGAGCGGTAGCACAATCCAAGGAGCCAAGATATCACCAGAAGAGCAAGCATATCGAGCGGAAATACTATATTATCCGGGACTTGCAGAAGCGAGGGGAGGTTGCAGTGACTCAGTGGCATCTGCAGATAACATGGCGGACCCTTTCACAAAGGCGTTACCGACCAAGGCTTTTGAGAAGCACGTGGATGCCATGGGAGTTAAGACTGTTATTCCCCGCTAGGCCAAGTGGGAGATTGTTGTAGCTCGTGTGTCCTTAGCATGGATTTTCTGTATTAACATTAATAAAGATGACTTTGGTTTTTGTTTTAATTAGAATACTACTGTGGTGTGTGATAATACTCATATAATAAAAGGACCCTAGGGAACACAGTAGGCCACTGAGGCGCATGGAGGATCCATGCTTGGGAGACCCAGTGGACCAGTTCTGTATAGACCTAGAACTAGTTCACAGCTTTGGTGATGCTGGTCGCTTCACCGAGAATAAGCTGTTGGCAGGTAGAGGATGTGGTGAAGTCTCCACCACGGGAACGTGGGATTCCCATTCACCTGACCAAGCACGATGATCGTGTTGAACATGAACCAAGACGGTGCACAGTTCAGTGATTCAGACACTGGTGCAGAAACCGTCTTACTACTATAGATAATCTGTCCTTAACCCTGAGGGACCATATTCACTGGGCCAACCAGTTGTGTGGTGCTTTGATGTGCCAACGTGTGCGGACCTTCCATAGTCCAATACCACGGTACGTTGGGTTACCCGGCTGGCGCTTGAGTGATATGTAATCCCTATAGGTTATCCGACGTCCAGTGTTGGATGGGTGCGGTTTGATGAGTCAATCTGTCCACACAGTTAACCCAGGCCTGGTGGTTGTCAATATGACTGACGATGTTCCGGATGCTAGGCATAGCACCAGAAGGTGTGTGGTGTTATAGATGACAAGTCATCAAACCCTAGTCAGATGATCGATCGGGATCTGACGGTGCTCCCCACCGCCCGAGTCGTATCATGGCACCAGTAATAGGAGGGACAAGGATTACCAGAGTATAGTAGAGAACAGGGTTACGAGGGAGTAACATAAGTTTAGGATCACTAGAGTTCTACTCGCGTCGCACTCTGGGTGGCTACGCGGGTTAATCGGATTATGGCTGATTAACGGAACTTTCGGTGTGTCACCGGAACAGTTAATCAGGGATCCGGTTGGAGCTAGAGATCCTGAACCCTGATGGTTCCACCCTATCGTTGCGTATAGGATTTGTTCCCCGACCTAGTTGGATACGTTGGATGCGAAGTAGCGCGATGGAGCGCAAGCCCGGAGCCAAAGAACCTAATTCACATATGGTACGGGTCGTAGGGGTATTTTGGTAAATACTAAAATATGGCTCAGAACATATTGAATATGGATCTTAGATTGAGCGGAATAATTCCAGGAGCTCACAGGCGCTAACGGAACTCGATTCCGAGTAGCGCACCTCACTCAGTCTCACTTTCAGTTTTCCTCTTTTAGTGAAGGGCGTTTTCATCCGGGCTTCACGATAGACACCCGGGAGACCTTTATCCGACCCCCCCTCATCCCTATCCACCTAGGGGCCGGCCCTAGGCTCCTTGGAGCCATGGGAGACCGACCCTATAAAGGAAATAGGAGGGGGAGGGCCGGCCCTAATGGTTATACTCCCTCCCCTCCAAAAATCTGACCCCTAGTCCCCCTCCTTTGTGGTTTCGGCCAAGAAAAATAGAGGAAGATGAAGGGAAAAGGAAGAGGAGGGAAGGAAAAGGAAGAAAGGAGAAAAAGGAGGAGAAAATCTCGAGGCTCGCCATCGTCCTCGCAACGGATTCTTCCGTCGGCTCGAAATCCTTGCACTCAGAGACGGGATTTCGAGGATTCTTCAATTCGCAAAGGACAAGGTGCTATCCGACAGTTTCCCTTGCGATTCAAGTGTGGTTCTTCATCATTCCGTAATCTCCGGATCATAGATCCATAAGGTATGATGAATCTAAACACCTAAGTAGATGCATGCATGTCTTCCGTAGATCGTAGTATGCCTCTAGGGTGTCCGCACATATGCTAAGATCGTAGATTTGCATGTAGATTGTTTTGTATCACGAATTGTAATGAAACATACACCGTATGATCTTCGGATCTTTCTTTTTGCTTCCGCTGTGACTCTGATTAGCGGAACCCAATTCCAACAGGTTTCCCCGGTGTTTCCTGTCGGTGAAGGAGGGCTCGGAGGGGAGGTTGATGTGATGTACTCTCTCCATCTGATCGGTTCGACGATACTAACGTATCGGAATATACATAAAATGTCCTAATTGGGGGGCTTGTACTTAGTCTCCCTAAGGCTAGTCCGAGGCCTATGGCAGAACAATGTCCAAATTGGGGGCTTGTGGTTAGTCTTCCTAAGGGCTAGATGGTTCGAGAATATTGCACTGATGTTGTCTTTGTGCGGTGTCGAATCGAGGGGGAGCACCTCGATAGGGCACACAGTCATCGTCGATCGGGGACTTATGCAAGCACCGACGGGTGGACCTGATGGAGGAGCCGATGGGTGACTGATGGAGCATCGACTGGTGGCGGATGGAGTATCGACGAATTGTAGCAGTGAGCTCAATCACGGGCATACTTGTATGTATTGCAAGTGTGTGAAAGACGTACTAGTGCAGAAGTGTTGGCCGATGGGCAACAACAAGGACTGACTATTGATACTGCAACGGGCATTGGACCAGAGCGCGGAGTCGTGGCAAATGGTCGATCGACCGGAGTGTCTAGGCGTGGTGAACAATCACTGGAAAGTTGTATATGTGGTGTAGCCCGCTTTCCATAGACAAATCACGTTAATCTATAATGGCATGATTGTATCCCTCCCATTATCGTTGGTTTCTCAATAGCACATCCAACCCTTCCCCCTCCACCCTAGTCGGCCCTTGCCGCTCCGCCGTCTTCATCGTTGCCTCCTCCTCCTTCCGTCTAGATCCTAATATAACCCAAAGGTGTCGGTGGATACATAGACCGTCATTACCATTGCAATGTTCGTGGATACATAATGACATTAATGTTGTCAATTGCAATATCGGTTGGAACCCACCAACGTTGACGTCTAGGAAGGGAATTAATGTTACTGTTGGTGGCTACATACCAACATTGCTATGACAATGTCGGTATATATCCACTGATCGACACTTTTATGCATTGAGATATGGCTCGACTACAGCAGTCGTGCCCTCCAAATAAATCTACGCATCCTTGGAAAAGGGCGAGTGTCTGTCCCCAGGAGGTTGTGCGCACGACCCTACAGTCGTGCGCACGACCATACAGTCGTGCGCACGACCGAGAGCCCGAGATTGTCGACACATCCTTCAGCAGAAAGACAGGACTTACCTATACACATCGTGTGCACGACTTTTTAGGTCGTGCGCACGACTGTGTCAGACAGACACGGGTTAGTCCTAGTGAAGCTCGATTCGATTTTCCAGATTATACTATTTTGAGGGGAATCTCGGGATTATGTTTATGTAACCTATTCCCTTGCTATATAAAAGGGCCTAGGGTTTTGGGGATGGTATTGCATTGAAGAGGAAACTTTGAGGGAGGCTTGGAGAGGGTTTGGAGAAGAAGGAGGTGCTCTCGGCGAAGGGATTTCATCTCGTTGGAGTTGGGCGTTACTTGTTGCTGTAGCTCATATGTCCTGAGCATGGATTTTCTGTATTAACATTAATAAAGATGACTTTGGCTATTGCTTTAATTAGAATACTACTTTTGTGTATATTATTCATATATAATAAAGGACCCTAGGGAACACAGTAGGCCAATTGAGGTGCATAATTGGTCCATGCTTGGGAGACCCAGTGGACCGGTTCTGTATAGACCTAGAACTAGTTCACAGCTTTGGCGATGCCGGTCGCTTCACCGGGAATAAGTTATTGGCATGTAGAGGATGTGGTGAAGTCTCCACCATGGGAACGTGAGATTCTCATTCACCTGACTAAGTATGATGATCGTGTTGAACAGGAACCAAGGCGGTGCACAGATCAGTGATTCAGATACTGGTGCATGAACCATCTTACTACTATAGATAATATGTCCTTAATCCTGAGAGACTATGTACGCCGAGCCAACAAGTTGTGTGGTGCTTTGATGTGCCAACATGTGCGGACCCTTCATAGTCCAATACCATGGTACGTTGGGTTACCCGGCTGGTACTAGAGTGGCATGCAATCCCTACAGGTTATCCGACGTCCAGTGCTAGATAGGTGCGTTTTGATGAGTTAATCTGTCCATACAATTAATCCAGGCCTAGTGGTTTTCAGTATGACTAACGATATTCCGGATGCTAGGTATAGCACCGAAATATGTGTGGTGTTATAGATGACAAGTCATCAAATCCTAGTCAGACAATCGATCGGGTTCTGATGGTGCTCCCACCACCCGAGTCGAATCATGGCACCAATAATAGGAGGGACTAAAGATTATCAGAGTATAGTAGAGAACAGGGTTATGAGGGAGTAACATAAGTTTAAGATCACTAGAATTTAACTCGCGTCGCACTCTGGGTGGCTACGTGGGTTAATCGGATTAGGGCTGATTAGCGGAACTTTTGATGTGTTACCGAAAAAGTTAATTAGGGATCCGATTGGAGCTAGAGATCTTGAACCCTGAAGGTTCCACCCTGTCATTGCATACAGAAATTATTCCCAGACTCGGTTGGACACGTTAGATACGATGGAGCGCAAGCCTGAAGCCTAAGAACCTAATTTACATGTGTTAAGGGGACATAGGGATATTTTGGTCAATACTGAAATATAACTCAGAACATATTGAATATAGATCTTAAAATGAACGGAATAATTCCAGGAGCTCATAGGTACTGACGGAACTCGATTCCGATTAGCGGACCTCATTCTATCTCTCTATCAGCAGTATACCGACAAAATGGTGTTTTCGTCCAAGGTATAGAGATAAGGGAAACCCTATCCCATGGCCATATCCCCTTGGAGAAATCTGCCCCCCTCTCTTGTGGCCATCATAGGGCTGGCCACAAGTATAGGCCACTTAGGGACCGATCTATAAAGGCACAAGGAGAAGGGTAGAGAAAAACCCTAATTTTCTCCCCATCCCCTTGAGAAATTCGGCCCCCCTCTCTCTCCTCTGTGATTTCGGCCATGAAAAAGGAGGAAGAAGAAAAAGGAAGGAAAGGATAAGGAAGAAGAAGAGAGAAATAGAAAGAGGAGGTCTTTGAGGCACGTCATCGACTTTGCTACGTGTCATCCTTCATCGACACGTCGTTCGTTACTCAGAGATAGGATGTTGTGGGTTTCTCCCTTCACAAAGGATAAGGTGCTATCCGACAGCTTCCCTCTCAATTCATATGCGGTTGATCATCATCTATCGTTTCGTTCCCTTTGGATCTAAGATCCACAAGGTATGATGATTCTTAACACCTAACTAAATGCATGTATGTCTTTCATAGATCATAGTATACCTCTAGGGTGTCCGCACATATGCTAGAATCATAGATTAGTATATAGATTATTGGAAAGATAGATTGTAATGAAACATACACCATGAGATCCTCGGATCTATCTTTTGCTTCCACTGTGACTCTGATAATATGATTTAATTCCAACAATTGGTATCAGAGCACGCTTCAGTATATATTTCATGCATGAATTCGTGAAAATATCATATGAATATATGATGGCATATATTTTCGTCGGGGTTCAACATAGATCATGCATATGAACTATGCTATGTATCATCTTCTTTCAGGTACCGCGCTGGATAATATTCTACGATTGCATGCCTCCGGGGGTCGGACCCTGGATTTATTTTTTTTATTGATTATTATCGTGCTTGTGGATTTTAAGGCTCTAGATAGGCGGGGGTGGAGGTTGACCACCCTCGGTTCCCTAGCCATGTTTCTAGGATTGTTTATTTTTCTTTCTAACGAAATTGTACATAAACAAGCACTTGCTCAGAGCGTGTTAGTTTTTCGATCACAGGAAGAAGGAGATGAGCGATCCAAGATGCTATATCCACTGTTCGGGCAAGCGGTACCATGGAGTGCATAGACCCGACGAAATCATGCACATTGATGATGATCGGGATCATCGTCGGGAGATCATCCAGAATAGGAGAACATGATATCTTGGTTGTGCTATTCAGGTTCAGGGGTTGGACCCTGGACTTGATTCAGTTTGGATACTTTTTTGTTATGCTCTTTTCTTTATGTTTAAAGAACCCCAATGATAATTTATTTATCAGTCCTACTTGTGAGTTAGTCTCTGGATCAGGCTTAGGTTTAGTACTTAGCTTATGGATTCATCGGTATCTCTATATATTTCTAACAAGTGCGAATCCGGTGGCTAACTAAAAGGAAATGTGGTAACCACACTCGTGGTAGTTCAGATAGCCGAGTACTATGAACCAAGATAGACGCAGTATTAGATTTATTAAGAGATGACTAATGACCCCATAAGAAGTATGATAACCCTAGTGGGATGCCCTTTCCCTACATGGTCCTAGCGACCAAGTTAGGTTAGGATTCTACTAAGTGATACCCGTTCCTAGTTGACATTTAATGGTAGTAAGAACTTATCACAATTTGGTTATGTCACCATTAGGTTGAGGTCCGACGGAGGTTATCGGATGTCCCTATTTGGCCAGTATCGAAACCTATAATGAGATGAGGTCTACTATGACATCAGGCATCAAATTGTGAATGAAGTGTCATACTAGTGGGAGTTATTTCCACGTTGACCTTAAGTTAGGATCCAGATCTTAGGATTGCAAGTAGACTAGTGGAGTATCGGGACCCTTGGAATCTATATAATGTGATCCTTGCGAGAAAAATGAAAGCTGAGTATTTAAAGTAGGGACTATGCTATTTTCCAAGGGTACTAATGCTTCGCGGCAATGTTTGAATTTCTAGTGGGAGCGCGGTAGACCAGAGTCTAGGTCTAGGAGGTCGTGACCTTTCTAGATATGTATAAAACCTCATAAAGAAGGGATGTGTAAGAGGTTTTCTCCAAAGGGGAGCATATGGCCTCCACAATCAACCAGCTAATTGTCTGGATGGGAGGTACACAGTTCGATATTCCCACTGGGTGAGTGCTGTGTTTCCTTTCATGCTGGTTCGCCTAGTAGTTTTCTTCAAAAAATAGAGGATGCCGGTGGAAGTGGGTAACAGCTTTTTACTGCACTGCGGGGGCCTATAAACTCCCTGTCAATACCACCCAGATTTGTGGAAATCATTTGGAAGCTTGTATGAAGCTGTCGTTGTTGTGTATGGCAGGTCACATAAAGCTAGCCAAAAGGAGACTAAAAGGTCTTTCAGTTTGCTGTGGGTAATTTTGATGAAGACTGTGTCGGAAATACCCCAATGGCAGAAACGGTTGCATGCTTTCACCGAGATACTGTCTCCAATTCAAGGCAGATAGTCTCAATGCTCGAGCCCAGGGAATTTTGATTCTTGGATGTCATCAGTTGAGGTAGTGAAGACATAGCGGTAAGAGTAAACATTATATATTTTTAAATTCTATAAAATATATCATAGTAGATACTAATTTTAGCTTTGAACCATTATTTATAGAAAATATGACCAAGCTCGACCCCCTTGCCTCCATCCTTAATGATAACAAACTTATGGGACCAAACTACGAGGACTAGAAGCGTAACCTGATACTCGTCCTAAGGGTTGGCAAACACACGATTACTCTAATTACTCCTCATCCGACCATGCCGGGACTAAGTGTTACTGAGGCCCAGTTAAAGGAATGGAAAGACTAGTTAGATGCTAATGAGATGTGCGAGTGTTATATTGTGGTATCTTTGCAGACCGTCCTTCAGAAGCAAGTCGAAGACATGGCCTTTACTTCAAACATGATGCTCTATTTAAAGAAAATAGTCGAGAGTCGTAGTCAAGTAACTCGTTACCTGACCATCAAGAAATTGGTGTCCACGAAGATGGCAGAAGGGACTTTAGTTCGGGATCATATGCTGTTTGGTTATATGAATGAAGTTGGTTCCTTCGAAGTCATCTTGGATGCCGAGATCCAGACTGATATTTTTCTTGCATCTCTGTCAGAAAAGTTTGAGGGCTTCATTACCAACTTCAACCTTAACTAGTTAGAGATGATTAACGTAGAGCTCATAGCGACGCTTTAGACGGTAGAGGACGAGATGAAGGCAGGTGCCCAATCCTTGAACGTAGAGCAAAAGTCTTCTCTGAAAGTCAAAGATAAGTTTCAGAAAAGAAAGTCTAAGAAGCCCATGAAGATGGGTCAAATACAGTTGCAGGTTCCTAATCAGGATGGTCCGACGAAACCCAAAGAAAAATATTTCCGATGCGGCAAGAAGAGGCACTGGAAGGGTGACTACCACGCGGCTCCCAATAAGGCTGAGACAGGTATATCTCAAATTCACATAGTAGAATCCTTTGTAGCATCTAATTGTTCTCCAGTCTCATGGATTGTGGATTCTGGTTGCACTGATCATACTTGTAATAATTTGTAGGGGTTCAAGGAGACAAGAAAACTGAGTGATAGGGAGATCAACCTGAGTATGGAAATCGAGATCGTGGCAGAAGCTGTGGCAGTTGGAGATGTCGTTCTGTAGTTTTTTGGTGGAAGAAGTTTATTACTAAGAGATACTTTTTATGTATCGTCATTGCGGCGAAACTTAATTTATGTTTCCTTATTGAATAATAAAGGTTTTTTAATTTTATTTGATACTTCTGGTGTGTCAATTAAATTGAATGTTTTCTTTGTTTGTAAGTAAAAGACACAAAATGGTCTCTATTTAATTAACTCCACTCATAAGCAAGATAACATTACTGAAGCATATATGATTAACTCATCCAAAAAGAAAAATCCCTCAGATAACACTATATTCCTTTGGCACCTAACGCTTGGACATATAGTCTCGGACAGGATTCATAGGTTGGTTAAAGTGGGACTTTTGAGTCCGGATGTTTCAAAAAACCTACCGACTTGTGAGTCTTGCATGGAAGGCAAGATGACTAAAAGAACTTTTCAAGCCAAAGATAACAGATCTCAGGAAGTATTGGAGTTACTACACATTGATGTATGGGGCCCATAAGTGTCCATACTATAGGAGGCTTCAAGTATTTCATCACCTTCACGGATGATCACTCGAGGTTTGGGTATATATACCTAATACGATGAAAGTCTGAATTTTTTGATAAGTTCAAAGAGTTCAGAGCTGAAACAGAAAAGCAGACGGGTAAGAGTATCAAGTCTCTTCGATCAGATCGAGGAGGCGAATACCTATCAGATGAATTTATTGGGTACTTGCATAAGCATGGGATCGTATCCCATTTGACCATACCAGGGACACCACAACAAAACGACGTGTCTGAGAGAAGAAACTAAACTTTATTAGACATGGTTCGGACTATGATGAGTTATGCATCATTGTCATCCAATTTTTGAGGATATACCCTAGAGACGACAGCATACACCTTGAACTTTATTCCATCAAAGTTAGTACCCCTGACTCCTTGGGAGCTGTGGTTAAAGCGAAAGTCAAGCTTGCAGCACTTTAGAATTTGAGGTTGTCCAACACATGTACAAAAGGACAAACAAGATAAGATGGAATCAAAGACTAAGGTGTCTCTGTTCGTTGGATATCCAAAAGGGACAAATGATGGTCTATTTTATGATCATGAGGATAGAAATATTATCGTTTCGACGAACATCGTATTCCTAAAACAGGATTATTTAATAGACCATAAGCCCACCAGTAATGTAGTTCTTGAAGAATTACTTGGTAATGATGTGAGTACACGGACAGAAAACATAATAAGAGCTGATACCACTGAGATTAATAATATTGTAGAATCGACTCCTATGGAACCACTGCAAGGTCATCGCAGTGGAAGGACCACAAGAGTTCCTGATAGATACATTGAAAAAGCCTTCTTGGTGGATCTAGAGTTTCAGGAGGATGATCCTCTGAACTACGATAAAGCGATGGTATTCTCTGACCATGCAGCATGGCAGAAAGCCATAGAGGCAGAACTGATATTGAAGTCCCAAAACTTGGTCTGGATACTTATAATACCACCTCACAACATTAAACATGTTGGGTGTAAGTGGGTGTATAAAATAAAAGGAGGTCTGGATGGTACTGTTGAGACTTACAAGGCTAGACTAGTCGCTAAGGGTTATACCCAGCGAGAAAGGATCAACTGTGATGAAACCTTTTCGCCAGTGGCATGCTTAAGTCTATTCGGATCCACTTATTCATTACAGTCCATTATGATTGGGAGATCTGGCAAATGGACGTCAAGATAGCATTTCTCAATGGGAATTTGGAAGAAGACATCTATATGTCTCAACCTTCTGGCTTTGTCACAAAGGGTCAAGAAAGTCTGGTATGCAAGTTGGAAAGGTCCATTTATGGGCAAAAGCAAGTATCCAGAAGTTCAAACATGTATTTTGATCAGGTTATCCAGTCTTATGTATTTAAACAGAATATGGATGAACATATGTTTATAAAAGGAGCGATAAGATTACAGTAGTTTTTATAGTTCTTTACATAAACGATATCCTGCTTATTGAAAATAATGTTAGAATGTTGTCTATAGTAAAGGTGTGGTTGTCCTCTCAATTTGATATGAAAGACCTGGGTGAAGCGAGTTATTTTCTGGGGATCAAGGTAACTCGAGATTGCTAGAACAAGATTCTCTCGCTTTCACAATCAGCCAATATAGATACTATTTTGGTCAGATTCAGTATGCACAACTCCAAAAATGGACTAATTCCATTCAGACATGAAATGAAATTATACAATGATTAAGGTCCTAATACTCCTAAGGAGATGACAAAGATATAAAAGATACCTTATACTTCGATTATAGGGAGTATAATGTATGTCATGCAGTGCACGAGACCAGATATATACTTTGCAGTAGTCATGATGGGTAGGTATCAGCCAAATCCGGGTTCAGGGCACTGTACTACTGTAAAAATTATACTCAAGTATCTCCATAGAATGAGAGATTATGAGTTATTTTACTCTTCACAGGAACTAACACCAATTAGATACACGGATTCTGACTTTGTAGCAAATTCGGAATCTAGGAGATCAATATCGGGATTTATGTTTTCATTGGGAGGAGGAGTTGTCAGTTGGAGGAGCGTAAAGCAAGGATACATCGCGGATGCGGCTTGCGAGGTGGCCAAGGAGGCGATGTGGCTTAAGAAATTCCTGACGGACTTAGAATATGTACCGGAAGCTTAAGATCATGTTATTCTTTACTGTGATAATAGTGGAGCAGTAGCACAATCCAAGATGCCAAGATGTCACCAGAAGAGTAAGCACATTGAACGGATATACTACATTATCCAAGACTTGCAAAAGCAAAGATAGGTTACAGTAACTCAAGTAGCGTCTGCAGATAACATGGCGGACGCTTTTACAAAGACATTACCGACCAAGGCTTTTGAGAAGAATGTGGATGCCATGGGAGTTAAGATTGTTATTCCCCGCTAAGCCAAGTGGGAGATTGTTGTAGCTCTGTGTCATGAGCGTGGATTTTCTATATTAACATTAATAAAGATGACTTTGGTTATTACTTTAATTAGAATACTACTTTGGTGTATGCTAATTCATATATAATAAAGGACCCTAGGGAACACAGTAGGCCACTGGGTCCATGATTGGGAGACCTAGTGGACCGGTTCTGTGTAGACCTATAACTAGTTCACAGCTTTGGTGATGTCGGTCGCTTCACCGGGAATAAGTTATTAGCAGGTAGAGGATGTGGTGAAGTTTCCACCATGGAAACATAGAATTCTCATTCACCTGACCAAGCACAATGATCGTATTGAATAGGAACCAAAATAGTGCACATATCAGTGATTCAAATACTAGTGTATGAACCGTCTTACTACTAATGATAATCTGTCTTTAACCCTGAAGGATCATATATGCTAAGCCAACCAGTTGTGCAGTGCTTTGATGAGCCAACATGTACGGACCCTTTATAGTCCAATACTACGGTACGTTGGGTTACCCGGCTGGCGCTAGAGTGGCATGCAATCCCTACAGATTATCCGACGTCCAGTATTAGATGGGTGCATTTTGATGAGTCAATCTATCCACACAATTAATCCAGGTTTGGTGGTTGTCAGTATGACTGACGACGTTCTGGATGCTAGGCATAGCACCGGAAGGTGTGTGGTGTTACAAATGAAAAGTTATCATAACCTAGTTAAATGATCGATCGGGTTCTTATGGTGATCCCTACTGCCCGAGTCGAATCATGGCACCAGTAATAGGAGGGACTAAATATTATCAAAGAATAGTAGAGAACAGGGTTATGAGGGAGTGACATAAGTTTAGTATCACTAGAGTTCAACTCGCATCACACTCTGGGTGGTTACGCGGGTTAATCAGATTAGGGCTGATTAGAGAAACTTTCGGTGTCACTGGAATAGTTAATCAGGGATCCGGTTGAAGCTAGAGATCTTGAACCCTGAAGGTTCCACCTAGTCATTGCGTATAGGCATTATTCCCTGAACCGGTTGGACACGTTACATGCAAAGCTATATATGGTTAGAAAGCAAAGCCTGCAGATATATCAGTGAGGGATTAGGAAGAGTTTGATCTTCATGCCTATAGCATAATTCGATCTTGTATGGGGATAGAGATCAAGTTTATTTATCATGTATGAAAGTTTGGCGGCAACGATCTAGACGAAGCTTAAAAGTCGGTACATAACGATATCTCTTACAAGTCGATTGTTCTTAAAGCTGCAGCTTTATAAGTTTCGCATGAAGGAAGGTACTTTCATCCACCAGCATCTTAATGAATTCAGTCATATCACGTCTGAATTATTGAATCACATAGTAGATATCCAAGAGGAAGACAAATCCCTTATCCTTCTTTTATCTTTACCAGAGCGCTACGAGCACCTCGTTCTGACGATGCTATTTGGGAAGGCGACCATTGAATTGGAGAAAGTTATGACGACCTTTCTATCCAATGATGTTAGGAAGAAGATTCAGTTACGGAGTCATAGGCAGAGTGTTATGACATTTTTATAGAGAGAGAAAGATCAGAGAATAAGAGCTCTTCCAAGGGGAAGTCTAGATCTAAGTCTAGACCAAGGAAAGACATAGAGTGCTATTACTATCACAAGAGGGTCATATCAAGTATGACTGCCGTAAGCTAAAAGTGAAAGAAAGTATATCTGGGAAGAGTGCATATTCTGAGGTGTTGCCTAACGAAACTCACATAATGGATGATCTGTCAGATGATGCAGTTTTATCGGTTATAATTTGAGAGGATCTGACTAATAAGTGGATCCTAGATTATGGTTGCTCCTACCACGTACATGTATCCCAATCGAGATTGGTTCTCCTCCTATCAGAAGGTGAATGATGGTTGAGTTTTGATGGGGAATTAATGACTTCGCATGCAAAACCATCGGAAAGGGAGAAATCAAAATCCGTATGCATGATGACATTGTTAGGACATTGACCAACGTTCGGCATGTTCCAGATTTGAAGAAGAATCTTATCTCTCTTAGTACTCTGGATTCTTTGGGATACACGTTCACCGATCAAGGTGGAATTCTCAAGGCATCTCGATGGATTATGACCGTTATGAAGGGTGACAAAATCGGGAGCCTCTATGTTCTTTCTAGGAGCACTGTTCCAAGTAGTGCAGTGATTTCTACTTCAGCGAAAGATTAGGAGATAGTCTCATTGCAGTTATGGTACAAACATCTAGGCCATATGAACGAGAGAGGCATTTTTGAGTTGAGCAAGCGGGATTTGCTCTCGGGTGTGAAAACGTCAAGCTTGACTTTTGCGAGCACTATGTGTTTGAGATGCAACACCGGATCAAGTTTGGTACAATGGTTTATCACACGAAGGGAACGTTAGATTACGTCCATACAGATATTTGGGGTTTTTCCAAACTTGCTTCTATAAGAGGATCGAGGTTCTTCGTATCTTTTATGAACGACTATTCTAGAAAGTTCTGGGTCTATATATTGAAGATAAAAGATCAGGTGTTTGAGATGTTTCAAAAATGGCAGACTTTGATGGAGAAACAAACTGACAAGAAGTTGAAGTCTCTCCACTGTGGGTGCAAATTTTGGCCAGAAGCCTCACAGATAGCGGGACCCACCACCCTGCCTGGGGGGTCCATAGAGACGACTGCAGGACCCACCGGCCCTGCCTGGGGGGTCCACAGAGACGACTGCAGGACCCACCGGCCCTGTCTGGGGGGTCCACAGAGACAACTGCAGGACCCACCAGCCCTGCTTGGGGGGTCCATAGAGACGACAATGGGACCCACCAGCCCTGCCTGGGGGGTCCACAGAGACAACTGCGGGACCCACCGACCCTGCCTGGGGGGTCCACAGAGATAACAACGGGACCCACCAGCCCTGCTTGGGGGGTCCACAGAGACGACAACGGGACCCACTAGCCCTGTCTGGGGGATCCCTAGATACGATAACAAAAACCATCATTTTGCTCCGGTTTCCCTCCCAGAGATTTCTATAAATAACAGACCCTACCAATGTAAAAGGGATCCAAAAACTGAGATCTGAGATAAAATCTCTGATTGCAGAATCAGACTTCCAAAAATCCAGAGCTCTGATATCTTTCGATATTCCTTTTCCCTCGACTTCTTTTCGAAGAGATCAGTGACACTTGGCCTCTCGAGGTCACTTCAAGCAAAGTGTTAGTGAATTCGGGTTGCTCCCTATAGCACAGAGACGTAGGCTTCGGCTGAACTCCGAGATCATACCTTGTGTCAACCTTTACTCTGTTTCCATATCCAAAGCCTAAACGCAAAGGTACAAAGACATCAACCTCCAAACCTACAAGACCAATCAAACCTTCGACTCGACTCGATTGACTGGTTAGGCGGAGTCTTCAGGTCGGCACGAAGATCATCCCCCATATCCGCAGTGACAATGGGGGAGAATTTACATCAAAGAGGTTTTAGCACTACTGTAAAGAAGAAGGCATTGCTAGATACTTCACGGTCAGGAAGACACCTTAGCAAAATAGCGCCATAAAGAGGATAAACTAAACTTTACTCGAGCGAGCACGCTGTATGCTCTCTGAGTCAGGCTTGGGTAAAGAGTTTTTGGTAGAGACCATGAACACGGCATGCTATTTGGTGAACTAGTCACCAGCTACTGTGATTGCTTTGAAGACTACAGAGGAGGTTTATTCAGGCAAATCGATGGATTACTCGATAATGTGAGTGTTTAGATGTTCGACTTACTATCACAGCAAAGATAGCAAGTTAGATCTGCGTGCGAAGAAGGATATATTCTTGGGGTATGCTTCTGGAGTTAAGGGGTATATGATTTGGTGCCTAGAATCACGTAGTTTCATTACTAGAAGAGATGTGACTTTCGATGAGACTCGGCTGCAGATTTTCAGCAGGTCGAGGTTAGAGATCGATCTTGAGGGCGAAAGCCACGGTGATCAGTTACAGATGGAGCTACTGGCTCCTATAGTTTCTACAGAGGTAGAGCAGACTACTCTAACAGAGGTGACTACTGTACATGTAGATAAGGCAGTTCAGGTTCCAATATAGCAGTTCGTTGCAGCTCGTAGGCAGAAGAGGACTATCACAGCTCCAGTCAGATATAGGTATGAGGAGTTAGTTGCTTATGCACTAATCCTTGTTAATGTTGACGAGCCGACCACTTTTTAAGAGGTAGTCCAGGATCGGGATTACGTTGAGTGGGGCATGACCATGGGTGAAAATATTGAGTCTCTTCACAAGAATCAAACTTAGTCTTGTTACGTCAGAGGGTAAAAAGTGATCGACTGCAAGTGGATCTACAAGAAGAAAGAGGAGGCCCCAAGCGGTATTCGGTATAAGACGCGATTGGTAACTAAAGGCTACTTACAGAAGGAAGGTGTCAGCTATAACGAGGTATTTTCACCTGTGGTAAAGAACATCTCTATCCCCCTTCTGTTGGTCATGCTGTTAGTTATGATAGTATTGTTTGATCCCAAGCTAGAGCAGCTAGATGTGAAGACAGAGTTCTTGCATATTGAGTTGGAGGAGCGTATCTACATGCAGTAGCTTGAGGGGTTCATAATGGAAGGTAAGGAAGACCATGTGCGCCAATTGATAAAGTCCTTATACGGCCTAAGTAGTCGCCGAGACAGTAGTACAAGAGATTCAACACATTCATGGAGAATCATGGGTACGTCAGAAGCAAGTATGATCATTGGGTCTACTTCATGAAGTTTCGTGATAGTTCTTTGATATTTTTTTCTCTTATACGTGGATGACATACTTATTGTTGCAAAGAGCATGTCAGATATCGACGTTATGGAATCTTAGTTAAGCGATGAATTTGAGATGAAGGATTTGGGCAGTGCGAAAAAAATCCTTGGAATAGATATTCACAGAGATCGGAAGCGTGTACAGTTTGTTTGACGTAGAGGAGCTATCGGGTGGTTGGTTTCTGGTTATGGGATGGGTGGTGCTAAACTAGTTAGCATCTCCCTTGTTCCATACTTATGCCTATTGGCGAGACAGTCTTTTAGCACCGATGACGAGCATGTTTACATGGTTTGTGTGTCGTATGCAAGCACAGTCGGTAATTTGATGTATGCTATGGTACCTTAGGGTACATTGGACTTGGGGTTACACTTTCAGCAGGATGGTCAGCGAGTCAGTCAGAGATACAGTGGGATATGTTGAAGCAGATTATGTTTATGACCTGGATAGGTGTCAGTTTATGACAGGTTATTTGTTGTTCACGCTGGCAAATAGTCTGGTGAGTTGGAAGGCCTTCATATAAGACACAATTGCACTGTCGACGAAAGAGGCTAAATACTTGGTCATTACGAAATACGCTAAGGAGGCGATTTGGTTCTAAGGCATTGTGAGCGAGTTCAGTCTTTCGCAGCTTAGCATGGAGATATTTTCAGATAACTAGAGTGCTATCTATTTGGCAAACGACGATCAGGTCCATCACTCACGGACGAAGCATATTGATATCCATTATCACTTTGTTCGGCAGTATATCTAGAAGAAGGTGATTTCTTTGAAGAAGATTTCCACGCATAATAATCTTGTCGACATGTTGACAAAGCCAGTTCCATTGATTAAGTTTAGGCATTGCCTGAGCTTGGTCTAAATGATTTGAGGAGTTTCGCACCTCCGGAGTGCTGGCACCTTTAGGGTGTTTTGGCTCGCCTTTGGGACTTGTTTTGGGATGCCGAGGAGGTATCTTCGTTCATCATGAGGGTGCAAGTGGAGACGATGATCAGATTTGGATTTGGACCTCTCGCCAAGGTGAAGAATGTACGTTGAGATATGGCTCGGCTGCAGTAGCCGTGTGCATGACCCGACCCTTCGCACGTCCTTGGAAAAGAACGAGTGTCTGTCCTTAGGAGGTCGTGCGCACGACCCTATAGTCGTGCGCACAACCTGAAGCCCGAGATTGTTGACGCGTCCTATAGCAGAAAGACGGGACCCGCGCTACATGCAGTCATGTACATGACTTTCCAGGTCGTGAGGGCACGACTGTGTCTGACAGACATGGGTCAGCAGCCCTAGTCAAGCATGATTCGATTTTTCAGATTGGACTATTTTGAGGGGAATCTCGAGATTATTTATATGTAACATATTCCCTTGGTATATAAAAGGGTCTAGGGTTTTGGTGATGGTATTCTATTGAAGAGAAAACTTTGAGGGAGGCTCGGAGAGGCTTGGAGAGGGTTTGGAAAAGAAGGAGGTGCTCTCGGTGAAGGAAATTCATCACGTTGGAGTTGGGCGTTGCTTGTAACTCCGTTTCGTTCTTCATGATAGTGGATCGTCCGATCGTCTTCGTCGATGATTTTTTCTGCAAGAGTTTTCACGTAAATTTCTCAACTCTCTCTATGTGATTGCTTTGTGGTTGTTTCTCTTTTGCTTTGCTATTTCTCTATCTGTGTTAGATTGCTTATTCCGCATCGATTCGTCGGAAAATATTCTTGTGCAATTGATCTAGGTTGACCCACGTGATCGGAGCGATTCGGTATCGGATTTGCTCATCCGGTATCATCTAGAAGGATTCATAACATTATATTGGGCCAGACTTCAGACGAAAAAGAAGAGGAGCATAAGAAGGAGGGAGGTGGAAAAATGAGACACCTTTCGGTGATGGATCTTGCGAAAGTCTAAGTCTGTCACAAGTTTTTTGGCAACAGATTTAGTCCATAGCCAAAACTCTTTTTTTTTTTGTAGTATATATCTTAACAATTTGTCTAATATATACTTACCCAAAACCCGAGCCTAAATCTAAAAGCCCTCCTACGGGTAGGCTGGATACGCAGTCAGAGACTACTAATTCGGATATGGGTCGAGTATTTGGACCCTAGTAGCCCATTCGGATACAGGCATGCGTAAGGATTGAGTCTGATCCCCTCTGAGCTCAGTCGTTGCTACTTGCTAGGGCTGCAACTCGGGTTGGGTTAGACCGGGTTGTGGTCAACTCTTACCCAACCCAAGGTCATAAAATCTCAACCCTAGCCTACAACCCAACCCATGTTCGGTTTAGAAAGCCCAACCCTAACCTAACCTAACCCATATAGCACAACCGCAACCCAACCAGATCAACCCAAATTAGATCGGTATCATAACTTATTTTGCCAATTTTTGAAGATTTCCTTAATCGAAAAAAAAAAAATTGTTTTCAGAAGAAGCATTAAAGAACTATCCCAGTGTTTTATTATGAATATGATTTTTTATAAAACAAATCGAAAGAAGATAATTTTCACCGGACATTTTGATGAATATTAATATTTAGCATAAGTTAAGAGTTCTCACTCTGTGCCTCACTGCATATGTACGTGCCTAGTGGGGGACTATGGGCCTCCTTTAAAAAAAAAATCTAAACACGTATATACTTAACCTAACCGAAAATCAGTAACCTTCCTATCTTATACTTGCCCTACTCGGGTTCAGATTGGATCAAGACCGAACCCGAGAAGTTAACCCTAACCCAATCTAAGGTCATGTTGAGAAATCTCAACCCAAACCCATTCCTAGACATTAAAAAACCAAATCCAACCTGGCTAAAACTTGGGTTAAGTCGAGTCGGTTCGGGTTAGCCCAACCCAAGTTGCTCATTCGTTGCCACCCAAAAGTCATGCACCAGAGAGATAAGACGAGCTTACTATACTATAAAAGGGTCACATTCAGCACGAAGCTGATCGATCGAGTACAGTCTCCTCTCAGAAACTTCATTTCTGAAAGCTCAACAAAAAAAAAAAGCCAAACTCTATTCTTTCTTGTACGCTGATTGGAGGGTGGTAAGAACCACCTCTGCCTACTACTTGCCAGAAAAAGCAGCAGTGCATGGCCCCCGAGAGAGAGAGAGAGAGAGAGAGAGAGAGAGAGAGAGAGGGCCGGGTTGTGGGGGTTTTAAGGCAGCTGAGCCCCGGTGAACGTTTGTCCAAAGTTCCAGTTGGCGGGAACGACATTGTAGGAGATGACGGAACGGCCGTCACTGGTGGTGACCTTGAAGGAGAGGGCCTGGCCGGTGAGGAAGGAGTCGATCTGCCAGTTCTGGCCCCAGTTCCTGACCATCGGCATCCACCCGGACCTCGACCCCTTGACGGACGCGGAGTGCACGTCGCCGGCGCCGCCGACGTTGCTGATCAGCACCAGGGTGAAGTAGGCGTGGCCGTTCAGGGAGAATCTGATGCCGCCCTTCTTCCGGCAAGGGACCCTGCATGCCATGCCAACAAAGAAACACCAGCCCTGCCTTCAGTTCAACTCACTAATGTCAAAAACTGAGGTGAACGGACAAAAAGCTAATATAAACAAGGAATTAATTCATATTTAGTCATACTTTATCTTTGTTAATCAATCTTTAGCCATTGGCATATGTCCGACTCAGTTGGATTATGTGCAAACTTATACTTACATTAATTACCCTTTTTCTTTCAGGGTGCGATTTTTTGGGCAGAAACAAGGGTGGAAATGGATCCACCTGCTAATTTCATATCCATTTTTATTATTTTTTTTTGTTTTAAGTCGAATAATCATGAATCCACGTACATACTTTATTTCATCTCAACAGGCCTACTTCATTTTCTCTCAAATTTGGATGGAAACTCATTTCTTTAAATCAGATGAAAATGAACTGATAAAATAGATTTCATTCCTCTCTATAACTCACTTAATTCCTTCCTCCCAAAAAAACCAGGAGTGGAAATTAATAGATGAAACATCATTTCCTCACTTAATTTCTTTTGTCTTAAAAGAACATGCTAGGGAGCGGAAATAAAATCAATGGGTATATAATTAAATGAAAATCATTTCCGTTTCAGTTAGTGAGTGGAAATGAAAAGAACACACACTAGGAAATTAAGTGCGAGAGAGGCCGTTGTTTTCTTACGTAGTATATATATCTATGTTTTTGCTGATCAAAATTTAAAATGATTTTTAATTAATTTTTATTTTAGTATTGTTTTGACACAAGGTATGTAGAGATAGCAATGGTTATTGTTTCATTTTTCTCTTTTTGTATGTATAGGGCGCGGATCCACTGAGATTATGACCTTTAGAGTACGGTTGTTATTGGGCTCAGGCTAGCCCAAGGCCCATCGGGCGGGCCTGATTTAGACCTAGTTTGGGTAGAGTACTTAGCTTGTGCTTTAAGTCGGCAGGGCTCGAACATTCAATTCTGATTATGTTATGGATAGGATATGGACAACCACTAACCCGACCCGAAGGTCGAAATATTTTTTTATTTTTTGTATACAATGAATACATAAATTCAAAAGTGAGTGCCCACTTAACAAATATCAATGCACGCCTTGGATTTTAGGAGCATTATTTTAAAATACATCCTTTTAATGTATATAATAATGAATGCCATTCTCTACTTTTATTGTGTGATCAAGAAAACAAAGGAAGATTTAGGCACATATCACGCTAGAATATATTGCTGGTTTAATTGGACCAGATTTGGGCTTGGGCTTCATAAAAAAGTTTCATATCAGGCTTGGGCCAAGTCCGAAAATTTTAATTTGGGCTTGAGCCTTGTATGGGCACACATTTGTAAGTTTTGGCTCTAACCTTAAAGATTCTCTGAGGTCGTAGCCTCAGAGGGTCCGTGCCTTTTGTATAATATAGCTGAGTACGTACTTACGCTCTACATACAAAGTAAGGTAAGTGATAGGTAGGGTACCATAATTGTGTGGAAAACTTTGGGGCCGAAATTACATATTGAAAAATTAAGAACATGAAGTTATGGATTTAAAAGTTGTAATAGGATGAACTAAATGACCTGCTACTGACTTCCCCCCAAAAGGCAACTACGGTTGCATCCCAGTGGTACATCTGTTGTTTCCCTCTCGGAAGGTCACAAAATCGAATCCTGAATTTATCCTACGACGCTATGGCTGGTCTTGGCAAAATATTTGTTCTCATGCTGTTGTTGCCAGGTTGGAACCATGGTCTCTCTTGTATGTAGACACTAACAAGCACTGCTCTAATAGGATAGGTATATATGTCCCGATCGAACCAAAAATAAAAATCCCCTAAAAATGTTACAATTGCACAAAACAAGGAAGGAAGGAAAGAAGGAGCTACCATGTTCTCTTCACAATCACTGAAGGAAACAAAGATGCTAATATAAAAAGTGCATGCCATGCTAGTGATGCTTCAATTCTTTTAAATAACAATTATTGCCCTAATCATAAAGCCACATGAAACTTATCTCAGTTATGTTTTTTTAGAATTAAAGCCACCTCACCGAAAGTACTTCATCGGTGCTTAGGGCACAAGATAAACTAGGGTTCGAATCAATACTCTAAATGTAAGAACATCCATATCGGACTAGCTAAAATATAGCTACTATAGTATATTTTAATGGAGAATACCAAGCAAAATGTGAACAGCTAGCCACCCGGCCAAAATGAGATCAAGGGGCAAAGAGGGCTAGCTATTTCATTTAGCTACTTTTTGCCTAAAAACCAAAACACCCTAAATATCCATGTAAATGACACTCAACCCACACACCTTAATAAATATATCAGCAAAATCAATTAATGCCAACTCATGCTTACATCAACAGAATCATGTCATGGGTCCCAGTTGCCAATCGTTACTCGGATAGCTAGAAGTAGCTAGTGGGATGCCAATCAGTGTATATAGCTAGCGTGATAGCTAGTCCACTTTAGCCATTCTTTAACCATTTGGCTAGCTAACAGAAGTCAAGCGCGGAGTAGCTAGTCCGCTACGGTTGCTCTAATATAGCAACATAGGAGCGCAGATGAACCCACCAATAAGATAGGTGATCAGACTCATGGGAAAAACCATGGGATTCAATAAGACAACCTGCCGAATAGGGGGCAAGTGCTTTGCCTACTTTGCCACGGGAATGCAACCTCAATCGCTATTCCGATTATGCTTTGAAAGCGGCCATCAGGCCTCCTCCATAAATTTATATAACAATAAAGAGGCTATAATTCGGCGGGCGCGCCTCATGTTAGAAATTCCCAATGATTTATAATTAAAGTAGAATTATATACATGGTTAATGATATATGCTACCGCTAGGATGTGTAAAAATTTTTATGAAAATCTGAGGGTATTTTGATTAATTAATTTGAATTCTTAGTCCATGAGTAGTACTGATAATCGTGAGTGCGCAAGTAGTATTTAGGGCTGCAAACGAACCAAGCTTGTGTGAGCGGCTCACAAACAAGCTTGGTAAAAGCTCGTTCGAGTTCATTCGGTTACTAGTCAAGCCAAGTCTAAGCCTAGAGTTTAGGCTCGTTTAAAAAACGATCCAAGCTCAAGCAGACCAAAGCTCGACTTAGTTGGGCTCACAAACATACTTGTTTAGAGATCGTGAGCAAAAACTCATGAGTAGGCTCATGAATAGGAACATAAATGGCTTGAATAGACCTATCATATATAGTTCATGCTTTTAACTAATTTTGGAGTTCGTGAACAAGTTCGATTTGGGACTTTTCAATTACTAATTGAGTAAAGCCTAGTGAAGTTTAGACTCATTTAATAAACGAGCCAAGTTCAAGCAGGCCAAAGCTTAGCACAGTTCGGTTAGCCTTGATTATTAAACAAGTCGAGCCCAAGCCTAAAATCTATACGCGTTTAATAGACGAACCAGCTCAAATAGGCCAAAGCTCGGCCGGGCCCGGCCCGTTTGCAGCCGTAGTAGTAGGGGTGGCAATGGGTCGGTTCGTGTTGTGTCTAGTTTCGGGTCGTGCCCAAAACCCCTAGACCCGGACCCGACCCGTTTATAAACGGGTAGACCCGATAAGACCCGTTTACCACACGGGTTTATTCAGTTGACCCGATCCGACTCGACCCGACCTAATCTGATAGACTCGCTGATACTATATATTACAGTATCGGATTGCGCGTAGACCCGACCTGACACGACCCGTTGAATATTAAACGGTCTTCCCGGTTCTACCGTGTCCAGACCCTAAACCCGGACCCGACCCGTTTACAACCCGAACCCGTTTAGCCTGACCCAGACCCGCTAACTTCGTGTCGGGTCGGGTCGGGTCTGCCATGTCGGGTCCGAAATTGCCAGCCCTAGTAGTATTGCAGTAGTTTACACTTTACACCCACTTTAAGTAAATATTTGCAGGAAGTTCAAAATGGGATCGACAAAAATAAGATAAACTATGATGAGTGGATCGAAGATGAAAGAAAAGATACAAGGAAGGAAAGGCAGGTAACCTTCTGTAGACGACGGGCACGATCCCAGCCCTGTACTGCCCGATCCGCAGAAAGACCGGCTCGGAGAGGTCGAAGTGGTGGAGCGGCGGGTTGCACCACCCCCCGTCGTCGCTCGGGAGGTCATAGTTGGGCGGGCAGAAGTTGGTGGCGGTGACCACAACGGACCCCCCGTGGCACCACTTGGGGTCGTCAACGCACGAGATCTCGAAGCAGGCCCCGCAGCCGAGCCCGTCGTTGAACAGCGCGGTGCTCAGCGCCGCCGTGGTCACCCCGTACCCCTGGCTGTACAGGTTTCCATACCCACAGGCCCCACCCATCGTCCCGGAGGCATCGCTCCCTCCGTAGAAGGTAGCATGGGCATGGGTCCATCCCTCAAGCTGGCGATGCCCATGGGCGTGCAAACCATGGTGATGCCCCCCATGCGGGTGATGCCCCTGCCCGGGCCCATGGTGCCCCCCATGCCCATCACGCCCATGCGCATGGGAGAGCAGTGACAGGGCACCCACAAGGAGGAGCAAGAGGTGAGCCATCCCCCCACCTGCAAATCAATCAGGGTTTTGTGGGTTGATGAGAGAGAGAGAGAGAGAGAGAGAGAGAGAGAGAGAGAGAGAGAGAGGGTTTGTGGGTTGATGAGAGAGAGAGAGAGAGAGAGGGTTTGTGGGTTGATGAGAGAGAGAGATGGGCTGGTCTGTCGTTCAAGGGAGAGGGAGGGGTTTGGGGGGGAATAAATAGATGAGGGGGGGCC
Organism: Chamaelirium japonicum; assembly: GCA_947650365.1. Lineage (NCBI taxonomy): Eukaryota > Viridiplantae > Streptophyta > Magnoliopsida > Liliales > Melanthiaceae > Chamaelirium > Chamaelirium japonicum. Next base: position 88,179,156 of record OX393549.1, read on the forward strand.
AGGCCGGTGTGGGTCCTTCTCAGCTTCGTTTGCAAACCCACACGTGTGCTTGGAGTGGTCAGGGGAGCTCGGAGTCGGAGGGTGGTGGACGTACGGACTCATTCAGGACGGGAGAGACGCGACTGGCGCCGTCGGACTGGAGGGGATTTCGAACGCAGTGGGATGACGTGCACGTGTAACGAGCCCAAAAGGCATGCACCGGAGCATTCTGGTGCGTGCATGCACCTTCATGCTAGATAGGATGATACCGGGGCTCAGTAGCGTAGACAACAAGAAGAAAGAAGATAAATTTGTATATATGGCCAAAAAAAAAATTCTTTTTCAAAGCAACTGACCAGATTTACTCGCCGTTGTCAGACTCCACCTCCTTCCTTCTCACCGGCGGTGGCTGTCGTCGGACTAGGGTGCGATACACTTGTCAGCGATGGCTACCGTTGGGGTGGCCGGGGTGCGATGCACCAGTGGAGCCCCACCTTGTCCATCCTCACCGACGGTGGCTGCCATCTGGGTGGGATGCGATGCACGATTAACGATGACTGCCGGCGGGATGAGGTGCGATGCACCAGCCGGAGCCCCACCTCTTTCTTCCTCACCGACGGTGGTCGATCGAGAGAGATGGGAGAAAAAAACAAGAAAAGGGTAATTTCATATTTACTAAAAAAGACAGAGACCGTAGGCTAAAAGAAATTTTAGGAGGTTATGTTAACTGGATGGATATGTTGTCAGGGACCTCTCATACGTTAATTTTTTTTTTCACTCAAAATTTAAATTGGAGACCAAAAATAATTTTCTTAAAATTTTTAAAAGTTCATATTGTTATTTTTATATAATATTATTTTTGACTTAAGGTAGAGTTAGCACTAGGTATTGGTTATTTTTTTTGTTGTTGATGACTCCTCTTGAAGCACAATTCACTACAACAAAAGGGCTCTTTTGCGGCCAAATAATCCGGCGGCCCACCAAACTCGCCGGAAAATATGTCTAATCCGGCGGCCCACCAAACCCGCCGGAAAAGATAGAGCAAATCCGGCGGGCCACCAACCCCGCCGGAAAAGGTCTAGCGAATCCGGCGGCCTACCAACCCGTCCGAGGGAATCCGGCGGCCCACCAACCCGGTCGGAAAAGATCGAGGAAATCCGGCGGCCCACCAACCCGGCCGGACAAGGTAGAGGGAATCCGGCGGCCCACCAACCCCGCCGGAAAAGATCGAGCGAATCCGGCGGGTGAGATCCAACCCTCGACGTGCTCTCCCCCCCTCCGCTCACTCCGGCGGCCAGCAGCGGCAGTGGGGAGCTCGACGCCGGCGACGCCTGCTGTGCAGATCTGCAACTCGAACATGGAAGAAGAGGAATAAAAAAATAAATTAGGTTTTTGATAATAAATAAAATAAAAGCTAATAGATTTCAGATGTTGTTGTTAGTGCATGTGGTTGAGATATCGGTGGTTTTGCTTGAGGTTGAGGGTTCGAATATGCGCGGGAGAGAGGGGCCACCTAAGTCAAGCAGAGCAGGAGGAGAGAGGTTGGGTCGCCAGCAGTCCAATTTTTTTTTTTAAAAAAACTGGAACCAAAATCTGATTAATGCTGAGTAATTCCGGGGGCCATAACAGCCGATTAAAGTCACCATTTCCGGCGGCTTAATTGTAAGTCCTTTATGCTGAGCAAATCCGGGGGCCATCTTTGCCGTTTAAAGGCACCATTTTCGGCGGCTATTGCATTTGCGACGGGACTTTATGCGGCCTTTAATTCCGGCGGCTAAGCCCCCGTATAAACATTTAAACGGCCATATTTAGCTGCCGCAAAAGAGCCCTTTTGTTGTAGTGATTTTGTATCCACCAAGCACAAATTGACCCTATTATAATTAACTACATAAAGTTTTATTGTCTAATTTTTATATTAATGCATAAGGCCGATGAGCCTAATTAAACCGAGGAGAAACATGAGAATGGAAAAGGAAAGACATGAAGAATTATATAATGTTCCCAAGTTTCTAATTTGTCCTTGATCACCGTTTCAATTTTCATTATACATGTAAAAGCATACATGTGAAGCCATAGCTAAATTATATTGAAAGCCAAGTAGATTAAGACGGGTGTAATTATATTGAACTATCTTTGTTTTGCACTGTGAATCAACTAGCTGTATAATTAATTAAATGGCTTTCTTGTAACATAATTGGTGGCACCTCTCTTCCTTTTGTTTTCATTTGTGTTTTGGGGGCAGTACCATACTTGGGTTGGGGGTGAGGGTGTCTCTGACTCTCTCCTTTGTCTTGCAAGATCAAAACTCAAGAAATAATGAGAGAGAAAAACAAATAAGAGAAATCGAATGATTTGATGTGTTTGAAGTTTGTCTCCATATAAAAACCCAATTGAACACCTCAAACAAAGAGTTCCTTATTTAAAGGGTGTATCCCTTCTGTTGGGAAGAGGGTATGAGCAATAGTGAGCAAGAGACACAATCAGGGGGGACACATTGTACACAATTCTTTTTTTTACGTGGTGCACTCAAATTAACCGGGCTACATCCACAAGACCTTGTCAAGCATACAATATTTCATTATTAACCATAATGATATATTGCATTAAGAGACATGCTCTTTAAGAGATCATATCTTTTCCGATCCGATAGTACACCACACCCTTCGCTCTGGTTCACCGCGCACCTGACGACAATCCCTGCTATCACATGGCAAATGTTTTGCGTGTGACATAGCCGTGCCCATCTTTCCCAAGTTGTGGCCTGTCAGTCGACACTCGGCACTCAGCATCCGTTGATACCTCTTGTATTCATCAACTCTCGTACTTTGTAACACTGAAGGCGTGCTCGCAGTTGTGCTTGCTGCCTCCACAACAATTATCACCTCACGTCGTTCGTTGACAACTCCGCCATCTGTCAACTGCTAGAAAAATTCTATGATAGGGGCCCGCAATGAAAGCGAATTATCGGTCGAAAGACCATAGGTGGTGTGCGTTTTACGATTTAAACTTTCATAGAAACTAATCTACCTGTGCATGCACGTGCATGTGTGTATGTGAATCGAACATTCTAACGACAATCTAGCGATATAAATATCTAGCATGCATGTAATTTGAATCTAAGCTAGATCTATGTGTTAGAGTTTGCATATCTTCTAACTACGGATGATTGTCTTTGTTGTCGATGGAGACAAAATAAAGCCCACGAAGAAAACGATGTCACGCGAGAGGATGAAACCTTCTTCGTTCACCCGATCTTAAATGATGTACGACACATCGTTGATGAATATCTAAGTGCCTCCAAGCAATAACTTTTCTCCGTCTTCAAATCACCGTGCGAGGAAGACAACCCGAAGTCCAAACTCGCTCATACATGCAACAGAGAGAGAAGGTGAGAAGAAGGGAGAGGGATAGGGCATCACTCACAAGGCCGGCCCCTCTTCGTTATATAGGTACTAGTCCCTCATCTTGTATATACAAGTTGTAAGCAAGCCCCCTTTAATCTCTCTCCCCTTGTGTATAGGACTAGGCTTGGCCCTTACCCCCCCCTTGGGTCAAAACCCCTTGAAACCAGCCCCCCTCCTTGAAGCTTACTTGCAACTCCTACAAGCTAGGGGGCCAGCCATGTGTGTCCCTACAATCTAGGGTTGGCCACTTTAGGTTATAGGTGGTGTTTTGGTTTCCCAAAATACCTCCATAACTCTAATTTGGCGCTCCCTTTGCATGGGGAATTGCATGACGCATGTACATGGGATGTCACTAGTGATTCCACTATTTATCGGAGTGCCCTTAATAAACATAGGGTGCCCCTAGTAAAATCAAATAGTCAACTCGCATCATGTCCCGGTGCATCGCACCCATGTAGCGAAGCCCACACAAGATAAGAGGACTACTACATATGCCTCTGTACTATCTGGGGTTACCCCCTAGTACACACACACTTACGCATCTACCGTGCTCTAGTACGAAGCACACACGGACGAAGGTCTATCAGGGTTAGACTTAATGCTTCCTTTAACTGCGCTCTGTGAAACAAGAAGATGGTTCAAGGACCATACATAATGTGGATAAGGTGGAACCTTCAGGATCCAGGATTCATAGATTTCAACTTGGGTTCGATCGACACACTACCTGAGTGTACCATAGATCCCCTGAGTCCAAGTTAACCTGCGTAGCCATTACAACCCATAGTGCAACGCATGTTGCACTTCAATTCGCTTAGATGTTCTATGTTCTCTCACATACCCTTGCTCTCGACTTAGTAGTGGTAAACCCACTGTCCCTTTACTTAGTGCCCTGACTCAACTCGAGCGATGGAGAACATCGTCAAACTCAAGTGGTTATATGACTTGGTTTCTTCCAGGTTGACTGTACACATCGTATCTCCGATTATCCTGCTGAGTAATCGGATTCGGTCAACAGTCCAACTGATAACCACCAGGCTGGGGTCTAATACGACGTAAGTCAGATCAAGGAATACACCTCTCAGCCCGTTAGGTGTGTGTGAATGGCCTGCATGAGTGACATGCTGATACAATGCCAATCAGGTAACCCAGTAAATCGTGGTTTTGAGTCACGTAATTGGATCCTCATACCATTGGTACGTCAAATCACCACACAACTTGTTAGCCTACCAGCCATGGTTTTCCAGGGTTTATGATCGTTTTACCCTAAGATGAAACACGGTTTAGTGTACCGGTATCTACTTATCAATCTGTGCACCGTGTTGGTTTCGTTTGGCCACAGACACTGTGTCTGGTGATGACCATGGTGAAGACACACATACTCTGTTATCCCAATAGTTTATCATGATGAGGCGACTAACCTGATCATAGCTGCAAACTGATTTAGGTTACATGGGATCAATCCACTTAGTATTCTATTCATATGGACTACCTTGTATCCAAGGCTCTATGTTCTATTATAAAAACATGTAACAGTATAACGTACCAATATGCATCTCATATACTAACATTCAACCTTATTCTTTAAACAAAATATAGTTTTAAAAGCTTATAACACACCAATTCCAACATCGATAACCCATCAGCACCCGTTAATGCCGCCTCCAACCACCTATTGTTGCTCAATCAGGTTGCCCATATATGCTTGAACTAGCTGTCTGTCGGTGACTTAGCACCCTGTTGCTTGTACCCGTGCCAGTGGCCTTGCCTATGCCACGACACCAGTGGTCATTTTCGTCATTGCGTTAGGCGTCTGTCGAGGCCCGGTCTTGGTATATACCCATCGGTCACCTCCACCAGCCTCTAATAGTCAACTCCGTCAGTAGCTCACCAGTGCCTGGTCAAGTCACCACACTGGGGGCTACCATATTATCGGTCGTGGCTGGCTTCCCATAAGGAAGCTAAGCTGGACCCTGGCCTTCACCCGACGGGTGGTGTGCACCGCGGTATGCACCACATACCGATGGTGCAACTCCGTGGCTCCTTCTTCTCATCCCAAAGATCCTATCAGCTACCCCCCAAGGTGGGTCCCCCCAGCCTCTGTACGTATATTGGTTGCCATGATTCCTCGTTGCTTAGCATCCAAGAGCTTGAGGCTCCCTTCTCTCCCATAGGTCTCTCTTCTTAAACATACTCCAAGGGGAGGGGATCGTATGTACTTCACCATGTTTCGATGTGTCTCTGCTCTTGGGCGTGTGACGACCAAGATTTTAGAGCCAATAGCAAATATCCAAGACTCTTGAGGCAATGAAAGCCAAGATGGATGAGATGAGGTATACAAGGCCACGAATTAGTTCCACATCACTCAGAGATGAGATTATGATCTATATATATAATTTTTCCTCCCAAAAAAATATGATGTGTTTTAAAACCGTGGCCCATTGTGGATCCCATAAGAACTCTGTAGTTAAGCATGCTAAAGTGGGTAGCATCGTGGGAAATACTCGTGCAAGCACGGGCATAACGGACAATATCATATCTGTGTAGGGGTGGGATGTTACAAAATATTATTAGAAGCTAGATCTCCACGTGATGGGAGTCTAATCCCACATAAGGACTTGTGGCTCTTAATTAAGGGAGTAGATTGTGACAATTAAGAACCAAGATCCAATAGTCAATAACCAAGAGAAATAGCTAAGACTCTTGAGGTAGGGAAATCCAAGATGAACGAGGTGAGGTGAGGTGTACGAAGCCACAAATTATATAAGCACTCCTCGGTCTATTGAGAGGAGCGCTACTTTTTCAAAGTTTGTGGATTCAAAGGTTGCATCTTATCGCACAGAGACATACGTAGGCTTCGGCCGAACTTCATCACCACCTCCTGTGTCAATTATCTTTCTCTCTATCTCTGTCTCTATTCAACAGTGTCTATGTGACAGCTAATCATGTGACAGCTCAGCTCTCTACTACAATGCACCAAACTTAAGACTCTATCCTCAATCGGCTGTTGGAGGGAGACCGTACGGCTGCCGTAATCTCCCCCCATATGTGGGATATGATGTTACAAAATATTATCAAGAGCTAGATCTCTATGTGATGGGGGTCTAATCCCACATGAGGACGTGTGACTCTTAAGGGTGGTAGATTGTGATGACCAAGAACAAAAATCCAATGGCCAATAACCAAGAGAATAGCCCAATACTCCTGAGGTAGGGAATCCAATATGGATGAGGTAAGGTGAGGTGAGGTGTACGAGGCCACAAGGGCACGAAGTGGAAGAACAAACGAACGACTTATTGAGATGGCACTTCCTTATTACCGCCCGGAATAAGGAAGTGACATCTCAATCATTATCTCAAGAATTACTCTTTACACGTACAACATATTTTGAATAATTATCAATATTCTCTCTGGTAATTCAATTAAACTAAATTTAATAAACAACAGAGTTAAGCTAATTTGGCACCACATCTCCTCTATACATACATAATACATTAGTGTGAACCCCAAGCGGGGCCCGAGATCCGGCGGCGACAACTGTGATTAAGTAGCACATTAAGATGGATCGATCCAGGGGGATACCAGATGACGTACTAAAAAATATTGTTGCCTCACTTATACATTACTTATGTAGATACCCTCACGTGTCAAAACCCAGGCCGTAAGGAGAGGTCCAATAGTAGGTATATGAAGACACCATTTGTCCATCCCCAGTCAATGTGGGACTAAATCGCACCAAATCTTCCCCTCCTTATGTGGGTTCGAGGGTCTAATTAATTGGCGCTCTGGAGGCATAAGTGCCTGCAAGGAGGCCTAGGGTCCGGAATCAAACACACCCCGGCCTCCTCCACCAAATCGGCATGGACTTGGTCAACCTGGGCTCTAATACCATTTGTAAATACCCTCACTTCAAGGAAGAGTACGTTTTTATGCCAACGGAATAATTTTTTTCCATCGGTATAATATGAGTTTGAGCTATAGTGAAATCATTGTTTCTGCTACATGCACAGGTTCAACCAACGAGGATACTCTTGCTGGAGATAAATGGATACTCTTACTGTGGCACATGAGGGGGTAAAATAAGGATGATTGAGGTACATGCTATAGCACGTGATGTTCGAGAGGAACTTGGGTGCAACATTGAAACATTGCATGTCCTTCAGCTAACATTTCATTTGCTAAAAGACTCAAGTCTAAGTCTCTTTTTTTTTTGGTGGATGAGAGAGAGAGAGAGAGAGAGAGAGAGAGAGAGAGAGAAAAAGAAGGGTCATGGCTTCAAAAACATGTTAAGTTGTGAACTAGAGACCCACAATTACAAACATAGCCGGACCAGTTACTAGAGGTTTGCCGACACGTTCCCACTTATTAACTGATCAAGGGAACCACATATGATGCGCGGACATGAGAGAGAGAGAGAGAGAGAGTTTGTGTGTGTGTAAAAAAAAGAAATTAAAAGAAAAAATCCAGAACCCAAAGAAGAGAAAGAGTCAAAATAAGAAAACAAATCCAAGTATCCCTGTCAACTTCCTCTCCTGGATTACTATAGTAGTACAGTAGCCGAGGATTTACTTTAATTATACTAGTAAGAAATTCGGGCAATACTCGGATAAACTTAATGCACGCCACTTGTTACAAATGACATCATAGCTGTCCAAAGAAATGTTAAACCTGGAGTGCGTGTGATTAGGGATGGCAACGGGTCGGGTTTGGGGCGGGTCGGCCCTATCCCAAACCCGCCCCATTATATTTTATCCCGTCCATACCCGTCCCAAACCCGTGTCGGGTTTTGAGGGTAATTCCTAAACCCGTCGCAATTAGCATTGGAAAAACCTGTGCCCGCCCCGCCCCGCCCAATTGCGGGTCGGGTCGGGTCGGGTCGGCTTCACCAAAACTGCATATTTTAGCTTCTTGGACCCACCTGATTGCAGCTCTACATAGAGAAGAGTATTGAGCAAAAATTCTGATAAGCTAAGAGCAGTGGTAAACATACTCATCAAAGGTATGGAACACAACTCAACATGGAAGTCTCCATAAAAATATTAAACAAAAACTCTAATAAGCTAAGAGCAATAGTAAGCATACTCATATGATAGCCTAATAGGTTGTATACCCGGGTCGGGTCGGGGCGGGTTGGAGTAAAACCCGAACCCGACCCGAACCCGACTGGGTTTTAAATTCAAATCCCAAACCCATCCCAAACCCGTTTTTGAGCATCTCAAACCCGTCCCAATAGGGTCGGGTCGGGTCGGGTAGCCCGATAAACCCGAATAATTGCCATCCCTACGTGTGATTTACTCGTCGGGGTGTGATTTCACTTATTAGAGAGAGATGGTACTAATGATTTTTCTGATTAACATCAAATGATCATTAATTGCAATTGAATATAAATTTATCATCTTTATTGCAAGTTTTTAATAATATTTATAATAGAGAGTCGTGTTAGAAGAAGGATTATGGTACATCAAAAGAGGTCAACACATCACAACACGAGAGAAAGAGGCTTTCATTTTAGTACTATACTACTAATAAGAAACCCGGACAATGCCCGGATGAACTTGATGGACGCTATTTGGACAGACGACATCACAGCCGTCCAAAGAAGTGTGCAATCTATAGTGAATGTGATTCAATCGTCCGGATGTGATTCATTTGATAAAGAGAGATAGTACTAATAACTTTCTTAATTAACATAAAATGATCATTAAGTGTTATTGAATGGCTGTAAATTTTTAATAGGATTTATAAGAAAATGTCGTGTTTGATTCTTCTTTTTTATCTCCATGACCACTTCAATTCCCACCCATGATACTATTTTAGTGCATGTACACACAGTTTTGGGTCTCTTTCCCCCATGCATAGGGAGTTTGCTCGATTCCACGTGTGTGAAACCAAATTGGATCATTGTCTCCTTCATAGATTGTGACATATTTAACACGTGTACATGTCATGAGGGTCTTTGTCCCGCATAAATATACCGTGACATCGTACATGGAACCGTGTGCACTTTGAGAGAAATGATCAAAGCGTGTCAGTGCCATGAGGGTCTTTTTCTACTACAAAAAATACCATAATATCATACTCAAATCCAAATAATTAACAATACTTGTTGGCTAGCCCGTGTGCCAATAGTTCGACCTAGCACATGGTGAGGTGGCATGCATGTATTTATAAAGGGGAGTCGGGCGGATATATATATATATATATATATATATATATAAAACGTAGGATGATTTGGTACCCCCATGCAGTAAAACTAGGGTTGGTAATGGATTCTGAAAACTCAATCCAAACCCAACCCAAAACTTCGGGTATGGGTAAAGATTTTGTACCTGAAACTAAGTTTGTGTAGGGTATGTGTATAGAAATTCCACCTCGTTAACTTTTGGGTATTGGTGTGGTACGTCAATATTACCCATATCTAAAATCCGAAACCCGATTGTCCCTCTACTTAACTTGTGTACACTAGTTAATAGGTTGGACTCCGAACTCATTGTGATATACTCAAATTCTAGCCTACTCATGTCCCCTGCCCAAACTTATACTCTACTAAAACCAATTACTACCCGAAACCACAAGAATCTTAACATTGTATTGTCATATCTTGATTTTTTTTCCCTTCTAGCAATTGCATATATGTGGGATAAAAAAGAGAAAATTATATCTGACTAATGCCCAAAACCCGAATGGATATGTGTCGGGTATGGACCCTCTTCTACTCGAATGGGTATGAGTCATAAATACGGCAGTAAGAAGAGGCAATACAAACACATGTAAACTATAAAAACGGATCAAAGTGGATTGGCCAACACTAGCACTTCCGCGTAAATAACTCTACCAAAGGCGATCCTATTACAGGAATTGTTTCAGGTACGCCTGTCATGATTTTTACTGCCCAATAACCAATTTGCTCCCAAGGCAAGGAAGAACCAGTTACACCAAAGGATGCAATCAATACGGTCAGAATCACACCCGTAACCCAAGTTAATTCGCGGGGTTTTTTAAATCCGCCTGTGAGATACATACGAAATACATGCAGGGTCATCATTAAAACCATCATATGGGTATGGGACCAATGGGTGTGGGTAGGGATAGCGTCTGATCCAAACCCGACTCACTGCCACACCTAAGTAAAACCCTAGTCAGCTTTTATATCAATTTTTTTATTTATTATACTGTAGACCCCACTCTCTTGACCAATACCTGCATGCCACCTCATCATGTGCCGGGCCTACCGGCACCGTGGTCTTTGTGTATGGAATAGTGTGACAATTAAGCATCTCTCAGTAGTTGGGTTTTAATAACAAGCTACGATTTGAGATGGACTGAGTTGAACACTTCCCTTCTCCTCTGGTCTCTTGGGGGGGACAGGATGTTTTGCTGAAAGTGAACGCAAGGGGGTGATGGAGAGTGCTGAGATTTTGATTGCAATTACGAAGGACAGGGAAGTCACTTCCGGTTGGCTGATTTAATATCTTGATGATGATGTCATTGTCTTCATAAGTCATTGGACTAGGTCGCAATGCGGTTTGGTCGATCGGCGGCTCTACTTCGGTTTTAATTTTTCTTTTGAAGGGGACATACATCTTGGCTTGTAAGTGTCATTGCACTAGAGAGACCACGGTTTGAAGCCTGTCAACCATGGGAGCACAAAGAATTTTTTTCCTCACCAAAGGCCAAGCCATCGTGTTTGTTCATAGGAGAACCATGTTATTTTTACACCACACGATGTAAGACAAACTCGTTGCCAAAAAAAAAGAGACAAACCCAGGATTTGATCCTACGACCACATGAGAGGGAAATAACAGCTTCCTGTTTAACCATTCATCTCATGAACTAATAATTTATAGGGTTATTTTGACTTTGCCCCCAAATTTTGCCTTGAATTAGACTTTACCCCTCACATTTTTATTAATTAGACTTTACCCCCCAAACTAACTGTTCCGTCAGCTCACCATATAAGAGAAATGGTGAGCTGACGGAAAAGAAATAACGTTTTGGGTGGTGAGCTGACGGAACAGTTAGTTTTGGGGGGTAAAGTCTAATTAATGAAAATATGGGGGGTAAAGTCTAATTCAAGGCAAAATTTGGAGGGCAAAGTCAAAATAACCCTAATTTATAATACCATATGTATTTATTAACTATGATGGGAAAAGGCACAAAAACATTGTTTGGGGGGCATACAACCCTAACACAGATTTGCCTCGTCGCGACTCGGGAGTTCTGCTCTCGCACACCACCTTGTCCACATCCGTACAGTTTCGGATCATATCTTGGGAACGTCAAAATGTCACTATTTGCATATATGGTAGGCCTCGTTAACTTCTGGAACCCGATAATATAGACGTGGCCAACTTTCTTACCATAAACCATGTTAACCTTGATCTCCTTTATCAGTATCTTCCTCTTCAGCTCAAAAACTCGAGATATCAATTCCTGACGATCTATCGGCTTCTAACCACCTATCAATTCTTGTGTAATCTTGTCCATTTTTGGATTTGTGGTCATAGTCAGGAATATATCCCCGGATGATGATTGTACTGCGTGATAACCATAGAGTCTTAGAATATCTTGAGCATGTGGTGCAAACATCCGATATTTGTGGACGATAGGAGAATCCTTTTTCTGACTTGATTGGGGTCAAGGGCTTGAGCAGCAACATCGATCAAGTCCTGGTATAGCTCGGCACAAAGCTTTTTTGGTTATCTCTGCACCAGTTCATCTTGTTTTGCTATATTGCAGTCACAGCGTCACCGATGAACTCCTAAAACAACTTCGATACTCTCATGATCGTTGAGTATTTGTTATAGGTTTTTTGGAACAATCGGTAGCAGTAATAATACATCTGCGTTAGTTTTGTATTTGTTGGCATATTTTTTTATTTTGTCTTATTTCTTTATACCTTCGTGTCACCCCAGCTCACCGTATGGTAAAAGAAGCACATAGTGAATTAGCAGATACGCTGGATGACACTCGCTAATGGTCATTAACGATTATTTACTATGCAAGTAAAGTTTAATGTTTCGCACTTTGGAGTACTTTGTCCCATCTCTTGGCAGAACCACTGCAATCTCATCAGAGCTGAGAAAGTTGTAGCACCGTCGGTCAGTGCGTGGTTTTTAAATAATAAAAGTAGGTATGGATATTCGTCCCTTGTTTATCCACCGTACTCAAGAATTCGTGCGCTCTTTTAAACTTTGTGATGAAAAAACTGCACTCAATAAAAGTGTCATATATAATCTTGAGGATGTAAAGATTGGATTTCTTATTCTTATCTTTCCAAATTTGCAAAGCATGCGCATGATTATAGATATACAATTGAGTATACAATGGTGTTTGATCTATTCTAGAAAATAGGACCCATGTTTGGTGTCGAAGTTCGTCTTATATCGTGAACGGTCTAGGTCATCAGTCATTAATAACACGTGAATCCCTTTGTACTCCGAGACTTGTGAATGCGTTTACATTATTGTACTCTCAAATATGGAGACGGAACACCCTACAATGATATCGTCACCATAGAAAAAATAAATACAAAATGAGTTTTTTTATATACTCTTTTAAATCTACCCAAATGTATATATTTATTAATTTATTATCTCTCTATGGATTTCTAAAACTTTGCACCACCTAAGGCTTTTTTTGGCATCGGTGGTTGTCTCAAAACCTTTCGAGCAATGGATTTAATTCAATCCTGACCCACACGGAAGTTTTCATACGCACTCTTTGGTAAATCGAGGTGGGAGAAATTGAACCCACAACCTCCTCACTAAGGGTCTATTTTTTTTGTTTTCAGGGAAATAAAACAAAGAAAATAATTTCTGCAGAAATTTATTCCTACATAAATTCTTTTCGCGTCACTTCATTTCCTTCATTTGTTCTTTTGAAAGGAAAATGGATCGTGGAAATCAACTGAGATCGAGTGGTCTGCCATGGTCGCTGGAGGTCTGCCTGAAGGTCACTAGAGGTCGAGGACGTTCTCTAGCTTGAAAGTTTACCATGGTCGAGGAGATCCATCGGAAAGTCACTAGAGGTTGAGGAGGTCCGCGTGAGATCGACCAGGTACGCTGGAGCTCGAGCAAAAATCGCTTGCGAGATTAGGGTCTTGGAGCAGGGAAAGGAAAATATGATTTCCACAGACTTTGAGCGTTCTCTTATTTCCATGATAGCAGAAAAATTTCTAAAAAAAAGTCTTGTTAAAAGAACACCAAAAACTCGCCAGGGAAACCCCATTTCTTCCACTCATCTATTCGTTTCCTTACCGCATTTCCACACAAAAGAACAGACTGTAAAGCCTCGTTTGGTTCACGGAAATGGTCTGAATTCCGTGGAATTGAAATTGGTTGTCGGCTTTTTCTTTATTTGTTTTGCGAAAATTGGAATGAAATTTGATGCCAGTGGGAGTCCAACTCTAGGTCAAAGGGTTGTGTGGGATGTTTAGGATTCCTTCCAATATTAGAGGGAAATGGTCTGATTACCCAAGAATCTAGCAGCTATTTATCCCTGGTGGGCACCACATAGATTTCTTGCAAATATCTAAAGAGGTGAAAGTTTCCAAAGATCTGGACTGATGTTTACTTTGACGAACTACAACCAAGTCTGGACAGAATTTGATGGGGAGATGAAACGGGTCATTCTTTTTTTAATAAAGCTCCTCTTTCAGCGGAAATCGACAGATTTGAAAGAGTTCTAACTAGCCGTTGCATTGGATTCAGTGAGGTGAAATTGGCTTGTTTCTCATGAGCCATTTTTTGTTTTTAGTAGGGAGACCCATTCTAATTTGAGCTTAATATTTTGGTTCTAGCATCTCATCTCACTCTCTAACTTTAAAATTTTTAATTCCTTCAAGAACAATACTTAGCTGCCACACCTAGGGGCAGCAGCCTCGTGCCCTAGCTGATGTGGCAGCACATGATTGGTGTGCATGTGTAGGATGGGGGGGTATTTGGAGGAAAAATTTTCAGCAAATCCTGCATACGCTACAATCGTGGGACCCACTGCGATTCAAGAGACACTGGGGTAGCAGGCCACAGCATATGGGGGTAGTGGCCCCCCAGCACTTAGCGCATGCTGATAAGCTCTGGGCAACGGTTGTTGGTACGCAGGATGTGCTGAAAATTTTCCCGGTATTTGGGGTAAGTCGATCTTCAAAAAAATATAAAAAATACAGCCCTGTGAGACCGCATTTAGTGCTGTTATATTTTTCATGATTTTAATGTTTGTACAAAATGTCTCCACCAATCATATGCTACCACATTAACTGGGGCAAGTAGGGCTGCAAATGCACCAAGCTGTTCATGAGCAGTTCGCAAACGCACCCAGCTGTTTGTGAGCAACTCTCGCGAACGAGCTCGATAAAAGCTTGGTCAAGTACGTTCGATTACTAATCAAACCAAGCTCAGGCCTGGAGTTTAGTCTCGTTTAATAAATGAGCCAAGCTCAAGGAGAGCAAAGGTCAGCTCTATGGGGCTCGTAAACATACTTGTTTAGGGTTAGTAAGCAAGCTTGTGAGTAGGCTCATAAAATACTTAAATATAACTAACATTTAGATTCTAGGCTTTTGACTGAGTTTGGAGTTCGTGAACCAGCTCGATAAGGGATCGTTCGAGTTTGTTTGATCCCTAATTGAGCCAACTCTAGCCTGAAGTTAGCAAGCTCAAATATAGCAAAGCTCGGCTCGGCTCGATTATTGAACAAGCCAAGCCCAAGTGTAAGTTAAGCCTAAATTTAGGATCATTTAATAAACAAACCAAGCCCAAACAGACCAAAGCTCGGCTCAGTTCGATTGCAGCCCTATAGCCAAGTATTGTTCTTCCTTCAACTCCTCTGTTATATTTCTTGCTATTTGTGCATAATCCTTTCCCCTTTATTTCACAATTGCTATATGCAGCCAGGACTTCAAGATTAGGGCTGGAATGGGCCCGGATTCAGCGCAGGCCTGATTGTGCCCAGCCCATTTCGAACGGACTTGGGCCTATATAGGCTTGGGCTGATAATTTGGACCCAAAACCAAAACCGAAAAAAACCGAATCTGGGCTTCTATAAGTCCGGCCCAAATCTGGCCCACTTTCAATGATGGGGTTGGGCCTATCCCTTATATCTAGGAATTGACTTTTCCAATTTGATTAGATAACGACGACATATTAGAAAAAATCTAAGAGTTTCTTATAATCTAGTGCTTACATCACAGTTTATAAAATAAAACATGTAGTTTTAAAAAATAAGAATTTTTTTTTTTTTTAGGTCATTGAAGGTGGGAGGTCACAATCGAACCCCCCGAAGATGCCACATGCCGGCGCAACAACAGAGAGTCTCACCACCGGTGGCAGAGCTACAACAACAGATCATCACCTGGCGGAATACAACACACGCCATTACGGCTGGAAGAGAAGCACCATAGCCATCAACCAGTAGATGTTGAAAATAGTCCTATGATAGAGACCCACCGCAAAAGCAAATGGTAGATCCGAAGACCGTGGGTGGTGTGCATTACATATCAAAATTTTTATTTAAATGATCTACACATGCGTGTATGAATCTAGTATGACAACTACGCAACCCCCTAACGTTAATCTAGCGAAAAGAATAATCAAGCATGCATGCATATTCTATCTTTACACTAGATCTACATGTTAGAAGTCATATCTCCGTGTGGATTCTTTCACCGCGACAAATTTCTTCTTTGTCGATAGAGACGGGTTTCAATCTGCTTGATATAGCTTCGGTGCTAAGGCTATAACTTTTGATCTCGAACTCTAATTGGGCTGAAATTTGAACTGCACGTAGAGAACTTCGAGACACAACTTTTACATCTAGTTTGAGATCGTTTGGAGTTCTGTAGCTCTCGCAGTAACATAAATGTCATTGATCTTCTGTACAAAATCTGGACAGCAAAAGATTGCGAGAGGTGTCTTCTAGTTCACCCGATCTCACACGATACACGACACCTTGTCGATGGATCTCTGAGTGCCTCCATGCAACGAGCATTCTCCATCTACGATTCACCATGCGAGGAAGAAGAGCCGCGTTCAAACCCATGTATACACGCGAGAGGTCGACTAGAGAGAAGAAAAGAGGAAAGATGACGATTAGGGTTTCATCAATCATGGAACCTCCTCTCCTCTTATCCCTTTATGGGAGTTGTGGCCGGCCCCTACTATTTCTCTACTTGCGTACAATAATAGGCCCCCTTTATTGCCTTAAGTTGTCGGCCCCCTTTAGGTCAAAATCCCCCCTTATGGCTGGCCCCCTATTATGGAGCATACCTCTCCTATAATCTACGGATAGACCGACCATGCATGCCATTCTAACACATAGGGCCGGTCCCCCTAGTCCATGGTGGAATTTGGTTTCCCAAATTACCCCCCATGGTACTAGTTGGTCGACCCTCTTACGTAGAAACTTGCATGGTGTATTCACGTGGGAGTTCAATAGTGATTTCACTATCACCAGGGTGCCCTCAGTAAACACACAGGGTGCCCCCAGTAAAGTCTACTAATCGATTCGCAACATGTACCGGTGCATCGTACCCATATAACGAGACCCACTGAATGTAAGAGTTTGACTACATGTGTCTCTGTCCTACTCCGAGGTTGGCCTCTTAGCACACGCACGCACATATGCATCTACCGTGCACTAGTACGATGCAATCACAGAGCGTATTAGGGTTAGACTTATTACTTCCTCTAACTACGTTATGTGAAATGAGAAGATGGTTCAATATAACCGTATATAATGTTGATAAGGTGGAACCTTCAGAGACAAGGATTCATGACTTCCAACTTGGACTCGATCGACATACTACCCGAGTATACCATCAATCTTTTGAGTTGGAGTTAACCTACATAACCACCCAAAGTGCGACGCAGACTACACTCCAACTCCCCTAAACTTACTATGTTCTTTGTATACCCCTGCTCTCTACTTAGTAGTGGTAAACCTCCTGTCCTTCCATTTGGTGCCATGAAATAACTCGAGCGGTGAAGAATATCGTCAGACTAGAGTATTTATATAACTCGGCTCCTTCCAGGTTGACCACATACATCGTACCTCCGATTATCCTACCGAGTAACCGGATCCAGTCAACAATCCAAATAATGACCATCAGGTCTGGGTTTAACATGACATATGTCAAACCAAGGAACATACCTCCCATCAGGGGTGTGGATGGCCTATAAGAGTGGTATGTTGATGCAACATCAACCGGATAATTCGGTACACCATAGTTTTGGGTCATGCAACCAAACTCGTATACATGTTTACTAAAATACCACACAACTGGTTAGCCCACCAGTCGTGGTTCCTTAGGGTTTAAGATCGTTTTTACCTTAAGCAGAAACATGACTTAGTGCACCGGTGTCTGCTCACTGATCTGTGCACCGTATTGGTTCTGTTTGGCCATAGATACTATGCCTAGTGAAGACCATGGTGGAGACACCCACGCTCTGTCATCCCAATATCTTATCCTGATTGGGCGACCAACCCTAATCAGAGCTGCGAACAAATTTAGATTACATGAGACCAATCCATTAAGTCTCCCACTTAAGTAGATTACTATATAGCTATGGTTCTCTATTCTGTAATCAGAACACGTACTAAGGTATGTACCTAGATGCAATCCTGATTTATCAACCATATACAGCTCTACAGGTTTTTTAATGAGATATAGACCTTATCAATTCTAATAATCTCCAACTACATCTAACAAGAAAAAATGGTGTTGAGCTCTATAACTTCCCTACATGCTACCCAAAAGCCTTTGCAGGAATTCCTTCAAGGAATTAGTAATATTATCTACAGATGCTACCTTAATTACCGCTACTTGTCTTTTCTCCTAAAACTGTCGAATCAAGTGGAGTTTGTACTTGATGAGTTTCCCCTTACGAAGATACCTAGGCTCCTAGAACTTTGCTTACCACTCTTCTATTGTCATAACAGACACTACACCAAATTAAGAGATTAACTAGATATATAAATGATGGTCATAAACCATTATTAATATAATGATGGTTATTTTATTTAATGACGGGCGTAAACCATCGTTAAATATCAGTAAAATAAGTTTTACAAAGTCTCGTTGTTGTATATTAAACGGCAGTCTAAGACCGTCATTTAATCTAACCTAATTTGTTACAAATCCGATCTCCCCCCCCCCCCCCCCCCGCGCGATCCTCTCTTTTTCTCTCTCGCTGTGCTACTGTTTTCGACCGGCGTCAAGCGTCGCGACACCTTTGGATCGGAGGTACCCCCCTCTCTCTCTCTCTCTCCCTCTCTCTCTCTCTCTCTCTCTCTCTCTCTCTCTCTCTCTCTCTCTCTCTCTCTCTCTCTCGACCTGCCATCACCTCCCCCCTCCCCCGACACCTACCGCGACCCCCACCACCTCCTCTGTCACCGACCGTCACCGCCTCTTGCTCCCGCCCCACCACCTCCTCTACTTGTCGTGACCCCCCACCCCACCACCACCTCATCCATTGCCGCCACCCCCACCACCTGCCTTCTGCCGCCACGACCTTTCTCTTTCTCTCTCTTTCTCCCTTTTTTTTTGGGGGGGGGGGGATCTGATCTGTCTTCCCTATCTATCAGTCGGCAGTAGAGCTCCTCTTCCAATTCTTCGATCAACTTCTCCCCATGCTCCTTTGGCAAAACCCTAGGTAAGGCTCTCTCTCTTGAATGCCATATGTAGGGTTTTTAATGGGCTCGGGCCACTGGGTTGGGCTCGATTTGGGACTAGTTTAGACAAAGTTAACTTGGTCTTTGGGCAGGGTTGGGCTCGAACATTCAAGCCCGATTGTATTATGGGCCAGGTATGGACAACCACTAACCCAACTCGAAGTCTGAAGACCGAACCAAAGTATGAATTTTTTGTTTTTAATATATAATAAATACATAGATTTAAAAGATCCCACGTTATTTCGCATATATCTTTTTAATGGATATCATAATCAATGCGCGTTGTTTCACATGTAGGGCTGTTAATGAGCTCGGGCCACTGGTCCGGGCTCGATTTGGGACTAGTTTGGACAGAGTTGACTTAGGCTTTGGGCAGGGTTGGGCTCGAACATTCAAGCCCGATTGTGTTATGGGCCAGGTATGGATAACCATTAACCCGACCCGAAGTTCGAAGACCAAACCAAAGTTTGAATTTTTTTATTTAATTTTTTATATATATATAATGAATACATAGATGTAAAAGAGTGCAAATATCAATGCCTCGGACTTTAAGCATGTTATCTCGCATATATCTTTTTAATGTATATCATAATCAATGTGTGTTATTTCACATATTTCACATGTAGGGCTGTTAATGGGCTCGGGCCACTGGGCCGAGCTCGATTTGGAACTAGTTTGGACAGAGTTAACTTGGGCTTTGGGCAGGGTTGGGCTCGAACATTCAAGCCTGATTGTGTTATGGGTCGGGTATGGACAACCACTAACCTGGCCTGAAGTCCAAAGACCGAACCAAAGTCTAAATTTTTTTATTTTAATTTTTTTATTTATAATGAATACATAGATTTAAAAGAGCCCAAATTGCAAATATCAATGCCTTGGACTTTAGGCGTGTTATTTCGCAAATATCTTTTTAATGCATATCATAATCAATGTTATTTTCTACTTTTATTGGGTGATCAATGCGTGTTATTTCATATATATCCTTTTAATGTATATCATAATCAATGTCTCGGACTTTAGGCACGTATGGGCACACACTCATAAGTTTGGGTCGTGCCTGGGCATGGGGTGGCCCGACCAGAACCCGGCCCATTAGCATCCCTAGCCATATGTCACGGCCCAAGGCCCTAAATTTGGAACTGAATGTTGATTCACCAACCTGGTACTTGTATCCACATGCATAGTAACAAAGTTTGAATTCAACAATAATTCGGTGGTGAGTCAATTCGGTTCAGTTCGGACAAATTCGGTGAAGATTTGGAAAACAATTATTAAAATTTGGTAGTTTTCTCAATATTACTTAGAATTCGATAGCTATCCATTAATTAATTTTGATAAGTAATAATTATATTCTTAAATTTAATAGATATGTCTTCAATTATTCCAAACAAAGTATGGATGATGGCACAAAAGATGGCACCTGATTATATAAACGGTGTTGCAAATTTTATCATATTTGCATATGCAAATTCGGGGGGTATTGATTGGTTTTCATGTCCGTGTGCGAAGTGTTGAAATGGGCATCACAAAAAGACTTTAGAAGTAATCAGAGAACATTTAATCTTTAATGGTGTAAACAAGTTATATACCACATGGTTCTTTCACAGAGAGTCATTGCTAAGTTCATCTATTGGTGCAGCTTCAGATATTCCTTACAGAGGTGATAATCAACATAATGAATATCCAAGGATAGTCGATTAGGTGGAGGATGCTTAACGACGTGTTGAATCTGGCGATTTAGATACTTGATGGGCGAGATAGCTTATGATGATCAGAATGAACCAGCGGAGTAAGAGAGTGAGTACCAACAATTGATGAATGATGCAAGACAACCCTTATATCCCCCTTGTCGGTTAGAGTATACATAGTTGTCGGTGATAATCGAATTAATGAGTTTGAAAGTACGACAGTAATGGTCTGACATTGGCTTCATAGAGTTGTTTGAAACTCTTAAAAATATATTGCCAATTGCGAATACTTACCTGTGAGCACATACATTGCTAAGAAGATGATAAACTCTCTGTGCATGAGTTATGAGATGATTCATTCATGTCCCAATGATTACATCTTTTATTGGGCGAAGCATGAAGATCTTCAAAGTTGTCCTATATGTGGTGTGAGTAGATAAAATTCCGAGTACCTTGTGAAGAAAAAAGATAGTCGTATACCGATGAAAGTGCTATGATACTTTCCACTAACACCAAGGTTGCAGAGATTGTACAACGATATTTGGATTACAGAAAATATATCATGGCATGTCATATCAGTTGTCCAAGATAACTTCATGCATCATCTAGTAAATTCTTCTGCATGGAAATAAGTAAACGTAAAGTGGCCTGATTTTGCTAGCGAGTCATGAAATATCCTTCTGGGACTTGCTACAGATGACTTTAATATGTTTGAAAGTATGAGTTGCTCGTATAGTTGCTGATCTGTTATGATTGTGTCATACAATCTTCCGCCATTGTTATGCATGAGGAAGGTGCTGGAAATAAATCCATGGCAGAGGCCCGCAGCGGAAGCAAAGTGAAGGTCCGAGGACCGTGAGCGGTGTGCGTTACATATCAAAATTTTCATCGAAACGATCTACATATGCGTATATGAATCTAGCATGGCAACTACGCGAACCCCTAACGATGATCTAACGCGAAAGAACAAACTAGTATGAATGCATATTCTAATTATGTTAGATCTACTTGTTAGAGGTCATACCTGCGTGCGGAATCTTTCACCGCGACAAATTTCTTCTTTGTCGATGGAGACGGGCTACGGATCTGCTCGACATAGCTTCGGTGCAACGGCCATAACTTTCTGCTCTAAACTCCGATTGGGCTGAAATTTGGACTGCAGGTAGCCAACTTCGAGACGCAACTTTTCCAACAAGTTTCACGTCGTTTGGACTTCTGTAACTCCCGGAATCGCAGAAACAACGTTGATTTTCTGTGCAGATTCTGGACAGCAAAAGGTTGCGGGAGACGCCTTCTAGTTCACCCGATCTCACACGATGCACGGCACCTTGTCGATGGATCTCTGAGTGCCTCCATACGACGAGCCTTTTCCTTCTACAAAACACCACGTGAGGAAGACGAGTCGCCATCCAATGGCGCAAGCGAGGGAGAGAGAGACGAAAGAGGAGATGCGAAGAGAGGAGAGGGGGCGGCTAGGGTTTCCCCATGCCATGGCCGGCCCTAGGGCTTGCATGGCTCTATTAATTTCGTGCACCCTCTCTCTCCTTCTCATATATAGGGCCGGCCTATTCATATGGATAAGGACAGTATGGATAAGGATGATAGATTCAAACCTTATCCCTATATATCTCTTCTTTATCTCTATCATTTCCTTGTTTTCGAAAATGGTCAAAACCAGCCCGTTTTCTGCGCCTCATAACCGGCCCCTTCATCGGAGGCAACAACCTCCCAAAACTAATGGGCCGGCCTTGACCAGTCTCTCAACACTTTGGGCCGGCCCCCTTAGTGCATAGTGGCGCATGGTATGACCAAAACGCCCTTATGCCACTAGTTGGCCGTTCCTCGTGTACGAGACTTTGCAAGGCACACATAAGTGAAGTGCACCAGTGATTTCACTATTCTCTGAGGTTCCCGTAGGATGCCCCTAGTGAAGTCAATTAGTCAACTCGCAACATGTCCCAGTGCATCGCACCCATGTGGCAAAGTCCACTTATGGCAAGGAATTGCTACATGCGTCTCTGCACTAACCTAGGGTTTCCCCTTAGTGCACACACGTAGCTACGCATCTACCGTGCACTAGTGCAAAGCACTCACGGAGCGTATGCTTGGACTTCTCGCTTCCTCTAACTACGTTCTGTGTTTCGAGGAGATGGTATAAGAACCGTACATAATGTCGATAAGGTGGAACCTTCAGGGACCAGGGTCATGGCTTCCAACTCAGACTCGATCGACACACTACCCGAGTGTACCATCGATCCTCTGAGTCCGAGTTAACCTGCGTAGCCACCCAGAGTGCGACGCAGGCTGCACTCCAATTCCCCCGGACTTACTATGTTCTCTCTCATACCCCTGCTCTCCGCTTAGTATGGTAAACTCACTGTCCCTCCACTTGGTGCCATGATGCAACTCGAGCAGTGGAGAATACCGTCAGACTCGAGTGCTCATATGACTCGGTTCCTTCCAGGTTGACCACATACATCGTACCTCCGATTACTCTTTCGAGCAACCGGATCCGTCACCAGTCCAACTGATGACCACCTGGCCAGGGTTTAATACGACGTAGGTCAGACCAAGGAACGCACCTCCCGTTAGGGGTGTGGATAGCCTGCAGGAGTGACACGCTGATGCAACGCCAGCCGGGTAACCCAGTACACCGTGGTTTTGGATCACTGCATCCGGATCCTCACACATTGGTGCGCCAAAGCACCACACAACTGGTTAGTCCACCAGACATGGTTCCTCAGGGTTTAGGACCGTTTTACCCTAAGCAGAAACACGATTTAGTGCACCGATGTCTGCTTATCGATCTGTGCACCGTGTTGGTTCCGTTCGGGCACAGACACTGTGCCTGGTAATGACCGTGGTGGAGACACCCACGCTCTGTCATCCCAACAGCTTATCCTGATAGGGCGACCAACCCTTATCAGAGTTGCGAACGTATTTAGGTTACATGGGACCAGTCCCTTGAGTCTCCCACTCAAGTGGATTACCATGTAGCCATGACTCTCTGTTCTATAATCAGAACACGTACTAAGGTACGTACCAATATGCAATCCTATACTATCAACCATACAAAGCTAAACACTAGGTTTTTACGAGCTATAGACCTCACCAATTCTAACAATCTCCCACTAGGTCTAACGAGGAATAACGGTGTTGAGCTCTGTAGCTTCTACATGCTGCCCAAAAGCCTTTGCAGGAATTCCCTAAAGGAATTGACAACATTGTCTGTAGATTCCACCTCAGTACCGCTACTTGCATTTCCTCATATAACTGTCAGATCAAGTGGAGTTTGTACTTGATGGGTTTCCCCTCACGGCGGTACCTAGTCTCCTTGGACCTTGCTTACCGCTCTTCTGTTGTAACAACAGATAACTGAGCCTCTGGTACGCGTCCCAAGTTCTCTAAGAACTTCCTAAGCCTTACCACCTGATATACTACTTCGCACGCAACAATGTGCTAAGCATCTGTGGTAGAGTCTGTGATGCACTTGCTTCACACTCTACCAATTACCGCTTCTAATCCCAAAATAAAAATAATCCCTGAAATCGATTCTCTGAAACACACATCTGACACCAAAGTCAGATCCTGTGTGTCCAATCGATATCAGGACCTGTGAAGTGCAAGCTAACTCACAATCCTTACTTAACGAGGATTTCTGAGTATACCCTTCACATCGGTCCAAAGATCTGGACCCGAGTTCGACTGAAACCGACCCATCTTCCTGCTGCGCAATAGATATCTAGCCTCTTAAAACGAATCTGGCTAGAATCTTATCTTCATGCGTAGCCTGTGACAGCAAGAGAATCTTGCTCTGGTTGTCTCGAGTTACTTTGATTCCCAGAGCATAACTCGCCTCATTAGGGTCTTTCACATCGAATTGTGATGACTACAAACCTTTACCGTAAACAATATTCTTACATCATTTTCAATCAGTAAAATATCATTAACGTAAAGTACTAAATACACCCTTGTAGCTATTTCACCTTTCTTGTACCAACTTGGTTTATCCTCATTCTGATCAAATCCGTGTGAGCGGATTCCCTTGATCAAAATAGACATTCCAACCTGGATGCTTGCATCAGTCCATAAATGGACCATTGCAACTTGTATTCCATATCTTCCTAACGTACTGACACAAAGCCTGAGGCTACATCATCCATATGTCCCTTTTCAAATTCCCGTTAGGGAATAACTGTCTTGACATCCATCAACCAGATCTCCCAACTATAATGGGCTGTGATGGATTAAGAGGATCCGTTATAGACTTAGGCATAGCTACCAGTGAGATGGTTTTGACATAGTCAATCCCTTCTCCTTTGGTAACTAATCTAGCTACTTAAGTCTTAACCGGGTGCTCTTCTTATACACCTCCTACACCCTGAAGGGTGATAGTGCTATAAGTGTCAAGACTGTTCCAAGGGACATTGATGTAAGCTTGCCTCCATGGTCTTTTGTCAGTCAGAGCTGTCGAAAGCTCCCACTACTTCTTCGTAGCTCTAGGGATCATCCTCCTGAAACTCTGGATTAACTATCAAAGTTTCTCCATAGTATCTTTCAGGAGCTCTGATGGTCCCACAACGATGAGGTGGTGGTGGTACAAAGGAAGCTCCCACTACTTCTTCGTAGCTCTAAGAATCATCCTCCTGAAACTCTGGATTAACTATCGAAGTTTCTCCATAGTATCTTTCAGGAGCTCTGATGGTCCCACAACGATGAGGTGGTGGTGGTACAAAGTGAATCGTTTCTACAATACCTGGTATACTAGTTTCTTGTATCATCTACTCCCACTACGTTTTTCAAATACGCACTCTCTACCAGTACCCAGTAGTTCACCCAGAACTACCTTACTGATAAACTTATGGTCTTATAATATAATCTTGATCTAGGTAGATGGCGTTCGTAGAAACGATTACCTTCCTAACCTCAAGATCATAAAACAGTCCATCTTATGCCTCCTAAGGGTAACCTACAAACAGATATACCTGGAACTACATCTCCATCTCATCCCTCTTGTCGTTTTGCACAAGTGCAGGATAACTCTATATCTCGAGACACTATAGTGTCAGCTTTCGCTTAGACCATAGCTCTCTATAGGTCTGAGGTACTGATCTAGATGAGAGATAGTTTCAGATATAAGCTACTATTTTAAGGTACAACCCCACCAAAGGTGGGTAGTATACTTGGTAATATTCATCATACTACGGACCATGTCAAACAGAGTCCGATTCCTTCTCTCGGAGACTTCATTCTGACGTGTCATCCTTAGAGCATTTAATTGGGAGATAATCCCATACTCTCTCAGGATCCTATGGAACTCGTCCGATAGTGACTTATTTCTTCGATTAAATCGAAGAGTCTTCTATCGTCTAGACGCTCTTGGAACCATAGACGTCAAAATTAACTAACTCCAATACCTTAGTGGCCCTTTTAGTTATTCTGCCTTCCAGATAACATTCATAGGTTAGAAGGATCTCCGATGAATCTGTGAACAGAAACTCGGCCTTCTTTTACCTTTGAATTTATCTAAGGCAGAATATCTAAATCAGAGGGATCACAAATGGGATAGCTTCTCCGAAGGATTTAGATGAATTTAAATTAGACGCTGCAGCTGTCATGATATCTATTTCCGAATTAGGATTAAATATAAAGAGATTATTCTGATCTATTTCTCTAGTAATGAAGCTATCTATTTAGTTTAAGATACACACCTACGGTGCTGTCTAAAACTAAAAACTTCATTTACCAAAGAGGAAACAGAACTACATCTCTAAAAAACAAAATCCGTATTTCGGAAAAACTAAGACAATCATATCTAACAGCTTCCGCAGCGGCTTATGGCATCAGTACCTATGTTAGGATTCCTTCACTATAAAGTAGCCTTCTGCTTTCCTTGAATATCTGTAGACCAGAAGTCTACATTCCAAGAAGCATAAGAACTGCTACTAGATAGCGACTCAACTCCTAACATCCTGAGGTCATACTCAATCTTCAAATACCCCCTATGCTCGCCACAGCGGAAATACTTCCGTCCTTGGCGTTACCAGACTTAGGATTCCACACCAGTTTCTGCACTAGAATAGTTTTCGATCTCTTATAAGTTATTCCCTTAGGTTCTTCTAAAGAAGACCTAGGTTAAGCACTAAAGGCATTGCCTTTAATCTTTATTTCATCTTTTGTCTCTTGGAAATCTCCTTAGAAGTTCTGCGTTTATCATCTCTAACTTGTTAAAGCTAAAGTCTCTGATAACGCCTTCGAAGGTTCCAGACAAGGATGCAAGACAGACGTCTTCCACCACCTCATCATCTGGTACCATGTCTTGGGAATCTAGTTCGTTCTGGAACTCAAAGATGTGTTCCCGAACAAGCATACCCACTGACATCTCGGTACCGACAAGTATCTTAGTGGAAAAGCGATGAGTCGACTGACTTCGCCTTCCAGACATCTAATGCAAGTAAAACTTAATTAGAGAAGACCCGTCATATCTCTGACTCGCTTCTAAAGAATTGTCCGCAAGTCTGCTATAACATAGCACTTGCACATCTCCTTAGACTCTCGCCAGTCTTCATATGCCCTAGTTAGTGCCCTAGTGATATCTGGACCCATTAGGTCTAGTACATGGATATTTAGATTGCATGCCAATGTACATTTACTACCCTAAGCATAAGCTAAAGATTGCGCTTCCACTCTACATAGTTAGAGACCCGATAACTGGTTCTCTTATGGGATAGCGGATATGGGAACTATATGGTTGAATGAAAATGAATGCAAAATAACTTATTTTATGGATTTTGAAAATAAGCTAATTATATCCAAATGTCAGCGCTACCCTCACAGCAAAGACACCTCTATGGATTAATTAACCATGTATGTAAGATCTCGGAATCGACTACACCTGCCCTAGGGGGCATCATGCAGCGTCAATCCGCTTACACGGGCCTTTCCTTGACCCAGTCCAAATCTGCCAACTAAGGGCTTTGATGGACCATGGTTATCTTTTGGCCAGTGCCACGTGATCACCGTTGTCTTCGCAACGAATACCTCACGTGCACTTAGGATGCTTACCCACGAGCCTAAGCAATTATGACACGGGAGTTCATGCGGCCCCCACTAGGGTGGGATGAAAAGCCCTTCTCTCCTGGCCTCGTAATCGCCATATCCTTAGGGAGGTCATTAAGTAATTTGGCATGGAAACACACAGCTCCCACCCTAGGGGGTGTGAAGTTATGCATCCCCACCCAAACATAAAACGACTGGCCGTGGAGGCCAGAGGATCTCTAAAAGTCCTCTCTTACATCCCTTATTAAAGTTGAGGGTTATTTAATGCAAGTATGAGTGTACACTAAGGTCACGACAACCTATACACTAGACCCTGGTCATACCGTGCTCCCACTAGCATTCAAGCCTTTCGCGAAGCATTAATCGATCTTGGAATATCATAGTCCCTGCCTCGAGTGGATTTCTCCACTCAAGGGTCACATTACATATCCCAAGAACATTGATGCTTTGCAAACTTGGCTATCACGCTAATGCCCTGGAGCCTAGCCTAAGGTCAGACTGACAGGAAAGGTCTTCCACTACCATGGCACCTTGCTTATAAATTTGACGAATGATGTCATAGTAGAATTCCAACTCATTCTAGGTTTCAATGCTTGCCAAATAGGCACACCCGACTAATCGGGTGTTGACCTAATGGGGGCATAACCAAATGTGAGGAATTCATACTATCATCAAGGGTCAATTAAATAATAGGCGTCACTAGTGGAATCCAATCCTAATAAGGTCGCTAGGACCCGAGGGGAAAGGGCATCCCTCTAACACAGATAATCAAATTATCGCATCGGGGTTCTCTACAGAAATATAAAGAACTACTGAAAGAAATAAGCACACAACTGAATCAAGTTCAGGGTCCGACCCCTGAACCTGACTGGCACAGCGCAGGCTCTCTGTCTCCTTCACAAGGCTCCTCGATCCGGTGCAAGCCTCTGTATACGATCTTCTGACGCTTTATGCCCTTTGCCGTCATCGTGTACGCTTCGCCGGATCGCCATCGTCCTCCAAGGTTCCGCTCATCTTCCCAGTGGTGGATCTCCACGGTAAGTCCTCCTCTTCAATCTGTAACCGAAAAAGATCTAGTACGCTTCGAGCAAGTGCTCGCTCGTACACAATTTCCTAGAAAGAAAAGGAAAACAAACCTAGCAAAAGCCTGGGAATCAAGGGTGGTAAATCTTCACCTCTTGCCCGACTATGGCTCTAAAATCTATCCACACACAGAAGAAAAAATATCCAGACAAAATCGCTAACACGGGATCCGACCCCCGGTAGCAAGCAATCACATATCCAGAATAATTTTAGAAGCGGCGTCCTGCAAGAACGATTCATAGAACATACAAAATCTACTATGCATGATCTACTCGTAGAACCCCGATGGCGGCACATACTATTCATGCGCGCACATGACGGTTTCATGAAAAAAACATGAAACGCACACCACTAGCGTGCTCTGATACCAATTGCTGGAAATAAATCCATGGCAGAGGCCCGCAGCGGAAGCAAAGTGAAGGTCCGAGGACCGTGAGCGGTGTGCGTTACATATCAAAATTTTCATCGAAACGATCTACATATGCGTATATGAATCTAGCATGGCAACTACGCGAACCCCTAACGATGATCTAACGCGAAAGAACAAACTAGCATGAATGCATGTTCTAATTATGTTAGATCTACTTGTTAGAGGTCATACCTGCGTGCGGAATCTTTCACCGCGACAAATTTCTTCTTTGTCGATGGAGACGGGCTACGGATCTGCTCGACATAGCTTCAGTGCAACGGCCATAACTTTCTTCTTCAAACTCCGATTAGGCTGAAATTTGAACTGCAGGTAGCCAACTTCGAGACGCAACTTTTCCAACAAGTTTCACGTCGTTTGGACTTCTGTAGCTCCCGGAATCGCAGAAACAATGTTGATTTTCTGTGCAGATTCTGGACAGCAAAAGGTTGCGGGAGACGCCTTCTAGTTCACCCGATCTCACACGATGCACGGCACCTCGTCGATGGATCTCTGAGTGCCTCCATACGACGAGCCTTCTTCTTCTACAAAACACCCCGTGAGGAAGACGAGTCGCCATCCAATGGCGCAAGCGAGGGAGAGAGAGACGAGAGAGGAGATGCGAAGAGAGGAGAGGGGGCGGCTAGGGTTTCCCCATGCCATGGCTGGCCCTAGGGCTTGCATGGCTCTATTAATTTCGTGCACCCTCTCTCTCCTTCTCATATATAGGGCCGGCCTATTCATATGGATAAGGACAGTATGGATAAGGATGATAGATTCAAACCTTATCCCTATATATCTCTTCTTTATCTCTATCCTTTCCTTGTTTTCGAAAACGGTCAAACCAGCCCGTTTTCTGCGCCTCATAACCGGCCCCTTCATCGGAGGCAACAACCTCCCGAAACTAATGGGGCCGGCCTTGACCAGTCTCTCAACACTTTGGGCCGGCCCCCTTAGTGCATAGTGGCGCATGGTATGACCAAAACGCCCTTATGCCACTAGTTGGTCGTTCCTCGTGTACGAGACTTTGCAAGGCACACATAAGTGAAGTGCACCAGTGATTTCACTATTCTCTGAGGTTCCCGTAGGGTGCCCCTAGTGAAGTCAACTAGTCAACTCGCAACATGTCCCGGTGCATCGCACCCATGTGGCAAAGTCCACTTATGGCAAGGAATTGCTACATGCGTCTTTGCACTAACCTAGGGTTTCCCCTTAGTGCACACACGTAGCTACGCATCTACCGTGCACTAGTGCGAAGCACTCACGGAGCGTATGCTTGGACTTCTCGCTTCCTCTAACTACGTTCTGTGTTTCGAGGAGATGGTATAAGAACCGTACATAATGTCGATAAGGTGGAACCTTCAGGGACCAGGGTCATGGCTTCCAACTCAGACTCGATCGACACACTACCCGAGTGTACCATCGATCCTCTGAGTCCGAGTTAACCTGCGTAGCCACCCAGAGTGCGACGCAGGCTGCACTCCAATTCCCCCGGACTTACTATGTTCTCTCTCATACCCCTGCTCTCCGCTTAGTATGGTAAACTCGCTGTCCCTCCACTTGGTGCCATGATACAACTCGAGCAGTGGAGAATACCGTCAGACTCGAGTGCTCATATGACTCGGTTCCTTCCAGGTTGACCACATACATCGTACCTCCGATTACTCTTTCGAGCAACCGGATCCGTCACCAGTCCAACTGATGACCACCTGGCCAGGGTTTAATACGACGTAGGTCAGACCAAGGAACGCACCTCCCGTTAGGGGTGTGGATAGCCTGCAGGAGTGACACGCTGATGCAACGCCAGCCGGGTAACCCAGTACACCGTGGTTTTGGATCACTGCATCCGGATCCTCACACATTGGTGCGCCAAAGCACCACACAACTGGTTAGTCCACCAGACATGGTTCCTCAGGGTTTAGGACCGTTTTACCCTAAGCAGAAATACGGTTTAGTGCACCGATGTCTGCTCATCGATCTGTGCACCGTGTTGGTTCCGTTCGGCCACAGACACTGTGCCTGGTAATGACCGTGGTGGAGACACCCACGCTCTGTCATCCCAACAGCTTATCCTGATAGGGCGACCAACCCTTATCAGAGCTGTGAACGTATTTAGGTTACATGGGACCAGTCCCTTGAGTCTCCCACTCAAGTGGATTACCATGTAACCATGGCTCTCTGTTCTGTAATCAGAACACGTACTAAGGTACGTACCAATATGCAATCCTATACTATCAACCATACAAAGCTAAACACTAGGTTTTTACGAGCTATAGACCTCACCAATTCTAACAGAAGGAGTTTACAATGTTATCATTGTTGATTCCAGGAAAGAGTAGTTCCGGAAAAAATATTGATGTCTACTTGTAGAGTTTGGTCTTAGGATTGAAAACTTTGTGATCGACATGAAGTATCACCTATGATTCTCATAGTAAAACCATGTTTAATATAAAAGCTATTTTGAAGTGGGCTATATATGACTTTCCAACATTGGATATCTTGTGGGTTGCAGGACTGTGGGAGAGTATGCATGCCTTATGTATAGCGAAGGTACAGACTCACTATGACTATCACATGGAAAAAAGATTGCCTATATGGGGCACATAAAATTTCTGCCATCGAACCATATCTTTCAAAGTCAGAAGTCACAATTTAATAGAAATGAGGAACACACAAAAGCTCATCGTCGTTTGACTGGCATCGAAGTACTGCAGAAGATTAAGAATATTCAAATATCAGATAGAAAAGTAATTTCAAGAATGCGAAGAAGAGCTCAAAAGGATGCTGAAAGCTCAATCGCATGGTCGAAGAGATCAATTTTATTTGATTTGTCGTATTAGAAGGATCTATCCATCCATCATAATCTAGATGTAATGCATATTGAGAAAAATATGGCTAAGAACCTCATCAACATAATTATAGGCACAAAGAATAAGTCGAAGGATGAACTTCAAGTTCATAAAGACCTTCAAACTATAAAAATAAAGAGACATATGTGACCAGTAGAAACTGGTGGTAAGTTATTTTTGCCGAAGTCTTCATTTGCACTATCCCACTCGGAGAAAAAACTATTATGTAAGACCATGTCTTCTCTAAAAGTGCCGATCAGATATAGTTCAAATTGGAAAAACCGTATTATCCTGAAGGATCTTCAACTAAAGAATCTTATTTCACATGATTACAATATACTACTACAATAACTACTTCTAGTGATATTAAATAACACTTTTAGAAGTCAGAAGCCACTACGTGATGTTATCAGCCAAGTGTCACTGTTATTCAATATTATATACTCTAAGGTTATTTGTGAGAGGATTTAATGCAAATAAAGAACCAGTGCTAAAGATAAAAACATGATAGAAGAAGATGTCTTATACTACAGGGTCATCAGAAGTATACTTGTCTTGAATTATTATGGTTTTAAACAGACGATAATTTACTGCGATTGGGTATAAATAGAAGACAGGGTAAACGAATATGTATACAATTATGAACTTAACCTGACACATGTAAAGTTCGGAAAATTGTAGAGAATTTTGAAAGAAAAAGATAAACCCTTCATATTGGCATCGCAAGCATCTTAAGTCTTCTACTGCCCGGATCCAATTAGAGATGGTTGGTATACAGTTCTGGATGCTTCGAAGAGATTAACCAAGGATGTTGATGTTTATGAAGACCCTTTGGTCTTTGAAGCCAGAATGAAAGCAAAATCTTCTATCTCAATGTTAGTAGATGATTGATTTTGGGCTGGAAGACATGGTTGAAGGGTTATGGGTGGACGATGACAACCCTTGATTTTCATGATGTCTCCATAAAACAACTCCGAGAGCATAATCTTCTTGTACAACTTATTCATTGTCTCCATAAAGTCACTTTATAAATTTTAAAATAGCATGAATCTATCCAAAATAACTTATTCATTGTTAAATATTCATTGTCTTATAATTGTTACTTGCTTATTCATTAATTATAATTATGATAGGATGTCGGATACGTCCGACAACTCCCACACTGGTTAGCAGGCTAGCACTGCGCACATCAGGAAGATGCTAGGTTAGTATATGTTAAAAAATCAATGCTTATTCATTGTTAATTATCTATTGTTAAATATTCAATGTTTTACAATTGTTACTTGCCTATTCCTTGTTAATTTTTCAGACTAGTAGAGGAACATTATAAAGTGGTCTAGCAGGGGCAGCCTATAGGTCAAGGATCCGAGGCTTACTCCTCGGAACTGGATGAGTTGACGCGGACACACTGTTTCACTACTCCACTTGGCGTCATGTCCCTGAGCAGGCAAGGACAGTCTGATGGTTGCACTACAGGTGAGTTACAATTTACTTTTCAAATAATAAATGCAATTGAATATAATGAGTATTTATCTTATTAATCATAATAATTTGTTTGTAGGCGAAGTTTACCATCCCCCGAGGAGTGCGCATGGAGGGACTGAAGAAAGAGAACAGATACTGGCGCAACTACAAAATGAAGTTGCGCATGAAGTAAAATGATAAACTATCTCAGTAGCTACATGTAATTTAGGTACTTAGAAGTGGCAAAACTATATATAAATTTTGTATGAAATTTAGGTACTTAGATCTGTACCCGACGGTAGCGGAGCGACTAACGCACTACCACCTGGTGTTCCACTTGAGGATTGGGAGGTTTTTGTGGACCTCGAGTCGACACCTGAGCAAGCCCTTTGCCGTGAGAAGGGCAAGACGGTAAGGTCCTCTTTGACAAGCCCACACACCACTAGCAGGCATGGAGCGGCTCGTACCGCGGAGTTATTGGTTAGTTATATTTACTATTAGTTATGCACCTTCATTAATATATATTTGACTTACACGAGGTTTATTTGCAGAGACAGTAGGATCCTAGTCGTGAACTAACCAGGACAGACAAGTTCTTCGCTGCCCACACTAGGAGAGATAGGACCTACCCTACACCGGAGCTCAGTACCACTATTGCAAGTATAACTTAATTGTAAAGTCTTTAGAGCTCAGGCTGTACATTTCATAACTTACAATTTAATTAGTATAGGAAGGGATAAAAGCCATCGTAGCCAGCAATCCCTCCAGTACTAGTCTAGACCCCGACCCAACCCTGTGGCACAGGTTTTAGGTCCTGAGCACCGAGGTTGTCTACTGGGCTGCGGAAGTGGTGTCATGAAGAGGGCGCTGAGAGGCTTCGCTCCCGCACGGGAGCGTCTGAGTCAGGCGGAGTTTGACCAGGACTCCTTACGACAGAAGCTTAATCAGTTCAAGGAGGAAACAAGGGAGGCATTTCAGAAGATGAGGATAGAGTTTCAGACTCAACGGGTACACACCAGTGGTGCTGGTTCTAGCTCGGTACGTATATGTTGTAATATATTAAATCAAATTTTGTTTGGTTTAGCAATAACATGTTCAATTGTTTCAAACTACAGACCGCAGTTGTTGGATCACTACCTTCCCAGGGAGCACCCTTGCGACTTACTTCACATAAGTCATAGGATCATTGTGGGAGGTGTCTGGTGGTGATCCGGTTTCCCCCGGACTGTAGAGGGTCATTTTGGACGTAGCTCATGACCCTTATACACCTGTGCTTACCTCCGAGGTTGTAGATGAAGTCTTAGGAGAGATGGTGGGCACCTTCTTCTTCTTTCCAATTTACTTCCTTCATCTCCACTGACAGATATGTATCATAATATTGTTAATCATTCTGGATTAGAGCACAAATAGTTTTGAATCATTTTGGGGACAAAACGAGTGATTTAAATCGGTCGAATCTAGCACATATAGGGTCCATAATCTAATCCGGCCATTTTAAGGAGTGATTAGGGTTCATAATCTAATACAGCATTTTAGAGATCAAACCGGTCCATTCGGGTATACCAAGTGTCAAATCATTCCTAAGTCGGCTAAATCGGTCTAAAATTGCATGAATCGGCCGAAATCCAGTCCAAAGTTGCATGAATTGGTCGAATTGTTCCAAGTCGATCGAATCAGTCCACGTGTCAAATTGTTCCAAAGTCGGCCCAATAAGTGCATGATTATGGTTTATAATCTAATTCAGCCATTTTAAAGACCAAACAATCCATTCGGGTACGCCAAGTCTCAAATCATTCCAAAGTCGACCGAATTGGTCGAATTAAAAGTGACATGAATTAGTCGGAATCCGGTACATATAGGGTTTCCAATGCAATTGAATCGTTTTATATACAAACGAGTGATTTAAGTATGAATCTAGTACGCATCGGATTGAATCGACTCGATCTGGGCTCGAATAGTATGAATTGGCCCAATTAAGGCATGATTAGCGTTCATAATCTAATCCGACTATTTTAGAGATCAATCGGTCCATTCGGGTACGCCAAGTGTCGAATCATTTCCAAGTCAGCCGAATTGGTCCAAAGTTGCATGAATCGATCAAAATCCGGTCCAAAGTTGCATAAATCGGTTGAATCATTCCAAGTCGATCGGATCGATCCAAGTATCGAATCGTTCCAAAGTTAACCGAATAGTATGAATCAGCCCAATTAGTATATAATTATGGTTCATAATCTAATCCGGCCATTGTCGAAACCAAAAGGTCCATTCGGGTACTCTAAGTGTCGAATCTTTTCAAAATCAGCCGAATCGGTCCAAAGTTGCATAAATTAGCCAAAATCCGACATATATAGGGTTTCAAATACAACTGAATCGTTTTAGATGCAAACGAGTGATTTAAGTATAAATCAAGCACAAATCGGATTGAATCAACTCGATCCAGGTTCAAATAGTATGAATCGAGCCAATTAGTACATGATTATGATTTATAATATAATCCGGCTATTTTAGAGATCAAACGGTCCATTCGGGTATGCCAAATGTCGAAACGTTCCAAAGTCGACCGAATCGGTCGAATCAGTCCAAAGTTGCATAAATTGGTCGAAATCCGATACATATAGGGTTCCAAATATAATTGAATCGTTTTAGATGTAAATGAGTGATTTAAGTATGAATCAAGCATGAATCAAATTGAATCGACTCGATCCGAGCTCGAATAGTATGAATCGGCCCAATTAATACGTGATTATGGTTGATAATCTAATTCAGCCATTTTAGAGACCAAACGGTCTATTCGAGTACGTCAAGTGTCGAATCATTCCAAAGTCGGTCAAATCGATCCAAAGTTACATGAATTGACTAAAATCCGACACAATTAGGATTCACAATATAATTAAATAATTTTAAAGATAAAACAAGTAATATAATTATGAATGCGCCTAAAATCGGGTTGATTCAGCCCAATTTAAGTACGATAAATGTAAAATTATAATCCTCTTTTTTTTAATTTAGGGATTGGACAGTGGAGGTTGAATTTACTTTTTATGGTTGGAAATTAGATATAATTATATTTTTTTTATGGTTGTACATTTTATGGTTGAATGTTGTTGGATGTAATCATATTTTGTTTTTATGGTTGAATATTTGATGGTTTAATGTTTAATATTGGATGGTTGAATGTAATCGTATTTTGTTTTTATTGTGTATTTTGTTGTTATTTGATGTTGGTTGGATATTGTTGTTAATGGATGTTATTGTGTATTTTATTTTGTATTTTCATAGTTTAAAATTATTGTACAAGTGCAAAAATTCTAATAAGCAGCTCACTGATTTTTAAAAAAAAACATGTGAAAATAAATGATGGTCTTAAACCATCATTTTCTAGACTATCAGTTTTTTAAAAAAAAATATCGTTAACTTAACGGCGGTCTCTGACCGTCGTTTATCTCGCTATAGGTTTCATTTAAAAAAAAGGTCAGATAAAGGACGGTTTCGAACCATCGCTTAATTAGAAATCTGTTGTTTACAATGACGGTTTTAACGATTACCGACTGTCATATATTAACGATGGTTCAAACCAAAGTTTATAAATAATGACTGGCTAATAAATGGCGTATTTGGCGACGCGTTCTGACCATCATTAATTTTTATAAACGACGGTCCAAGGCCGTCGTTATTTCAATGTTTTGGTATAGTATGATAACTAAGCCTCTGGTATGAATTCCAAGTTTACTAAGAAATTCCTGAGACATACCACCTTCTATATTACCTCATATGCTACTACGTGCTTAGTCTTTGTGATGAAGTCTGTGATGCTTCATTGCTTCACAATCCACCAACTATTGTGTCTAATCCCAAGGAAAAGATAATTTCTGAAGTCAATTTTATGGAACACACTTCTAACATAAAAGTCAAATCTTGTACATCCAATCGATATCAGGACCTGTGAAGTGTAACCTAACTCACAATCCTCATTTGATAAGGACTTCTAAGTATACCCTTCACAACAGTACAGTTGGTTTCTCTGAGGCTGGTACTGAGGGGCTCTGTACTGCTGCTGTGGTGGTGCTGGTAGAAGAGGTAGTAGGTTCTGCTGTGGTCGTTGCTGGTAGTATTGCAGCTATTGTTGCTTCTTCTGCTGGTACTTAAGGCATTCCTTTTTCATATGGTCAGGGGACTCACATGAGTAATAGGCAAATGGTTGAGTCTTCAAAGCCTGGAGCACACGGGGAGGCTTCTGCTGCAGAGGGTAGACCTCCGTCGTTCTGAGTTTCTTCGCGTCCAGCTGGTTAACTCGGTTACTTCTGCCTCGCTTCTTATGAATCATTACGGTCTCCTAATGGTCCCGCTCGACTTCTAAAGCCCTCTGAACTACCTCATCATATGTCCGGATCATCAAAGCAGAAAGTCTGCTTCTGATCACTGGCCTCAAACTCTGCTAAAATCTCCTGGCCTTCCTAGCTTTAGTAGCCACCTGGTGAGTGGTGTACCGAGATAACTTTGCAAACTTCACCTCATATTGGGCTACCGAGAGAGTACCATGAATCAAAGACATGAATTCCTGCTCCATTTGATAGGGATCGGATTAAAATTTTAATCTTCCTTGATCATGCATGGTTATTCGGATGAGAATTTTACCATGGGGTGATCAGCCCTTTGTAGATCCAGTCGGTAGAACGGATGACAGTTTTTTTTTCGACCTTTGATTGCTCTAAAATTTTAGGAGTACGTAAAGGCATTCGTTCCGGAGATCCTTGAACTAGAACGGAGTCAATCCGATCTGTAGATCTCCCGAAACAATTAAAACGATGGGACTGTTCTATAGCAGATTTCAGAATGAAAATTATTGCACGTTGGCGATCAACCTCCTTGAATCTTCAACCATGTATTCCTCGCGTCACTCGAGAATCAGCCCGGTAGGAAGACTTCCTTGCAATCCCGAGGGAGATAGAGAGCTTCCTTGGATTAGGGTTGATCTCCAAGATCAAACCCTCGTACCCGAGAGAGAGATAGAACGAGAGATAGGAGATGGAGGGGGCGACTAGGGCTTGCACAGGCATACATGGCTGACCCACTCTCTCCCCTATCCCTTTTATAAGCCCTTCCAGATAAGGAGAGGGGTGGATAATCCTTTGAACAAGTCAAGGCCGCCCCCCCTCTCCCTATCATCTTTGTGTTTGACAAATAAACAAGGGGGGCGGTTAGAATTTTACCCAGTAAAACCATATCCCCTTAATTCTCACTCTGAGTGATGGTGGCACACGTCCGGGGTGCCTAGGGCACCCCCATGGTCATTAAATCCAATACTCACTTATTATTAAAGCCCATATATATATCTCATATATATAATTAATAATAATAATTCCCTCATGATCACATACTAGTCTTGAGTCGCTTTAGACCGTAGTTGGGATCACCTAGGGTCTTCTAATGCGGCTCCAACCTAAATGTGAATATACCGACTAAACTCTTTAGCTATATTTACATCTTAGATTAATCATTACTAATTCTACTATATGACGATGATTGCACTCTGGGTCAGAAAAACAATCTCTAGTCTTACAGATTACGATATTGCCCCTCCACCTTAATACATCCGTAGTCACCACCGGTTCACTTATAGTGAGCTGTCTAACCAGTTGATGCTACATCTTATACTCCATTATATATGATCTCCCTATTTGATCATCCCTCTTGTCAGTGAACTCTTTACAGATGAGTACTGCGCAGTTTTACCGATGAACAAACTTGAGATCAACTAATGAGGATATATGTAAAGGTCACTTTTATAGGAGGGTGGCTGGATTCCATCTTGAGATCTAGAGTTTCCCGTTACCCTAACTCAGTCACCCAAGATATCCAGGTGTTGGCCCTTAGGACCTTACTGATTGATAAGTCAAAGTAACTGGGCCAAAGCTCGAAGTTCGCTAGTCTCTCAGGATTAAGAGCAAGTTGACTTGTGTAACTAGTGAGAACCCATATGACCATGACAGTACAAAGGTGTCATTGGGTTTACTCATGATCCATCAATGCATCTCATGTACTAGCATCTTTGACCTGGAATCATACATTTCAATGGCTAGATATTCACCATCCCTGTCGGAGTCAAAGATATTACAGCTTACCTAATGAGGTGTCCACACTCATTATAAGCTATGATTAGTTTTAAATGATTAGTACCAATGGCTCATATCTCTCTTTGTATTAATTTCATTCATACAAATAAGTCGCATCTTTAATCACTTGCAGACCACCTACTGAACCATTCATCTTATGAACATATTATAATGCCATATCGATTAATAAATAACTGAGGAAAACCATAAAACATTGTTTGAGGGCTTACAACCCTAACAATCTCCCACTTGCACTTATAACCAATGTGATACACATCTAACCCCCATCCTATCGACATGATAGTCAAAGGTCTTTGTAGGTAATGCCTTAGTAAAAGGATCTGAAAGGTTCTCTGCTGATGCTATCTTGGTCACCAAAACATCTCCACGTTTCTCAATATCCTTGAGAAGATGATATTTTCTCTTAATGTGTTTAGCTCCCTTGTGGTTCTTTGGTTCTTTGCTCTGAGCAACAACCCCACTGTTATCACTAATAAAGTGTAATGGGCATCTTTGCTGCAGGCACTACCACCAACTCTTGAAGGAAGTTCTTCAACCATATTGCCTCCTTGGCTGCTTCGCATGCTGTCACATATTCAGCTTCAGTAGTTGAATCCACAATGCATTTCTATTTGATGCTCCTCCAGCTAACGGCACCACCACCCAGACTAAACACATAACCCGAAGTTGACTTCCTTTCATGTATATCAGACATAAAGTCTAAATCGGTAAAACCAACAGGAACTAAGTCCTCTCCGTCGAAAACCAGCATATTATCTCTAGTTCGTCTCAAGTACTTAAGAATATGCTTTACGGTGGCCCAATACAAGATACCTGGATTAGACTGATATCTGCTAACCATGCCAATGACAAAACAAATATCCGGTTTTGTGCAAAGC
Source organism: Chamaelirium japonicum (assembly GCA_947650365.1). Taxonomy (NCBI): domain Eukaryota; kingdom Viridiplantae; phylum Streptophyta; class Magnoliopsida; order Liliales; family Melanthiaceae; genus Chamaelirium; species Chamaelirium japonicum. The sequence goes on from OX393549.1 coordinate 88,219,763, forward strand.
ATCGTATACATAAGACTTCCCACTGCCGAAGCGTATATGATGTCCTTTATGCAATCTCTCTCCTATTGTGTCATAGGACACTGTTTCTTGGAGAATACTATTCCATACCTAAAGGGAAGGAGTCCCTTCTTGGAATTGTCCATTGCAAATTGCACTAAGACCTTATCTATGTAGAAAGCCTGGGAGAGACTTAACATCCTTCTTTTCTGGTCTCAGAAAACTTTGAGTCCTAGGATGTAGCTGGCTTCTCCCATATCCTTCATATCAAAATTCTTGGCCAACCAAATTTTGACAGTTGATAATTATCCTACATCGTTTTCGATAAGGAGTATATCATCAACATACAAAATGAGAAAAATCACCACACTTCCTACATGCCTCATGTATACACATGGTTCATACTGACTTTGATTGAATCCAAAAGACTTCATAGTCTGGTCAAACCGAATATTCCAACATCTAGATGCTTACTTGAGTCCATAAATGGACCTGTGCAGCTTGCATACTTTCTGCTCTTGGCCCTTAGTTATAAATCCATCTGGCTGCATCATATAGATATCTTCCTCAAGTTGGCCATTCAAGAATACCGTCTTGACATCCATTTGCCAAATCTCATAGTCAAGATTTGCAGCAATGGATAGGAGGATTCTGATGAATTTTAGCATGACTATCGGTGAGAAGGTTTTCTCATAATTGATACCTTCTTTCTAAGTAAACCCCTTCGCCACCAACCTTGCTTTAAAGGTCTCCACCATACCATCAGGTCCTCTTTTCTCTTGTAAATCCACTTGCAGCCAATAGGTTTAATATTGACATGTATATTGATAAGTTCTCAGACATGGTTGAAGTACATAGACTCCATTTTTGATTTCATAGCTTCTTGCTAGTGAGCAGAATCTCTATCCAATAGAGCTTCATCGTATCTAGTAGGATCTTCTTCTTGTTCATCCATGATAGCTTCATAAGCTTCTCCCAAGAACATGAACCTTTCAGGTTCTCTGATAGTTCTCCCACTACGACGAAGTACTGGTTCTAAAGGTGGTGTAGGTGTAGTGATTCCTGGTTCTAATTCTGATTCTACTGCTTCAAGGTTTAATTCTTTATCAGGGATCTCTTGTAAAGTGAGCCTTTCTCCTGCTTGATGGTTCAATACATAATCCTCCTCAAGGAACATCGCATTCGTGCTAACAAGCACGATCTGCTCCTTGGGATTATAAAAGTGTCATCCTTTAGTTCCCTTTGGGTACCCTACGAAGTAACATACTTCCGATCTAGGTTCTAACTTATCCATCTTTCCTTTTAGCACATGTGCTGCGCATCCCTATATCCGGAAGTGCTGTCTAGGCTTATGCCAGTCTACAACTCCCTAGGAGTTTTAGGGATAGACTTAGATGGAATATGATTTAGTATGTTCATCGTTATACTCAAGACGAATTCCCATAGGAAATAAGGCAAATTAGGGTAGCTTATCATAGATCTAACCATATCAAGTAAAGTCCTATTCCTCCTCTCAGACATATTATTCTGTTGAGGTGTTCCTGGTGCGGTTAACTAAGACAATATTCCATTCTGAACCAGGTAGTCCTTGAACTCAGTAGAGAGGTATTCTTCTCCTCGATCTGATCGAAGAGTCTTGATATTTTTACCAAGTTGTTTCTATACCTCAGTCCAAAACTCTTTGAATTTTTCAAAGGTCTCAGACTTTCGATGCAACAGGTAAATATATCTATACCTCGAGTAGTCATCCGTAAACGTGATAAAATACTCGAAACCTCCTCTAGCCCTAATGTTCAAAGGTCCACACACGTCAGAATGATTCAATTCCAATAAGTATTTGGCTTTATATCTCTTAGCAGTAAAGGGCCTCTTGGTCATTTTTTCTTCTAAACATGATTCACAGACTGGTTCATTTTCAAACGAAAGCTGAGGCAAAATGCCATCTTTGACCAGTCTGTCTATCATTTTCAGATTGATATAACCTAGTCTCATATGCCAAAGTCTTGTTGGATTGATTGAGGATCACTTTCTTTTAAGTGATATTAGACTATTAGAGTTATCATTTTCCAGTTCACATATCTCAATATTACTATAGGAGATTAGATACAGTCCATTCGTTAAACTACCAAAGCAAAAAAAACACTCATTTTTCTTTATCACAACTTTAGTACCAAATAAGAAGGAATATCCTTTATTTATTAAAGATGAAACTGAAATAAGGTTACGTCTTATAGATGGTACATATAATGCATCTGACAGAATAATAACTGAATTCGAAAAGACTAATCTAACTACTCCCACTGCAATGGCTGATACTATCGCATCCAATCCCAGTGATACCTTGACTTCACCATCACTCAGCTGCCGTGTTGCTTGAAACCTCTGCAACGAATTATAGATGTGATTAGTTGCCCCAGAATTAATGCAACACATATCAACTAAAAAGCTTACTTCAAGAACGAGTGATTCAGTCATACCTGAGTTCTTTTTATTCTCCATGAAAATAATATAGTTTCTCTTACAGTGACCGCCTTTACCATAATGGAAACAGTTTCCTTTGATCTTACCTTTCCCTTTCTTACTCACCCCTCCAGAGGTACTAGCCTTAGCCTTAGGAAACTTGGGACTTTGCTTCTTCTTCGTAAACTGGTTCTTGCCCTTAGGCTTAAACCTAGAAGATGAAACCTTCTCGACGTTATGAGCACTTGGATCAGTCTTCATAATCCCCTACGCTACCGTTAGAAAGCTCATCAGTTCTCCTAGTGTAAAGCTCATCCTATTTATATTGGCATTGAGCTTAAACTGGTTGAACGAGTCAGATAGGGATTCTAGGATTATGTCTATCTGAGATTCGCAATCAATCTCGGCCCCTAGTATCTCAAGAATGTTCAACAAATCAAACATCTTCAAAAGGTGCTTTCTAACTGGGGTGCATTCAGACATCTTAGTGCTCATTAGTCGTTTCATGGCTTGTTGCCTAGTAGGTTGCCCTTGGTCACCAAATATTTCTTTTAGGTTCAGCATTATGTCTCCAGCAGTGGCATATGATTGATAATGATGTTGTAATACATTCGACATGTTGGAATTGGATCCGCTTATCAGAGTCGCAGCGGAAGCAAAAAGATAGACCCGAAGATCATACGGTGTATGTTTCATTATAATTAATTCTACAAAACAATCTACATACAAGTCTATGATCTTAGCATATGTGCGGACATCCTAGAGGCATACTATGATCTACGGAAGACATGCATGCATCTAGTTAGGTGTTTAGAATCATCATACCTTATGGATCTATGATCCGGAGAGAACGGAACGATGATGAACCGCACATGAATCACAAGGAAAGCTGTCGGATGGCAACTTGTCCTTTGCGAATTGAGGAATCCTCGAAGTTCTATCTCTGAGTGCAAGGACTACGAGCCGATGGATGAATTCATTGCGAAGACGATGGCTAGCCACGAGATCTCCTCCTTCTCTTTCTCTCTTCTTCCTTCTCCTTCCTTCCTCCTTCTTCTTCCTCTTTCTTTCTTGGCCGAAACCTCAGAGAGGAAAAGAGGGAGAGGGGGTTTTGATTTTGGAGAGGGGGGAGGCTTGGGCTGGCCCCTCCCTCTTTATTCCTCTTATAGGGCCGACATCCTAGTGCTACAAGCAAGCTAGGACCGGCCCCTAGTAGATAGGGATGAGAGGAGGCGGTTTTTAGGGTTTTCACAAGCCTATCGTGAAGTCTGGACGAAAACGCCCATCACGAAAAGTAAAAAACCCTAAGAGAGATTGAGTGAGGTGCGCTACTCAGAATCGAGTTCCGTCAGTGCCTATGAGCACCTAGAATTATTCCACTCATTCTAAGATCGATATTAAATATGTTCTGAGCTATATTTTAGTATTTACCAAAATACCCCTACGGCCCCTTACATATATGAAATAGGTTCTTAGGCTCCGGGCTTGCGCTCCATCGCGCTACTTCGCATCCAATGTATCCAACCAGGTCTGAAAACAATTCCTATACGCAACGACAGGGTGGAAACTTCAGTGTTTGGGATCTCTAGCTCCAACCGGATCCCTGATTGACTATTCCGGTGATACACCGAAAGTTTCGTTAATCAGCCCTAATCCGATTAACCCGCGTAGCCACCCAGAGTGCGACAAGAGTTGAACTCTAGTGATCCTAAACTTATGTTACTCCCTCGTAACCATGTTCTCTACTATACTCTGATAATCCTTAGTCCCTTCTATTAATGGTGCCATGATACAACTCGGGCGGTGGGGAGCACCGTCAGATCCCGATCGATCATCTGACTAGGAATTGATGACTTGTCATCTATAACATCACACACTTTCCGGTGCTATACCTAGCATCCGGAACATCGTCAGTCATACTAACAACCACCAGGCCTGGGTTAACTGTGTGGACAGATTGACTCATCAAAATACACCTATCCAACACTGGACGTCGGATAACCTGTAGGGATTACATGTCACTCAAGCACCAGCCAGGTAACCCAACGTACCATAGTATTGGATTATGAAAGGTCCGCACGCATTGGCACATCAAAGCACCACACAACTGGTTGGCCCAGTGTACATGGTCCCTCAGGGTTAAGGACATATTATCTATAGCAGTAAGTTGGTTTATGCACCAGTGTCTGAATCACTGAACTATGCACCATCTTGGTTCCTGTTCAACACGATAATCGTGCTTGGTCAGGTGAATAGGAATCCCACGTTCCCATAATAGAGACTTCACCACATCCTCTACCTGCCAACAGCTTGTTCTCGGTGAAGTGACCGACATCACCTAAGCTGTGAACTAGTTATAGGTTTACATACAACTAGTCCACTGGGTCTCCCAAGCATGGATCGACCATGCGCCTCAGTGGCTTACTGTATTCCTTAGGGTCCTTTATTATATGTGTATTAACATATACCAAAGTAGTATTCTAATTAAAGCAATAACCAAAGTCGTCTTTATTAATGTTAATACAGAAAATCCACACTCATGACACACGAGCTATAACAATCTCCCACTTAGCCTAGCGGGGAACAACAGTCTTAACTCCTATGATATCCACGTGCTTCTCAAAAGCCTTGGTCGGTAACGCCTTTGTGAAAGGGTCCGCCATGTTATCTGTAGACGCCATCTGAGTCACTGCAACCTCCCCTCGCTTCTGCAAGTTCCGAATAATATAGTATTTTCGCTCGATATGCTTACTCTTCTGGTGATATCTTGGCTCCTTGGATTGTGCTACCGCTCTACTATTGTCGCATTAAAGGACAATAGGATCATGAGCTCCTGGTACATATCCTAAGTCCGTGAGAAACTTCTTAAGCCACACCGCCTCCTTGGCTACTTCGCACGCCGCAACGTACCCAGCCTCTATCGTCGAATCCGCGATGCATCCCTACTTCACGCTCCTCCAACTAACAGCTCCTCCTCCCAATGAAAATACAAACCCTGACGTCGATCTCCTGGGTTCTGGATCTGATGCAAAATCAGAATCCGTATACCCAATCGGCATCAGTTCCTGTGAAGAGTAAACTAACTCATAATCTCTCGTCCTACGGAGATACTTGAGTATATTTTTCACAACAGTCCAGTGCCCTGGACCCAGATTTGACTGATACCTGCCCATCATGCCTACTGCATAGCATATATCTGGTCTTGTGTACTGCCTAGCATACATCAAACTTCCTACAACCAAAGCATAAGGTATCTTCTGCATCTCTGCCCTCTCCTTATAAGTCTTAGGACCCTGATCCTTAGACAATTTTATTCCATGTCTGAATTGAACTAGGCCCTTTTTGGAGTTATGCATACTGAATCTGACCAAGATAGTATCTATGTAGGCTGATTGTGACAGTGAGAGAGTCTTGTTCTGGCGATCTCGAGTTACCTTGATCCCCAGAACATAACTCGCTTCACCCAGGTCTTTCATGTCAAATTGAGAGGATAACCACACCTTCACTGTATACAACGTTCCAACATCGTTTCCAATGAGCAGGATATCGTCCACATAAAGTACCAAAAAAACTACTATAGTCTTGTCGCTCCTTTTATAAACACATGGTTCATCCACGTTTTGTTCAAATTCATAAGACTGGATAGCCTGATCAAAACGCATGTTCCAACTTCTGGATGCTTGCTTCAGTCCATAAATGGACCTTTGAAACTTGCACACCAGACTTTCCTGACCTTTTGCGACAAAGCCTGGAGGCTGTGATATATAGATGTCTTCTTCCAAATCCCCATTGAGGAATGCAGTCTTGATGTCTATTTGCCAGATCTCCCAATCATAATGTGCTGCAATGAACAAGAGGATCTGGATAAACTTAAGCATTGCCACTAGCGAAAAGGTTTCGTCATAGTCGATCATTTCTCGTTGGGTATAACCCTTAGTGACTAGTCTAGCTTTGTAAGTCTCAACGGTACCATCCAGACCTCTTTTCCTTTTGTATACCCACTTGCACCCAACATGTTTAATGTTGTGAGGCGGTGTTACAAGTGTCCAAACTGAGTTTTGGGACATCGATGTCAGTTCTGCCTCCATGGCTTTCTGCCATGCTGCATGGTCAGAGGATACCATCGCTTCGTCATAGTTTAGAGGATTATCTTCCTGAAACTCTGGATCTACCAAGAAGGCTTCTCCAATGTATCTATCAGGAGCTCTTATGGTCCTCTCAATGCGACGAGCCTGCGATGGTTCCATAGGAGTCGATTCTACAGTATCGTTTATCTTAATGGTATCGGCTCCCACTACGTTTTCTGTCTACGTATTCCCATCAGTACCAAGCAATTCTTCAAGAACTACTTTACTGGTGGGCTTATGATCTATTAAATAATCCTACTCTAGGAATACAGCATTCATTGAGACGATAACCTTTCTATCCTTAGGATCATAAAATAAACCACCATTTGTCCCTTTTGGATACCCAACGAATAGACATACTTTAGTCTTTGACTCCATCTTATCTCGCTTGTCCTTCCGCACATATGCTGGGCAACCCTAAATCCTAAGTGCTGTAGGCTTGGCTTTCGCTTCAACCACAGCTCCCAAGGAGTTAGAGGTACTGACTTTGACGAAACAAAGTTCAAAGTATATACTACTGTCTCTAAGGTATATCCCTAAAAACTAGGTGATAATTTTGCATAACTCATCATAGTCCGAACCATGTCTAACAAAGTTTGGTTTCTCCTCTCAGATATACCGTTTTGTTGCGGTATCCCTGGTGCAGTCAACTGGGATATGATCCCATTCTCACGCAGGTACCCAATAAATTCTTTCGATAGGTATTCGTCTCCTCGATCCGATCGAAGAGACTTGATACTCTTACCCGTCTGCTTTTCTGCTTTAGCTCTGAACTCCTTGAATTTATCAAAGGATTCAGACTTCCGCCGCATTAGGTATATATATCCAAACCTCGAGTGATCATCCGTGAAGATGATGAAATACTCGAAGCCTCCTATGGCACGGATACTTATGGACCCATATATATCAGTGTGTACCAACTCTAATACCTCCTGAGATCTGCTACCTTTGGCTCAGAAAGATCTTTTAGTCATCTTGTCTTCCAAGCAAGACTCATACGTTGGTAGGCTTTCTAAAATATCTGGACATAAAAGTCCTACCTTAACCAACCTGTGAATCCTATCAGAGGCTATGTGTACAAGCCTTAGACGCCAAAGGAGTATTGGATTATCTGAGAGATTTTTCTTTTAGATGAATTAACCACACAGGCTTCAGTTATGTTATCCTGCTTATGATTGGAGTTAATTACATAGAAACCATTCTGTGTCTTTTCCTTACAAACAAAGAAACCATTCAATTTAATTAACACACTAGAAGCATCAAATAAAACTGAAAAACCTTCATTATTCAATAAGGAAACATAAATTAAGTTTTGCCTCAAGGACGGTACGTAAAGTATGTCTCTAAGTAATAAACTTCTTCCATCAAGAAACTGCAAGACGACATCTTCAACTGCCTTAGCCTCTGCCATGGCCTCAGTTCCCATGCTTAGGATTATCTCCCCATCACCCAGTTTTCTTGTCTTCTTGAACCCCTGCAAATTATTGCAAGCATGGTTAGTGGAACCAGAATCCACAATCCATGAAACTGGAGAACAACTGGATGCTACAAGGGATTCTACTATGTGGATTTGAGATATACATGTCTCAGTCTTCTTGGGAGCCGCGCGGTAGTCACCCTTACAGTGCCCCTTCTTGCCACATCGGAAATATTTTCCTTTAGGCTTCGTCGGACCATCCTACTTAGGAACCTGCGACTGCACCTAGTCCATCTTCACGGGCTTCTTAGACTTTCTTTTCTGAAACTTGCCTTTGGCTTTTAGAGAAGACTTCCACTCTATGTTTAGGGATTGAGCTCCTGCCTTTATCCCGTCCTTTATCGCTTGGAGCGTCGCTAGGAGCTCTGTATTAGATATCTCTAACCGGTTAAGGTTAAAGTTAGTAACGAAGCCCTCAAATGCTCCTAACAGAGGCATAATGAAAATATCGGTCTGGGTCTCTGCATCTAAGATGGCATCGAAGGAACCAAGCTTATTCACATAGCCAAACAATTTCTTGATGGTCAGGTAACGAGTTACCCGACTACGACCCTCGAATATTTCCTTTAAATAGAGCATCATGTCTGTGTTGTAGCTCGTGTATCCTGAGTGTGGATTTTCTGTATTAACATTAATAAAGATGACTTTGGTTATTGCTTTAATTAGAACACTACTTTGGTATATGTTAATACACATATAATAAAGGACCCTAGGGAATACAGTAGGCCATTGAGGCGCATGAAGGATCCATGCTTGGAAGACCCAGTGGATAAGTTATGTGTAGACCTAGAACTAGTTCACAGCTTAGGTGATGTCGGTCGCTTCACCGAGAATAAGTTGTTGGCAAGTAGAGGATGTGATGAAGTCTCCACCACGGGAACGTGAGATTCTCATTCACCTGACCAAGCACGATGATCATGTTGAACAGGAACCAAGACGGTGCACAGTTCAGTGATTTAGACACTGGTGCATAAACCGTCTTACTACTATAGATAATCTGTCCTTAACCCTGAGGGACCATGTACACTAGGCCAACCAGTTGTTTGGTGCTTTGATATGCCAACGTGTACGGACCTTCCATAGTCCAATATCACGGTACGTTGGGTTACTCGGTTGGCGCTTGAGTGACATGTAATCCCTACAGGTTATCCGACGTCCAGTGTTGGATGGGTGCGTTTTGATGAGTCAATTTGTCCACATAGTTAACCCAGGCCTGGTGGTTATCAGTATGACTGACGATATTCCGGATGCTAGGCATAGCACCGGAAGATGTGTGGTATTATAAATGACAAGTTATCAATTCCTAGTCAGATGATCGATTGGGATCTGACGGTGCTCCCCACCACCCGAGTCGTATCATGGCACCAGTAATAGAAGGGACTAAGGATTATCAGAATATAGTAAAGAACAGGGTTACGAGGAAGTAACATAAGTTTAGGATCACTAGAGTTCAACTCGTGTCGCACTCTGGGTGGCTACGAGGGTTAATCGGATTAGGGCTGATTAACGGAACTTTCAGTGTGTCACCGGAATAGTTAATCAGGGATCCGATTGGAGCTAGAGATCCTGAACCCTGAAGGTTCCACCCTGTCGTTGTGTATATGAATTGTTCCCCGACCTGGTTGGATACGTCGGATGCGAAGTAGCGCGATGGAGCGCAAGTCCGGAGCCTAAAAACCTAATTCATATATGTTAAGGGTCGTAGGGGTATTTTCGTAAATACTAAAATATGGTTCAGAACAAATTGAATATGGATCTTAGAATGAGCGGAATAATTTTAGGAGCTCATAGGCACTGACGGAACTCGATTTCAAGTAGCGTACCTTACTCAATCTCACTTTTAGTTTTTCACTGTTCGTGAAGGGTGTTTTCGTCTAGCCTTTACGATAGAGCTGTGCAAACCCTGAAAACCGCCCACCCTCATCCCTATCCATCTAGGGCCAGCCCTAGCTTGCTTGTAGCACTAGGAGGCTGACCCTATATTCTCCCTCTCTCCCTTTCTGAGGTTTCAGCCAAAGAAGAAAGAGGAAGAAGAAGGAAGAAGAAGGAGGAAGGAAAGAGAAGGAAGAAGAGAGAAAGAGAAGGAGGAGATCTCACGACTAGCCATCATCTTCACAACGAATTCCTCCGTCGGCTTATAGTCCTTGCACTCAGAGGTAGGACGTCGAGGATTCCTCAATTCGCAAAGGACAAGGTGCTATCCGACAGCTTTCCTTGCGATTTACGTGTAGTTCATCATCGTTCCGTTCTCTCCGGATTATAGATCCACTAGGTATGATGATTCTAAACACCTAACTAGATGCATGCATGTCTTCTGTAGATCGTTATATGCCTCTAGGGTGTCCGCACATATGCTAAGATCATAGATTTGCATTTAAATTGTTTTGTAGAATTAATTGTAATAAAATATACACCATATGATCTTAGGATCTATCTTTTAATTCTGCTGCGACTCTGATAAGCGGATCCAATTCCAATAATTGGTATCAGAGCACGCTTTGGTGTATGTTTCATGCATGAATTCGTGAAAACATCATGTGAATATATAATGGCATATGTTTTCGTCGGGCTTCGGCGTAGATCATGCATATGGATTATGCTATGTATCGTCTTTTTGCAGGTGCCGCACTGAATAGTAATATATGATTGCATGCCTCCGGGGGTCGGACCACGGATTTAATTTTGTATTGATTATTATTGTGCTTGTGGATTTTAAGGCTCTAGATGGGCGAGGGTAGAGGTTGACCACCCTCGGATCCCTGACCATGTTTCTAGGATTGTTTCCTTTTTCTTTCTAGCGAAATTGTACATGAATGAGCACTTGCTCGAAACATATTAGTTTTTCAGTCACAGGAAGAAGGAGAAGATGCTACATCCACAGTTCGGGCAAGCGGTACCATGGAGTGCAAAGACCTGGCAAAAGCGTGTACATTGGTGATGATCGAGATCGTCGTCAGAGATCGTGCAGAACGGAAGAGCGAGATATTTTGGCTGTGGTATTCAGGTTCTGGGGTCGGACCCTGGACTTGATTCAGTTTGGATGCTATTTCTGTTGATTCTCTTTACTTAGTGTTTAGAGAACCCTAATGATAATTTAATTAACTATCTTGCTTGTGAGTTTGTCTCTAGATCAGGCTCAGGGTTAGTACTAAGCTTATGAATTCATCGGTGTCTCTATATGGTTCTAACACGTGCGAATCCGGTGGCTATCTAAAAGGAAAGGTGGTAACCGCCCTCGTGGTAGTTCAGGTAGCCAAGTATTGTGCACTGAGATAAACGCAGTGTTAGATTTGTTTAGAGATAACTAATGTCCCCATAAGAAGTATGATAACCCTAGTGGGATGTCTTTTCCCCACATAGTCCTAGCGACCAAGTTAGGTTAGGATTCTACTAAGTGATACCCGTTTCTAGTTGACGTTTGATGGTAGTGTGAACTCATCACGATTTGGTTATGCCACCATTAGGTTGAGGTCCGGCGGAGGCTGTTGGATATCCCTATTTGGCCAACATCGAAACTATAATGAGATGAGGTCTACTATGACATCAGGCATCAAATTGTAAACGAGGCGTCATTCTAGTGGGAGTCATTTCCATGTTGACCTTAGGCTAAGCTCCAGATCTTAGGATTATAGGCAAACTAGTGAGGTATCGGGATCCTTGGAATCTATGTAATGTGATCCTTGCAAGAAAGGCGAGAGCTGAGTATTCGAGGTAGGGACTACGATATTTTTCAAGGATACTAATGCTTTAGAAAAGGTTTGTAATCCTAGTGGGAGAGTGGTAGACCAGGGTCTAAGTCTAGAAGGTCGTGACCTTTCTAAACATGCATAAAATCTTATAAAGAAGGGATGTGTAAGAGGTTCCCCCCAAAGGGGAGCCTCTGGCCTCTATAATCAACCGGCTAAGGGTCTGGGTGGGAGGTACGCAGTTCGATATTCCCACCGGGTGAGAGCTGTGTTTCCTTCCATGCTGGTTCGCCTAGTGGTTTCCTTCGGGACATGGAGGATGCTGGTGGCAGTGGGTGACGATTTTTTCATGCACCGCGGGAGCTTATGAACCCCCCTGCCGACACCACGTAGATTTGTGGGAAGCATTCGAAAGCTTGTGTGAAGCCACCGTTGCTGTGCACGCGGGTCACATAAAGTTAGCCAAAAGGAGACTGGGAGGTCTTTCAGTTTGCCATGGGTAATTCTAATAAAGACTGGGTTATAAAAACCCCGTTGGCAGAAGTGGTTACATGCTCTCACCGAGATGCTATCTCCAATTTAAGGCTGATAGTCTCAGTACTCGAGCCCAGAGAATTTAGATTTCTGGATGTCTCCACTTGAGGTAGTGAAGACATAGCGGCTGGAGTAAACATTATCTATTTTTAAATTCCATAAAATAGATTGTGGTAGACCCTAATTTTTGCTTTGAACCATTGTTTACAGAAATCATGACCAAGCTCGACCCCCTTGCCTCCATCCTTAATGATAACAAACTTACGGGACCAAACTACGAGGACTGGAAGTGTAACCTGATGCTCGTCCTAAGGGCTGACAAACACATAATTGCCCTAAGTACCCCTCAACCGGCTATGCCGGGACCAAGTACTACTGAGGCTCAGTTGAAGGAATAGAAAGACTGGCTAGATGCTGATGAGATGTGGAAGTACTACATAGTGGCATCCTTACAGACCGACCTTCTAGAGCAAGTCGAAAACATGGCCTTCGCTTCAGACATGATGCTCTACTTAAAGGAAATGTTCGAGAGTCGTAGTCGGGTAACTCGTTACCTGACCATCAAGAAATTGGTATCCATAAAGATGACATAGGGGACTTTAGTTCGGGATCATATGCTGAAATTATTTGGCTATATAAATGAGCTTGGTTCCTTCGATGTCATCTTGGATATAGAGATCCAGACCGATATTTTTCTCGTGTCTCTGTCAGGAATGTTTGAGGGCTTCGTTACCAACTTTAACTTTAACCGGTTGGAGATGTCTAACACAGAGCTCCTAGCGACTCTCCAGGCGGTAGAGGATAGGATGAAGGTAGGAGCCCAATCCCTGAACGTAGAGCGGAAGTCTTCTCTGAAAGCCAAAGGCAAGTTTCAGAAAAAAAAGTCTAAGAAGCATGTGAAGATGGGCCAGGTGCAGTCGCAGGTTCCTAAGCAGGATAGTCCGGTGAAGCCCAAAGGAAAATGTTTCTGATGTGGCAAGAAGGGGCACTGGAAGGGTGACTGTCGCGTAGCTCCCAAGAAGGCTGAGACAGGTATATCTCAAATCCACATAGTGGAATCCCTAGTAGCATCCAGTTGTTCTCCAGTCTCATGGATTGTGGATTCTGGTTCCACTAACCATGCCTACAATAATTTGTAGGGGTTCAAGGAGACAAGAAAACTGGATGATGGGGAGATAATCTTGAGCATGGGAACTGAGACCGTGGCAGAGACTGAAGCAGTTGAAGATGTCGTCTTGCAGTTTCTTGATGGAAGAAGTTTATTACTTAGAGACATACCTTATGTACCGTCCTTGAGACGAAACTTAATTTCTGTTTCTTTATTAAATAATAAAGGTTTTTCAGTTTTATTTGATGCTTCTGGTGTGTCAATTAAATTGAATGGTTCCTTTGTTTGTAAGGAAAAGATACAAAATGGTCTCTATGTAACTAACTCCAATCATAAGTAGGATAACATAACTGAAGCTTGTGTGGTTAATTCATCTAAAAGAAAAAATCTCTCAGATAATCCAACACTCCTTTGGCATCTTAGGCTTGGACACATAGCCTCAAACAGGATTCACAGGTTGGTTAAGGTAGGACTTTTAAGTCCAGATATTTCAGAAAGCCTACCGACGTGTGGGTCTTGCCATAAAGGCAAGATGAGTAAAAGAACTTTCCAAGCCAAAGGTAGCAGATCTCAGAAGGTATTGGAGTTGGTACACACTGATGTATGTGGGCCCATAAGTGTCCATGCCATAGGAGGCTTCGAGTATTTCATCACCTTCACGGATGATCACTCGAGGTTTGGATACATATACCTAATGCGGCGGAAGTCTAAATCCTTTGATAAGTTCAAGGAGTTCAGAGCTGAAGCAGAAAAACAGACGGGTAAGTGTATCAAATCTCTTCGATCAGATCGAGGAGGTGAATATCTATCGGATGAATTTATTGGGTACCTGCGTGAGCATGGGATCGTATCCCAGTTGACTGCACCAGGGACATCGCAACAAAACGGTATATCTGAGAGGAGAAACTGAACTTTGTTAGACATGGTTCGGACTATGATGAGTTATGTAGCATTGCCACCTAGTTTTTATGGATATGTCCTAGAGATGGCAGCATATACTTTGAACTTTGTTCCATCAAAGTCAGTACCTCTAACTCCTTAGGAGCTATGATTGAAGCGAAAGCCAGGCCTACAGTACTTTAGAATTTGGGGTTGTCCAGCACATGTGCGGAATGACAAGTGAGATAAGATAGAGTCAAAGACTAAGGTATGTCTGTTCGTTGGGTATCCAAAAGGGACAAAGGGAGGTTTATTTTATGATCCTGGGGATAGAAAGGTTGTCGTCTCAACGAACGTCGTATTCCTAGAGCATGATTATTTAATAGACCATAAGCCCACCAGTAAAGTAGTTCTTGAAGAATTTCTTGGTACTGATGGGAGTACGCAGACAGAAAACATAGTGGGAGCCGATACCACTAAGATAAACGATACTGTATAATCGACTCCTATGGAACCACCATAGACTCGTCACAGTGGGAGGATCACAAGTGCTCCTGATAGATACATTGGAGAAGCCTTCATGGTAGATCCAGAGTTTCAGGAGGATGATCCTCTGAACTATGACGAAGCGATGGTATCCTCTGACCATGCAGCATAGCAGAAAGCCATGGAGGCAGAACTGACATCGAGTCCCAAAACTAGGTCTGGACACTTGTAAAACCGCCTCATAATATTAAACCTGTTGGGTGTAAATGGGTGTACAAAAGAAAAAGAGGTCTGGATGGTACCGTTGAGACTAACAAAGCTAGACTAGTCGCTAAGGGTTATACCCAGCGAGAAGGGATCGATTATGACGAAACCTTTTCACCAGTGGCTATGCTTAAGTCAATCTGGATCCTCTTATCCATTGCAGCCCATTATGATTGGGAGATTTGGCAAATGGATGTCAAGACCACATTCCTCAACAGGGATTTGGAAGAAGACATCTATATGTCCCAGCTGTTGGAATTAGGTTCTACTAATCAGAGTCGCAGTGAAAGCAAAAAGAAAGATCCGAAGATTATATGGTGTATGTTTTATTACAATTCGTGATACAAAACAATCTACATGCAAATCTATGATCTTAGCATATGTGCGGACACCCTAGAGGCATACTACGATCTACGGAAGACATGCATGCATCTACTTAGGTGTTTAGATTCATCATACCTTATGGATCTATGATCTGGAGATTACGAAACGATGAAGAACCGCACTTGAATCGCAAGGGAAACTGTCGGATAGCACCTTGTCCTTTGCGAATTGAAGAATCCTCGAAATCCCGTCTCTGAGTGCAAGGATTTCGAGTCGACGAAAGAATCCGTTGCGAAGACGATGGCGAGCCTCAAGATTTTCTCCTCCTCTTTCTCCTTTCTTCCTTCTCCTTCCTTCCGCTTCCTTCTCCCTTCTTCTTCCTCTCTTTTCCTTGGCCGAAACCACAAAGGAGGAGCACAAAGGGTCAGATTTTTGGAGGGGAGGGAGTAGAACCTTAGGGCCGGCCCCTCCCCTCTCTATTACCTTTATAGGGCCGGTCTCCCATGGCTCCAAGGAGCCTAGGGCCGGCCCTTAGGTGGATAGGGATGAGGGGGGATCGGATTTAGGTCTTCCGGGTGTCTATCGTGAAGTCCGGACGAAAACACGGAAAATTGAAAGTGAGACTCAGTGAGGTGCGCTACTCGGAATCGAGTTCCGTCAGCGCCTGTGAGCTCCTGGAATTATTCCGCTCAATCTAAGATCCATATTCAATATGTTCTGAGCCATATTTTAGTATTTACCAAAATACCCCTATGGCCCGTAACACATGTGAATTAGGTTCTTTGGCTCCGGGCTTGCGCTCCATCGTGCTACTTCATATCCAACGTATCCAACTAGGTCAGGGAACAATTCCTATACGCAACGACAGGGTGGAACCTTCAGGGTTTGGGATCTCTATCTCCAACCGGATCCCTGATTAACTGTTCCGGTGACACACCGAAAGTTCCGTTAATCAGCCCTAATCCGATTAACCCGCGTAGCCACCCAGAGTGCGACGCGAGTTGAACTCTAGTGATCCTAAACTTATGTTACTCCCTCGTAACCCTGTTCTCTACTATACTCCGATAATCCTTAGTCCCTCCTATTACTGGTGCCATGATACGACTCGGGCGGTGGGGAGCACCGTTAGATCCCGATCGATCATCTGACTAGGGTTTGATGACTTGTCATCTATAACAACACACACCTTCCGGTGCTATGTCTAGCATCCGGAATATCGTCAGTCATACTGACAACCACCAGGCCTGGGTTAACTGTGTGGACAGATTGACTCATTAAAACGCACCCATCCAACACTGGACGTCGGATAACCTGTAGGGATTGCATGTCACTCAAGCGCCAGCCGGGTAACCCAATGTACCGTGGTATTGGACTATGGAAGGTCCGCACACGTTGGCACATCAAAGCACCACTTAACTGGTTGGCCCAGTGAGCATGGTCCCTCAGGGTTAAGGACAGATTATCTAGAGTAGTAAGACAGTTTCTGCACCAGTGTCTGAATCACTGAATTGTGCACCGTCTTGGTTCCTGTTCAACACGATCATCGTGCTTGGTCAGGTGAATGGGAATCCCACGTTCCCATGGTGAAGACTTCACCACATCCTCTACCTGCCAACAGCTTATTCTCGGTGAAGCGACCAGTATCACCAAAGCTGTGAACTAGTTCTAGGTCTACACAGAACTGGTCCACTGGGTCTCCCAAGCATGGATCCTCCATGTGCCTCAGTGGCCTACTGTGTTCCCTAGGGTCCTTTTATTATATGAGTATTATCATATACCAGAGTAGTATTCTAATTAAAGCAATCACCAAAGTCATCTTTATTAATGTTAATACAGAAAATCCACGCTAAGGACACACGAGCTACAACAATCTCCCACTTGGCCTAGCGGGGAACAACAGTCTTAACTCCCATGGCATCCACGTGCTTCTCAAAAGCCTTGGTCGGTAACGCCTTTGTGAAAGGGTCCGCCATGTTATTTGTAGACGCCACCTGAGTCACTCTTACCTCCCCTCGTTTCTGCAAGTCCCAGATTATGTAGTATTTCCGCTCGATATGCTTGCTCTTCTGGTGATATCATGGCTCCTTGGATTGTGCTACCGCTCCACTATTGTCGCATTAAAGGACAATAGGATCTTGAGCTCCCAGTACGCATCCTAAGTCCGTGAGGAACTTCTTGAGCCACACCGCCTCCTTTGCTGCTTCTCACGCCGCAACGTACTCAGCCTCTGTCGTCGAATCCGCGATACATCCCTGCTTCACGCTCCTCCAACTGACAGCTCCTCCTCCAAATGAAAACACAAACCCTGACGTTGATCTCCTGGATTCCGGATCTGACACAAAGTCAGAATCCGTATATCCAATCGGCATCAGTTCCTGTGAAGAGTAAACTAACTCATAATCTCTCGTCCTACGGTGATACTTGAGTATACTTTTCACAGCAGTCCAGTCCTCTGGACCCGGATTTGACTGATACCTGCCCATCATGCCTACTTCATAGCATATATCTGGTCTCGTGTACTGCATGGCATACATCAGACTCCCTACAGTCGAAGCATAAGGTATCTTCTATATCTCTGCCCTCTCCTCAGGAGTCTTAGGACCCTGATCCTTGGATAATTTCATTCCATGTCTGAATGGAATCAGTCCCTTCTTGGAGTTGTGCATACTGAATCTGACCAAGATAGTATTTATGTAGGCTGACTGTGACAGCGAGAGAATCTTGTTCTGGCGATCTCGAGTTACATTGATCCCTAGAACATAACTCGCTTCACCCAGGTCTTTCATGTCAAATTGAGAGGATAAATACACCTTCACTGTAGACAACGTTCCAACATCGTTTCCGATGAGCAGGATATCGTCCACGTAAAGCACTAGAAAAACTACTGCAGTCTTATCGCTCCTTTTATAAACACATGGTTCATCCACGTTCTGTTCAAATCCATAAGACTAGATAGCCTGATCAAAACGCATGTTCCAACTTCTGGATGCTTGCTTCAGTCCATAAATGGACCTTTGCAACTTGCACACCAGACCTTCCTGACCTTTTGCGATAAAGCCTGGAGGCTGAGACATGTAGATGTCTTCTTCCAAATCCCCTTTGAGGAATGCGGTCTTGATGTCTATTTGCCAGATCTCCCAATCATAATGGGCTGCAATGGACAAGAGGATCCGGATAGACTTAAGCATAGCCACTAGCGAAAAGGTTTCATCATAGTCGATCCCTTCTCGCTGGGTATAACCCTTAGTGACTAGTCTAGCTTTGTAAGTCTCAACGGTACCATCCGGACCTCTTTTCCTTTTGTACACCCACTTATACCCAACAGGTTTAATGTTGTGAGGTGGTGTTACAAGTGTCCAGACAGAGTTTTGGGACATCGATGTCAGTTCTGCCTCCATGGCTTCCTGCCATGCTGCATGGTCAGTGGATACCATCGCTTCGTCATAGTTCAGAGGATCATTCTCCTGAAACTCTGGATCAACCACAAAGGCTTCTCCAATATATCTATCAGGAGCACTTGTTGTCCTCCCACTGCGACGAACCTGCGGTGGTTCCATAGGAGTCGATTCTACAGTACCGTTAATCTTAGTGGTATCGGCTCCCACTATGTTTTCTGTCTGCGTACTCCCATCAGTACCAAGAAATTCTTCAAGAACTACTTTACTGGTGGGCTTATGGTCTATTAAATAATCCTGCTCCAGGAATACGGTGTTCGTCGAGACGACAACCTTTCTATCCTCAGGATCATAAAATAAACCATCCTTTGTCCCTTTTGGATACCCAACGAACAGACATACCTTAGTTTTTGACTCTATCTTATCTCGCTTGTCCTTTCGCACATGTGCTGGACAACCCCAAATCCTAAAGTGCTGTAGGCTTGGCTTTCGCTTCAACCACAGCTCCCAAGGAGTTAGGGGTACTAACTTTGATGGAACAAAGTTCAAAGTATATGCTGCCATCTCTAGGGCATATCCCCAAAAACTAGGTGGCAATGTTGCATAACTCATCATAGTCCGAACCATGTCTAACAAAGTTCGGTTTCTCCTCTCAGATATACCGTTCTGTTGTGGTGTCCCTGGTGCAGCCAACTGGGATACGATCCCATGCTCACGCATGTACCTAATAAATTCATCCGATAGGTATTCGCCTCCTCGATCCGATCGAAGAGACTTGATACTTTTACCCGTCTGCTTTTCTGCTTCAGCTCTGAACTCGTTGAACTTATCAAAGGATTCAGACTTCCACCGCATTAGGTATATGTATCCAAACCTCGAGTGATCATCCATGAAGGTGATGAAATACTCGAAGCCTCCTATGACACAGACACTTATGGGCTCACATACATCAGTGTGTACCAACTCCAATACCTCCTTAGATCTGCTACCTTTGACTCGGAAAGACCTTTTAGTCATCTTGCCTTCCAGGCAAGACTTACACGTCGGTAGGCTTTCTGAAACATTTGGACTTAAGAGTCCTACCTTAACCAACCTGTAAATCCTGTCTGAGGCTATGTGTCCAAGCCTTAGATGCCAAAGGAGTGTTGGATTATCTGAGGGATTTTTCTTTTTAGATGAATTAATCACACAAGCTTTAATTATGTTATCCTGCTTATGATTGGAGTTAATTTCATAGAGACCATTCTGTATCTTTCCCTTACAAATAAAGGAACCATTCAATTTAATTGACACACCAGAAGCATCAAATAAAACTGAAAAACCTTCATTATTCAATAAGAAAACGGAAATTAAATTACATCTCAAGGACGGTACATAAAGTATGTCTCTAAGTAATAAACTTCTTCCATGAGGGAACTGCAAGATGACATCTCCAACTGCTTCAGCCTCTGTCACGGCCTCAGTTCCCATGCTTAGGATTATCTCTCCATCACCTAGTTTTCTTATCTCCTTGAACCCCTGCAAATTATTGCAAGCATGGTTAGTGGAACCAGAATCCACAATCCATAAAACTGGAGAACAACTGGATGCTACAAGGGATTCCACTATGTGGATTTGAGATATACCTTTCTCAGCCTTCTTGGGAGCCGCACAGTAGTCGCCCTTCCAGTGCCCCTTCTTGCCGTATCGGAAACATTTTCCTTTGGGCTTCGTCGGACCATTCTGCTTGGGAACCTGCAACTGCACCTGGCCCATCTTTACGGGCTTCTTAGACTTTCTTTTCTAAAACTTGCCCTTGGCTTTTAAAGAAGAATTCCGCTCCACATTTAGGGATTGAGCTCCTGCCTTCATCCCGTCCTTTGTCGCCTGGAGCGCCGCTAGGAGCTCTGC
Source organism: Chamaelirium japonicum (assembly GCA_947650365.1). NCBI lineage: Eukaryota > Viridiplantae > Streptophyta > Magnoliopsida > Liliales > Melanthiaceae > Chamaelirium > Chamaelirium japonicum. The sequence goes on from OX393549.1 coordinate 88,240,390, forward strand.
GTTAGACATCTCCAACCGGTTAAGGTTGAAGTTGGTAACGAAGCCCTCAAACGCTCCTGACAGAGACGCGAGGAAAATGTCGGTCTGGATCTCTGCATCCAAGATGACATCGAAGGAACCAAGCTCGTTCACATAGCCAAACAACTTCAGCATATGATCCCGAATTAAAGTCCCCTCTGCCATCTTCGTGGACACCAATTTCTTGATGGTCAGGTAACGAGTTACTCGACTATGACCCTCGAACATTTCCTTCAAGTAGAGCATCATGTCTGAAGCAAAGGCCATGTCTTCGACTTGCTTCTGAAGGACGGTCTGCAAGGATGCCACAATATAGCACTTGCACATCTCATCAGCATCTAGCCAGTCTTTCCATTCCTTTAACTGGGCCTCAGTTGCACTTGGTCCCGGTATGGCCGGTTGAGGGGTACTTAGGGCAATTGTGTGTTTGCCAACCCTTAGGACGAGCATCAGGTTACGCTTCCAGTCCTCGTAGTTTGGTTCCGTAAGTTTGTTATCATTAAGTATGGAGGCAAGGGGGTCGAGCTTGGTCATGATTTCTGTAAACAATGGTTTAAAGCAATAGTTAGGGTCTACTACAATCTATTTCATGGAATTTAGAAATAGATAATGTCTACTCCAGTCGCTATGTCTTCACCACCTCAAGTGGAGATATCCAGGAATCTAAATTCCCTGGGCTGGAGCACTGAGACTATCGGCCCTGAATTGGAGATAGTATCTCGGTGAGAGCATGCAACCGCTTCTGCCAACGGGGTTTTTACGACCCAGTCTTTATCAGAATTACCCATGGTAAACTGAAAGACCTTCCAGTCTCCTTTTGGCCAGCTTTATGTGACCCGCGTGCGCAGCAACAACAGCTTCACACAAGCTTTCGGATGCTTCCCACAAATCTAGGTGGTATCGGCAGGGGGGTTCATAGGCTCCCGCGGTGCAGGATAAAACCGTCACCCACTGCCACCGGCATCCTCCATGTCCCGAAGGAAACCACTAGGCAAACCAGCATGGAAGGAAACACAGCTCTCACCCTGTGGGAATATCGAACTGCATACCTCCCACCCAGACCCTTAGCCGGTTGATTGTGGAGGCCAGGGGCTCCCCTTTGGAGGGAACCTCTTACATATCCCTTCTTTATGAGGTTTTATGCATATCTAGAATGGTCACGACCTCCTAGACATAGACCCTGGTCTACCGTGCCCCCACTAGGATTATAAACCCTCCCGCAAAGCATTAGTATCCTAGGAAAATATTATAGTCCCTACCTTGAATACTCAGCTTTCGCCTTTCTTGCAAGGATTACATTACATAGATTCCAAGGATCCCGATACTTCACTAGTTTGCCCATAATCCTAAGATCTGGAGCCTAGCCTAAGGTTAACGTGGAAAGGACTCCCACTATGATGATGCCTCATTCACAATTTGATGCCTGATGTCATAGTAGACCTCATCTCAATACAGGTTTCGATGCTGGCCAAATAGGGACATCCGACAACCTCCGCCGGACCTCAATCTAATGGTGGCATAACCAAATTGTGATGAGTTCATACTACCATCAAACGTCATCTAGAAATAGGTATCACACAGTGAAATCCTAACCTAACTTGGTCGCTAGGACCGCGTGGGGAAAGGGCATCCCACTAGGGTTATCATACTTCTTATGGAGACATTAGTTAATTATCTCTAAATAAATCTAATACTGTGTCTATCTCGGTACACAGTACTTGGCTACCTAAACTACCACGAGGGTGGTTACCGCCTTTCCTTTTAGCTAGTCACCGGATTCGCACGTGTTAGAAGCATATAGAGACACCGATGAATCCATAATTTTAGTACTAACCCTAAGCCTGATCTAGAGACTAACTCACAAGCAAGAATGATAATCATATTATCATCGGGGTTCTCTAAATACTGAATAAAGAGAAACAACAGAGAAAGCATCCAAACTGAATCAAGTCCAGGGTCCGACCCCTGAACCTGAATAGCACAGCCAAGATATCCTGTTCTTCCGTTCTGCACGATCTTTGACGATGATCCCCTTCATCGCCAACGTGCATGCTTTCGCCGGGTCTTTGCACGCCATGGTACCGCTTGCCCGAACCGTGGATGTAGCATCATCTCCTTCTTCCTGTGACCGAAAAACTAACACGCTCCGAGCAAGTGCTCGTTCGTGTACAATTTCGCTAGAAAGTAAAGAAGACAATCCTAGAAACATGGCCAGGGAACCGAGGATGGTCAACCCCCACCCTCGCCCATCTAGAGCCTTACAATCCACAATAATAATCAATGCAAAATTAAATCCGGGGTCCGACCCCCAGATGCATGCAATCACAGATTACTATTCAGCACGGCACCTGTAAAAAGATGATACATAGCACAATCCATATGCATGATCTACGCCGAACCCCGATGAAAACATATGCCATCATATATTCACATGATGTTTTTACGAATTCATGCATAAAACATACACCAAAGCGTGCTCTGATACCAATTGTTGGAATTGGGTTCCGCTAATCAGAGTCGCAGCGGAAGCAAAAAGAAAGATCCGAAGATCATACGGTGTATGTTTCATTACAATTCGTGATACAAAACAATCTACATGCAAATCTATGATCTTAGCATATGTGCGGACACCCTAGAGGCATACTACGATCTACGGAATACATGCATGCATCTACTTAGGTGTTTAGATTCATCATACCTTATGGATCTATGATCCGGAGATTACGGAACGATGAAGAACCGTACTTGAATCGCAAGGGAAACTGTCGGATAGCACATTGTCCTTTGCGAATTGAAGAATCCTTGAAATCCCGTCTCTAAATGCAAGGATTTCGAGCCGACGGAAGAATCTGTTGCGAAGACGATGGCGAGCCTCGAGATTTTCTCCTTCTCTTTCTCCTTTCTTCCTTCTCATTCCTTCCTATTCCTTCTCCCTTCTTCTTCCTCTCTTTTCCTTGGCCGAAACCACAAAGGAGGAGCACAAAGGGTCGGAATTTTGGAGGGGAGGGAGTAGAACCTTAGGGCCGGCCCCTCCCCTCTCTATTCCCTTTATAGGGCCGGTCTCCCATGGCTCCAAGGAGCCTAGGGCCGGCCCTTAGGTGGATAGGGATGAGGGGGGATCGTATTTAGGTCTTCCGGGTGTCTATCGTGAAGTCCGGACGAAAACGCCCTTCACGAAATACGGAAAACTGAAAGTGAGACTGAGTGAGGTGCGCTACTCGGAATCGAGTTCCGTCAGCGCCTGTGAGCTCCTGGAATTATTCCGCTCAATCTAAGATCCATATTCAATATGTTCTGAGTCATATTTCAGTATTTACCAAAATACCCCTATGGCCCGTAACATATATGAATTAGGTTCTTTGGCTCCGGGCTTGCGCTCCATCGCGCTACTTCGCATCCAACGTATCTAACTAGGTCGGGGAACAATTCCTATACACAATGACAGGGTTGAACCTTCAAGGTTCGGGATCTCTATCTCCAACCGGATCCCTGATTAACTGTTCCGGTGACACACCGAAAGTTCCGTTAATCAGCCCTAATCCGATTAACCCACGTAGCCACCCAGAGTGCGACGCGAGTTGAACTCTAGTGATCCTAAACTTATATTACTCCCTCGTAACTTTGTTCTCTACTATACTCCGATAATCCTTAGTCCCTCCTATTACTGGTGCCATGATACGACTCGGGCGGTGGGGAGCACCGTCAGATCCCGATCGATCATCTGACTAGGGTTTGATGACTTGTCATCTAGAACACCACACACCTTCTGGTGCTATGCCTAGCATCTGGAACATCGTCAGTCATACTGACAACCACCAGGCCTGGGTTAACTGTGTGGACAGATTGACTCATCAAAACGCACCCATCCAACACTAGACGTCGGATAACCTGTAGGGATTACATGTCACTCAAGCGCCAGCCGGGTAACCCAACGTACCGTCGTATTGGACTATGGAAGGTCCGCACACGTTGGCACATCAAAGCACTACTCAACTGGTTGGCCGAGTGAGCATGGTCCCTCAAGGTTAAGGACAGATTATCTATAGTAGTAAGACGGTTTCTGCACCAGTGTCTGAATCATTGAACTGTGCACCGTCTTGGTTCCTATTCAACACGATCATCATGCTTGGTTAGGTGAATGGGAATCCCACGTTCCTGTGGTGGAGACTTCACCACATCCTCTACCTGCCAACAGCTTATTCTCGGTGAAGCGATCAGCATCACCAAAGCTGTGAACTAGTTCTAGGTCTACACAGAACTGGTCCACTGGGTCTCCCAAGCATGGATCCTCCATGCACCTCAGTGGCCTACTGTGTTCCCTAGGGTCCTTTTATTATATGAGTATTATCATATACCAGAGTTGTATTCTAATTAAAGCAATAACCAAAGTCATCTTTATTAATGTTAATACAGAAAATCCACGCTAAGGACACACGAGCTACAACACCAGCCTCCAGGCTTTGTAGCAAAAGGTTAGGAAAGTCTTGTGTGCAAGTTGCAAAGGTCCATATATGGACTAAGCCAAGCATCCAGAAGTTGGAACATGCGTTTTGATCAGGCTATCTAGTTTTATGGATTTGAATAGAACGTGGATGAACCATGTGTTTATAAAAGGAGCGATAAGACTACAATAGTGTTTCTGGTACTTTACGTGGACGATATCTTGCTCATTGAAAATGATTCTGGAACGTTGTCTACAGTGAAGGTATTGTTATCCTCTCAATTTGACATGAAAGACCTAGGTGAAGCGAGTTATATTCTGGGGATCAAGGTAACTCGAGATTACCAGAACAAGACTCTCTCGCTGTCACAGTCAGCCTACATAGATACTATCTTGGTCAGATTCAGTATGCACAACTCCAAGAAGGGACTAGTTCTATTCAGACATGGAATGAAATTGTCCAAGTATCAAGGTCCTAAGACTCCTGAGGAGAGGGCAGAGATGTAGAAGATACCTTATGCTTCGGTTGTAGGGAGTCTGATGTATGCTATGCAGTGCACGAGACCAGATATATGCTATGCAGTAGGCATGATGGGCATGTATCAGTCAAATCCGAGTCCAGGGCACTGGACTGCTGTGAAAAGTATACTCAAGTATCTCCGTAGGACGAAAGATTATGAGTTAGTTTACTCTTCACAGGAACTGATGCCGATTGGGTATACGGATTCTGATTTTGTATCAGATCCGGAATTCAGGAGATCGACGTCAGGGTTTGTGTTTTCATTGGGAGGAGGAGCTGTCAGTTGGAGGAGATGAAGCAGGGATGCATCACGGATTCGACGACAGAGGTTGAGTACGTTGCGACATGCGAAGCAGCCAAAGAGGCAGTATGGCTCAAGAAGTTCCTCATGGACTTAGGATCTGTACCAGGAGCTCAAGATCCTATTATCCTTTACTGTAAAAATAGTAGAGCAGTAGCACAATCCAAGGAGCCAAGATATCACCAGAAGAGTAACCATATCGAGCAGAAATACTACATTATCCGGGACTTGCAGAAGCGAGGGGAGGTTGCAGTGACTCAGGTGGCGTCTGCAGATAACATGGCGGACCTTTCACAAAGATGTTACCGATCAAGGCTTTTGAGAAGTATGTGGATGCCATGGGAGTTAAGATTGTTGTTCTCCGCTAGGCCAAGTGGGAGATTGTTGTAGCTCGTGTGTCCTGAGCGTGGATTTTCTGTATTAACATTAATAAAGATGACTTTGGTTATTGCTTTAATTAGAACACTACTTTGGTATATATTAATACACATATAATAAAGGACCCTAGGGAATACAGTAGGCCATTGAGGCGCATGGTGGATCCATGCTTGGGAGACCCAGTGGATCAGTTGTGTGTAGACCTGAACTAGTTCACAGCTTAGGTGATGCCGGTCGCTTCACCGAGAACAAGCTGTTGGCAGGTAGAGGATGTCGTCAAGTCTCCACCACGGGAACGTGGGATTCCCATTCACCTGACCAAGCATGATGATCGTGTTAAACAAAAACCAAGACGGTGTACAGTTCAGTGATTCAGACACTGGTGCATAAACAGTCTTACTACTATAGATAATATGTCCTTAACCCTGAGGGATCATGTACACTAGGCCAACCAGTTGTGTGGTGCTTTGATGTGCCAACGTGTGCGGACCTTCCATAGTCCAATACCACGGTATGTTGGGTTACCCGGCTGGCGCTTGAGTGACATGTAATCCCTACAGGTTATCCGACGTCCATTGTTGGATGGGTGTGTTTTGATGAGTCAATCTGTCCACACAATTAACCCAGGCCTGGTGGTTGTCAGTATGACTGATGATATTCTGGATGCTAGACATAGCACCGAAAGGTGTGTGGTGTTATAGATGACAAGTTATCAATTCCTAGTCAGATGATCGATCGGGATCTGACGGTGCTCCCCACCGCCCGAGTTGTATCATGGCACCGTAGTAGAAGGGACTAAGGATTATCAGAGTTTAGTAGAGAACAGGGTTACAAGGGAGTAACATTAGTTTAGGATCACTAGAGTTCAACTCGCGTCGCACTCTGGGTGGCTACGCGGGTTAATCAGATTAGGGCTGATTAATGAAACTTTTGGTGTGTCACCGGAACAGTTAATCAGGGATCCGGTTGGAGCTAGAGATCTCGAACCCTGAAGGTTCCACCCTATCGTTGCATATAGGAATTGCTCCCCGACCTGGTTAGATACGTTGGATGTGAAATAACACGATGGAGCGCAAGCCCAAAGCCTAAGAACCTAATTCATATATATTAGGGGCCATAGGGGTATTTTGGTAAATATTAAAATATGGATTAGAACATATTGAATATGGATCTTAGAATGAGCGGAATAATTCTAGGAGCTCATAGACGCTGACGGAACTCGATTCCAAGTAGCGCACCTCACTCAATCTCTCTTTCAGTTTTTCACTGTTCGTGAAGGGCGTTTTCGTCTAGGCTTTACGATAGAGCTGTGGAAACCCTGAAAACCGCCCCCCCTCATCCCTATCCATCTAGGGCCGGCCGTAGCTTGCTTGTAGCACTAGGAGGCCAGCCCTACAAGAGGAATAGAGAGGGAGGGGTCGGTCCTAGCCTTCCCCCTCTCCTAAAACCCGACCCTCTCTCCCTTTCTGAGGTTTCGGGCAAGGAAGAAAGAGGAAGAAGAAGGAGGAAGGAAGGAGAAGGAAGAAGAGAGAAAGAGAAGGAGGAGATCTCGTGGCTAGCCATCATCTTCGCAATGAATTCCTCTATCGACTCGTAGTCCTTGCACTCAGAGGTAGGACTTCGAGGATTCCTCAATTCACAAATTAAGGACAAGGTGCAATCCGACAGCTTCCCTTGAGATTCACATGCGGTTCATCATCGTTTCATTCTCTTCAGATCATAGATCCACAAGGTATGATGATTCTAAACACCTAACTAGATGCATGCATGTCTTCCGTAGATCGTAGTATGCCTCTAGGGTATCCGTACATATGCTAAGATCATAGATTTGCGTGTAGATTATTTTGTAGAATTAATTGTAATGAAACATATACCGTATGATCTTTTGATCTATCTTTTGCTTCCACTGCGACTCTGATAAGCGGATCCAATTTCAATAGTTTGAAGCAAAGGTCATGTCTTCGACTTGCTTCTGAAGGACGGTCTGCAAGGATGCCACTACGTAGCACTTGCACATCTCATCAGCATCTAGCCAGTCTTTTCATTCTTTCAACTGAGCCTCGGTATCACTTGATCCCGGCATGGCCGGTTGAGGGGTACTTAGGGCAATTGTGTGTTTGCCAACCCTTAGGATGAGCATCAGGTTACCCTTCCAGTCCTCGTAGTTTGGTCCCGTAAGTTTGTTATCATTAAGGATGGAGGCAAGGGGGTCGAGCTTGGTCTTGATTTCTGTAAACAATGGTTTAAAACAAAAATTAGGTCCACCATAATCTATTTTATAAAATTTAAAAATAGATAATGTTTACTCCAGCCACTATGTCTTTACTACCTCAAGTGGAGACATCCAAAAATCTAAATTTCCTGGGCTCGAGCACTGAGACTATCGGCCTTGAATTGGGGACAGCATCTCGGTGAGAGCATGCAACCGTTTCTACCAACAGGGTTTTTACGACCCAGTCTTCATCAGAATTACCCATGGCAAATTGAAAGACCTCCCAGTCTTCTTTTGGCCAGCTTTATGTAACCCGCGTGCGCAGCAACGACGGTTTCACACAAGCTTTCGGATGCTTCCCACAAATCTAGATGGTGTCGGCAGGAGGGTTCATAGGCTCCCGCGGTGCAGGAAAAAACCGTTACCCACTGCCACCGGCATCCTCCATATCCTGAAGGAAACCACTAGGCAAACCAGCATAGAAGGAAACACAGCTCTCACCCGGTAGAAATATCGAACTATGTACCTCCCACCCATACCCTTAGCCGGTTGATTGTGGAGGCTAGGGGCTCCTCTTTGGAGGGAACCTCTTATACATCACTTCTTTATGAGGTTTTATGCATATCTAGAAAGGTCACAACCTCCTAGAATTAGACCCTGGTCTACCGCGCTCCCACTAGGATTACAAACCTTCCCGCAAAGCATTAGTATCCTTGGAAAATATAATAGTCCCTACCTCGAATACTCAGCTTTCGCCTTTCTTGCAAGGATCATATTACATAGATTCCAAGGATCCTGATACCTTACTAGTTTGCTCATAATCCTAAGATACGTGGAAAGGACTCCCACTAGAATGACGCCTCGTTCACAATTTGATGCCTGATGTCATAGTAGACCTCATCTCATTTTAGGTTTCGATGCTGGCCAAATAGGGACATCCGACAACCTCCGCCGGACCTCAACCTAATAGTGGCATAACCAAATCGTGATGAGTTCACACTACTATCAAACGTCAACTAGAAACGGGTATCATTTAGTAGAATCCTAACCTAACTTGGTCGCTAGGACCATGTGGGGAAAAGGCATCCCACTAGGGTTATCATACTTCTTATGGGGACATTAATTATCTTTTAACAAATCTAACACTGCGTCTATCTCGGTGCACAGTACTTGGCTACCTGAACTACCACGAGGGCGGTTACCACCTTTCCTTTTAGCTAGCCACCAGATTCGCACGTGTTAGAACCATATAGAGACACTGATGAATCCATAAGCTTAGTACTAACCCTAAGCCTGATCTAGATAGTAACTCACAAGCAAGATAGATAATTAAATTATCATCGGGGTTCTCTAAACACTAAGAAAGAGAACAACAGAAAAACATACATACTGAATCAAGTCAAGGGTCCGACCCCTGAACCTGAATAGCACAGCCAAGATATCCTGTTCTTCCATTCTGCACGATTTTTGACGACGATCCTGATCATCGCCAACGTGCACGCTTTCGTCGGGTCTTTGCACTCCTCGGTACCGCTTGCCCAAACTATGGATGTAGCATCATCTCCTTCTTCCTGTGACCAAAAAACCAACACGCTCCGAGCAAGTGCTCATTCGTGTATAATTTCGCTAGAAAGAAAAGGAAACAATCATAGAAAACATAGCCAGGAACCGAGGGTGGTCAACCTCCACCCCTGCCCATCTAGAGCCTTAAAAACCACAAGCACAATAATAATCAATGCAAAATTAAATCCGGGGTCCGACCCTCGGAGGCATGCAATCACATATTATTATTCAGTACGGCACCTTCAAAAAGGCGATACAAAGCACAATCTATATGCATGATCTACGCCGAACCCCGACGAAAACATATGTCATCATATATTCACATGATGTTTTCACGAATTCATGCATGAAACACACACCAAAACATGCTCTGATACCAATTGTTGGAATTGGATCCACTTATCAGAGTCGCAGCGGAAGCAAAAAGATAGATCCGAAGATCATACGGTGTATGTTTCATTACAATTAATTATACAAAACCATCTACATACAAATCTATGATCTTAGCATATGTGCGGATACCCTAGAGACATACTACGATCTACGGAAGATATGCATGCATCTAGTTAGGTGTTTAGAATCATCATACCGTATGGATCTATGATCCGGAGAGAACAGAACGATGATGAACCGCACATGAATCGCAAGGGAAGCTGTCGGATAGGCGAATTGAGGAATCCTCGAGGTCCTACCTCTAAGTGCAAGGACTACGAGCCGACGGAGGAATTCATTGAGAAAATAATGGCTAGCCGTGAGATTTCCTTCTCTTTCTCTCTTCTTCCTTCTCCTTCCTTCCTCCTTCTTCTTCCTTCTTCTTCCTCTTTCTTCCTTGGCCGAAACCTCATAGAGGGAGAGGGGGTTCGGATTTTGGAAAGGTTGGAGGCTTGGGCCGGCCCCTCCCTCTCCATTCCTCTTATAGGGTCGACCTCCTAGTGCTACAAGTAAGCTAGGGCCAGCCCCTAGTAGATAGGGATAAGAGGGGGCGGTTTTTAGGGTTTCCACAAGCCTATCGTGAAGCTTGGACGAAAACGCCCTTCACGAAAAGTAAAAAATTAAATTAGATATTGAGTAAGGTGCGCTACTCGGAATCGAGTTCCGTCAGTGTCTATGAGCTCCTGGAATTATTCTGCTCACTCTAAGGTCCATATTCAATATGTTCTGAGCTATATTTTAGTATTTACCAAAATACCCCTACGACCCCTAACACATATGAATTAGGTTCTTAGGCTTCGGGCTTATGCTCCATCGCTCTACTTCGCATCTAACGTATCCAACCAGTTCGGGGAACAATTCCTATACGCAACGACAGGATGGAATCTTTAGGGTTCGGGATCTCTAGCTCCAACCGGATCCCTGATTAACTGTCTGGTGACACACCGAAAGTTCTGTTAATCAGCCTTAATTTGATTAACCCGCGTAGCCACCCAGAGTACGACGCGAGTTGAACTCTAGTGATCCTAAACTTATGTTGCTCCCTCGTAACCCTGTTCTCTACTATACTCTGATAATCCTTAGTCCCTCCTATTACTGGTACCATGATACGACTCGGGCAGTGGGGAGCACCGTCAGATCCCGATCGATCATCTGACTAGGAATTAATGACTTGTCATTTATAACACCACACACCTTTCAGTGCTATGCCTAGCATCTGGAACATCGTTAGTCATACTGACAACCACCAGGCCTGGGTTAACTGTGTGGACAGATTGACTCATCAAAACGTACATATCCAACACTAGACATCGGATAACCTGTAGGGATTACATGTCACTCAAGCACGAGCCGGTTAACCCAACGTACCATGGTATTGGACTATGGAAGGTCCGCACACATTGGCACATCAAAGCACCACACAACTGGTTGGCCTAGTGTACATGGTCCCTCAGGGTTAAGGACAGATTATCTATAGTAGTAAGATGGTTTATACACCAGTGTCTGAATCACTGAACTGTGCACCGTCTTGGTTCCTGTTCAACATGATAATCGTGCTTGGTCAGGTGAATGGGAATCCCACGTTTCTGTGGTGGAGACTTCACCACATCCTCTACCTGCCAACAGGTTGTTCTCGGTAAAGCTACAGGTATCACCTAAGCTATGAACTAGTTCTAGGTTTACACACAACTGGTCCACTGGGTCTCCCAAGCATGGATCCACCATGTGCCTCAGTGGCCTACTGTGTTCCCTTGGGTCATTTATTATATGTGTATTAACATATACCAAAGTAGTCTGTATTCTAATTAAAGCAATAACCAAAGTCATCTTTATTAATGTTGATACAGAAAATCCACGCTCAGGACACATGAGCTATAACACGGCATTGAAGCTAGAATATAGCAACGAGCTATCTCATCAGCCTTATTCACTTCTGAAAAGGCTTCCGTTTCCTTTTGGGTAGCCAAGGGTCCAGGTAAGTTAGGGCAGTCTTTGGTAAGGACATATAAGTACCCTTCAGCAGTTAAGACAATGTCTAGATTTCTTTTCCAGTCTACATAATGGGTTTTGGTCAACTTATTCTGGTTCAGGATTATGGCAAGGGGATTGAATGTAGATCCAGTCATTTTTTCTATTCAAGCTAAATAGAAAATTACTTATTAGGAGATATGGCAATCGATAGGCAATTGATCATTTTATTATGGATTCTCCAACCACAATGTGAAAAGCATTCAGGATATCAAATACACAGAGCAAGTATCATAGAGGATATCATGCCATGTGGGTTTGATTGGAAACCATCATGTTCATACTCTAGACATCTCATATCTTATGGATGATGACTCCTGTGACTTCAGTCCTAAGGGTTTCATTAAAACTTCTAGGGGAGTCTCTTGACGAACGTCTTGTCAAGTGTTTTTACCACTGTCCAAACTCTACGATAACCGCACTGAGCTAGCCCCTCCTAGGGGAGGTGACCCCAAGTATGTCTCATATGATTTGTCCTACGAAATCCACATCTAGTAACCAGTGGGATGAATGCCCCTGACATTGGGGATCACTCCAAGGTGACACGAGGCATCCATTCCACCTTACAATGGACCAACGGTGGAGGACCATGGACTTCCTTTATGAAATCCTCTCCTACTTGATGTTTTTATCTTTTTTGAGAATTTTATTTAAATATTGGTTTTAATTAACATGCATAGAATAATGATTCAAGAAAAACTAAAATAAATATTTATTTCTCCTCTCTCATGGTCAGATATATAATTTGCCAGCATGATCTGTTAGCAAACTTCTGGCTCTCGATCTTCCTACAAGACCTAAGATCTATAAGGACATGGAGATTAACCTAAACCCCTCTGCCGATCGGTTATTTTCGAGGTTTGGGTTCTCCTTACATGAGCCCAATCAGAAATTGAAACAAAGCTATCACAGAACATAAATAATATATTCAAGATTTTGCTTGATCATGAAAGAGAGACAAGCAATTTTAGCGGACCTGCAAAAAGATTGCACAATAGAAATTGCAAACACACGATGGATTTCATCCAACTGGACCATCTAGCATGCAACCTACGCTCGATTCATAATTTTCAGGTTATAGGGATCTATCTAAAATTATCAAGAGTGAGAGAAAACACCATCGTTGATCTCATCAACATGGCACGAACTGACTAGCATGCAACCTATGCTAGATTTATAAATCAAAATCTTCATGTGGAGGTGTTTGATGGTTGCACGGTAGAGAACATATTCCTCGCACGGAGCATGTTCCCATACAACCCGGCACTATCATCTCAACCGATTAGAACATACATGAGCCATAGTTCTTATACCAATTGATGGGGATCAGATAAAAATTTTAATCTTCCTTGATCATGCATGGTTATTCGGATGAGAATTTTACCGTGGGGTGTGCCCTTTGTAGATTCAGTCGGTAGAACGAATGACAGTTTTTGTTCCAACCTCTGATTGCTCTGAAATTTTAGAAGCATGTAAAGGCCTTCGTTCCGGAGATCCTTGAACTCGAACAGAGTCAATCCGATCTGTAGATCTCACGAAATAATTAAAACGGTAGGGCTGTTCTACTGCAGATTTCCGGACGAAAATTGCTGCACGTTGGCGATCAAGCTCTTTGCAATCTTCAACCATGTATTCCTCACGTCGCTCGAGAATCGGCTCAGTGGGAAGCTTTCCTTATAATCCCGAGGGAGATGGAAATCTTCCTTGGATTAGGGTTGATCTCTAAGATCAAACCCTCGTACCCGAGAGAGAGAGAGAGAGAGAGAGAGAGAGAGAGAGAGAGAGAAGATAGAGGGGGCGGCTAGGGCTTGCACAGGCATGCATGGTCGACCCCCTCTCTCCCCTATCCCTTTTATAAGCCCTTTAGGATAAGGAGAGGGGTGGATAAGCCTTTGAACAAGTCAAGGCCGGCCCCCCTCCCTATCCTCTTTATGTTGGATGGATAAATAAGGGGGGCGGTTATAATTTGACCTGGTCAAACCTTATCCCCTTAATTCTCACTCTGAGTGATGGTGGCACACGTCCAGGGTGCCTAGGGTACCCCCATGGTCATTAAATCCAATACTTACTTATTATTAAAGCCCATATATATATATATATATATATATATATATATAATAATTCCCTCATGATCACATACTAGTCTCAAGTCACTTTGGACTGTAGTTGGGATCACCTAGGGTCTTCTAACACGGCTCCAACCTAAATGCGAATATACCGAGTAAACTCTTTAACCATATTTGCATCTTAGATTAATCATCACTAATTCCTCTATATGGTGATGATTGCACTCCGGGTCAGAAGGACAATCTCTAGTCATATAGATTACGATATTGCCCCTCCACCTTAATACATCCATAGTCACCATCGGTTCACTTATAGTGAGCTGTCTAACCAGTTGGTGCTACATCTTATACTCCATTATACATGATCTTCTTATTTGATCATCTCTCTTGTCAGTGAGCTCTTCACAGATGAGAACTGCACAGTTTTACCGATGAACAAACTTGAGATCAACTAATAGGGATATATGTGAAGGTCTCCTTTATAGGAGGGTGGATTCCATCTTGAGATCTAGAGTTCCCCGTTACCCTAACTCAGTCACCCAAGATATCCAGGTGTTGGCCCTTATGACCTCACTGATTTATAAGTGAAAGTAACTGGGCTAAAGCTCGAAGTTCGCTAGTCTCTCAGGATTAAGAGCAAGTCGACTTGTGTAAGTAGTGAGAACCCATATGACCATGACAGTACAAAGGTGTCATTGGGTTTACTCACGATCCATCAATGCATCTCATGCACTAGCATCTTTAACCTGGAATCATACATTCCAATGGCTAGAGATTCACCATCCCTGTCGGAGTCAAAAATACTACAGCTTACCTAATGAGGTGTCCACTCTTGTTATAAGCTGTGATTAGTTTGAAGTGATTAGTACCAATGACTTATATCTCTCTTTGTATGAATCTCATCCATACAAATAAGTCACATCTTTAATCACTTACGGACTACCTGCTGAACTATTTATCTTATGAACATATTATAATGTCATATCGATTAATAAATAACTGAGAAAAAATATAAAACATTGTTTGAGGGCATACAACCCTAACACCATTGCCTCTTGTACACTCTCTGGTAGGAATTTCTCCTGAAATACCTCCACAAATTGCTCCCAAGTTATCTCTGACTGACCTGTTGCCTTGGAACACTTCACCCAATCCCACCAGTGATATGCTTCCACCTCAAACATGTGAGAGCAAGAGATACCCTCTGATATCCAACTATCCCAAGCACATCAAGAAGCTTTCCAATCTATTTAAGCCAGTTGTCTACTGCCACAGGGTTAGGCTCATTGCAAAAAACTGGGGGCTTCAATACTTAAAAAGCCTTGACGGTTCGACTCAAAAGATCCCCATCGGGCCTTGGCTCTAACGGATCCACTTGCTGCTGAGGAGATGGTTGGGGAAGAGGCTGCTGCTAATCCTGAGTCTACATCTGTGTGAGCACAGCCTGAGTCATAGCCGCTTGCTGCTGGACGGCTTGAGCAATACCCTGGAGGATCTCATGAAGGTCCGAGGTATTTTCCTGCTCGGAGAAAGAAACTCTATCTTGATTTCTAGTACGAGCCATCTGCATAGCAAGGATCTAAATAAATACATCTTCTAACTCTTCTAACATTCTAACTACTCTATCTACTTCCTCAGGTCATATCCCTGATCTTTGATACCAGGTTGTCACACCCCAAATTTTAAACTAGGGAAAGAGGGTCCAAAACTTGAGGGTGATCTATATGAAAGGTAAAGAGAAGCCACAGAGTATTACAGTAAACTAGTAACCAAGTCCACTAACCATAATAACCAATGTCTCAAGTCTAATTACATTAACATGAAAAAACTATACTAAAATAAAAGACAGAATGGAAACTGCTGCTATCACTCATACCCTCTCAAACTCCTGTGTCACGCTGCTACTCCTACTAGAACAGGAATTGTAGTCACGTTCCTAATGCTCCACTTGATGGTGAGAACCTGGGGGAGAGAAAAACAACAAACAACTCCCCCTGAGTATAATTACTCAATGGTCCTAACAAAAATAAGAAGAAGCAACTATATACGACACTATATTTATATCAAATTTATTTCTATAAAAACTAACAATAAAAGAGCAAGTAACTGCAAGAGAAGTACTGTAAAGGAACTGTAAAACTACAACCATAAGTACTACAAATCTATATGATGTGCTCTACTCTATAATGTCCACTTATTATTTATATAATACACATATTAATAGACGATTCCCTTATGAGGTGTCCCATATCACTTTATGAGAGAACCCATTGTCCTACATTTTAGGTTATGAAGAGAATTCCCTCATGAGGCATCCCATTCTGCTTCATGAGAGAAATCCCTAAAGTGATTGAAACAAAAAAACAAAAAAAAAAGTGAAGAAAAGAAGAAGACAAAAGAAGTGTGAGCACTCGGTTTTTTACTGTCCTGATGACATTACTATGGCACTAAGAGAGAAAAGAAGCGTGCCATAAGCTCCCAATTTCACTTCAGAGGGGAACCTACTCTATCCTCCTGTGTACTAAGAGGAAAAAGAAGCGTGCACAAATAAAATATTATACTGCACCCAAGTGGCCAAGTGGGGTTTTTCGTCTCTCACGGTGGAGCAACTCCGGCCCAACTTACTTTCTTTGGAATAAATTCCAGAACTGGGCTAACTAAACATGTCCCCGCCAGAGACTATCATTCTTGTACTTTTCTTTCTTTCCTAGCCCAACCCTTTGGTCCTACTTACTTTATTCAGACTATGCCACACTCGGGGGCTTACTACCCTTGTGTGCATACGGACCTCCTACCCAAACCCTGGGTAGCCTGTCATGCTATTGCAATGATAGATACTATGCTATTTGTCATTGTATTATCCGTCCGAGTCATGCAGCCTGCCATGACTTATTACCGATTAAAAATCATAATTTCTTAAAATCAAAAAATTAGTAAAGCCCATAAAATCCATCCTTCTAAGCAACTAGTCGTCAGCTAAGTCCCAATGTAAAACACTGTATGGGTGTCTTGGTCGGGGTACAACCCCAACTAGAAACGAGATAAACCTGTTAGGATTGATGTGTTCTAAGCTTGTAAAACTTTATGTTTTGGTCTAATAAAGATTGATAGTTATTATTACATGAGATGCATATAGGTGCGTAACATAGTTACGTGTTCTTTAGAGAACAGAGAGCCATGGTTATATGGTAGTCCACTGAGTTGAAGACTAAGTGGATTGGTCCCGTATAACCTAAATATGTTCGCAGCTATGATCAGGTTGGTCGCCTCATCATGGTAAGCTGTTGGCGATGACAGTTCATGGGATGTCTTCACCATGGTCATCACCAGGCACAGTGTCTGTGGCTGAACGGAACTAACACGGTGTACAGATCAGTGAGCAGACACTGGTACACTAAGCCGTGTTTCTGCTTAGGGTAAAACGGTCCTAAACCCTGAGGAACCACGACTGATGGACTAACCAGTTGCGTGGTGCTTTGGCGCACCAATATGTGAGGGTCCATATGCAGTGATCCAAAACCACGGTGTACTGGGTTACCCGGCTGGCGTTGCATTAGCGTGTCACTCCTGCAGGCCATCCACACCCCTGATGGGAGGTGCGTTCCTTGGTGTGACTTACACTGTACCAAACCCAGGCCTGGTGGTCATCAGTTTGACTGTTGACCGGGTTCGATTACTCGACGGGGTAATCAGAGGTACGATGTATAAGTCAACCTGGAAGGAACCAAGTCATATGATCATTCGAGTCTGACGGTAGTCTTCATCGCTCGAAGTGAATCATGGCATCAAGTGGAGGGACAGCGGGTTTACCACTACTAAGCGGAGAGCAGGGGTATGATGGAGAACATAGTAAGTCTGGGTGAATTGGAGTGCAGCCTGCGTCGCACTCTGGGTGGCTACGCAGGTTAACTCAAGCTTAGAGGATCGATGGTACACTCGGGTAGTGTGTCGATCAAGCTTGAGTTGGAAGCCATGAACCCCGGTCCCTGAAGGTTCCACCTTATCAACATTATGTACGGTTCTTGAACCGTCTCCTCGGAACACCATAAGCATGAGGAAGAAAGAAGTATACGCTCCATGTGTGCTTGGCACTAGAGCACGGTAGATGCGTAACTACATACGAGTACTAAGGGTTGAGCCCGAGACTAGTGCAGAGTCGTATGTAGTAATCCCTAGCCATAAGTGAACTTCGCTGCATAGGTGCGATGCACCGCGGTATGTTGCTAGTTGACTAGTTGACTTTACTAGAGGCACCCTCCGGTGGCCTCAGTTAATAGTAAGTAACTTGTAGATATCACTTAAGTAATGGTCGCTAGGTATCGCACACTAGAAATGGTCAAAATGAGGCGTCGGGGCGTTTTGGTAAAAACCTCACTCTGCCGGACCTCACTGTTGGCCGACCCTAGTGGTGTGACACCTTGCTAGGGCCGGCCCTATGATGTAGGGATAAGAATCCCTCATCTATAGGGCCGGCCATATGGATAGGGATGGGGCGATAAAAACGGTTAAGATCGAGCCCTAAAAAGTGGGAAAACGGATAAATACGCGGAGAGATAAAAAGGAGATAATGGAGAGATAATGAGAGGGGGTCATTATCCCCTTGGATCCTTATCCAAGGGGGTTGGCCGGCCCTATAAAAGGCCCTATGGGGCGCCGGCTCTATGGTCCTGAAAATCCGAACCCCCTCCTCTCTCATCTCTCTAGTTCTCTCCCTAATCTCTCTCCGTTTCCCGCTTGCTACTTCGTCTTCCTCGCGTGGAGTTCTGAAGAAGGAAAAGGGTCGTTCTTCGGAGGCACTCAGAGATCCGAGAGCGACGTTCTGTGCATCGTGTGAGATCGGGTGAACAAGAAGGCAACATCTCCATTCGTACCATCGGCATCTTCGCGAACGATCTTCCATCTCCATCGACAAAGAAGACAATTCTTCGCGGTTAAAAGATCCGTACGAAAGGTATGTGTAATCTAACATGTAGATCTAGCGAGCATTATGATTTGCATCCATGCTAGTTAATCATTACGCTAGATTGCCGTTAGGGGTTTTCGATTCTCGTGCATACACATGCACACATATGTAGATTAGTTTCTATGAAAAGTTAAATCGTGTAACGTGCACCATGAATGGTCTTTCGACCGCCAAATAGCTTCCGCTGCGAGCCTCTAAC
This sequence comes from Chamaelirium japonicum, assembly GCA_947650365.1. NCBI lineage: Eukaryota > Viridiplantae > Streptophyta > Magnoliopsida > Liliales > Melanthiaceae > Chamaelirium > Chamaelirium japonicum. The sequence goes on from OX393549.1 coordinate 88,259,511, forward strand.
CCGGATTAACTTCCAACGATTGGTATCAGAGCCGCATTAGTGGTGTGCGTTTCACGTTTTTTTATGAAACCAACATGTGTGCGCATGATGAATGCGTGAGATCATCGGGGTTCTTACGCTTAGATCATGCATATGTATAGATTGTGCTTGTTCTATTAATCATTCTTGCAGGACGTCGCTATAAAAAATCTAGATATATGCTTTGTGCTTGCTACCGGGGGTCGGACCCCGAGTTAGCAATTGTCTGGATTTGCTATCTGTGGGTGGATATGTAATTGAGCCTTAGATTGGGCGAGTTATGGGGGTTGACCATCCTCGGTTTCCCATGGCCTTTTTCCTAGGTGTGTTTTCTTTTCTTTCTAGGAAATTGTGTACGACCGAGCACTTGCTCGTAGCGTACTAGACTTTTTCGGTTACAGATTGAGAAGAAAGACGTGCCAAAGAAATCCACCATCGGGAGCGGAAGCGGAACCCTGGAGGATGAAGACGATCCGGCAAAGTGTTCACAAGCGCGACGAAGGAGCCGAACCGAGGAACCTTGCGAAGAAAGCTAGAGGCCTGCGCTATGCTAATTAGGTTCAGGGGTCGGACCCTGAACTTAATTCAGTTTTAATGGTTGCTTTCTTTAATTAGTTCTTTATGCTTCATATCAAACCCCGATGAGATAATATGATTATCTGTTTTCAGAGGGATGCCTTTCCCCTCCGGTCCAAGCGACTGTTTGAGGATAGGATCCCGCTAGATGACGCCTATTATTTAGTTGATTTTTGATGTTAGTGGGATCCCATCACATATGGTTATGCCACCATTAGGTTAGCACCCGACTAGTCGGGTGTGCCTATTTGGCCAGCATCGAAATCAAAGATGAGATGGAGATCCATTGAACATCAATTGTCAAATCTATAAGCGAGGCGCCATGACTAGTGGGAGTCCTTTCCAGTGAGTCTGACTCTAGGATTAGCTCCAGAGAATTAGCGTGATGACCAGTTTTACAGAGCATCGATATTCTTGGAATATGTAATGTGACCCTTGAATGGAGAAATCCACTTGAGGCAGGGACTATGATATTCCGAGAGTGATTAATGCTAGGCGAAAGGCTTGAACGCTAGTGGGAGCATGGTGTGACCAGGGTCTAGTATTTAGGAGGTCGCTACCTTTGCATTTGCATAAATTCATACTCGCAAAATAACCCTCAGAATTATAAGGGATGTAATAGAGGAATTTTTTTTTAGAAATCCTCTGGCCTCCACGGCTAATCACTTCGTACTTGGGTGGAAGGGCATAACTCAACAACCCCCTCGGGTGAGAGCTGTGTTTTTTCTATGCCAAGCTACTTAGTGATCTCCTTCGGGATATGGCGGTTACGGTGCCAAGTGTTCAGGCTTTACTCACCCTCGTGGGGGCCGTTAGAATTCCCGTGCCGTAATTACCTAAGCTCGTGGGTAAGCATCCTAAGTACACGTGAGGTATTCGTTGCGAAGACAACGGTGATCACGTGATACTGGCCAAAAGATAACCATGGTCCATCAAACCCCGTAGTTGGCAGATTTGGATAGGGTCAAGGGAAAGACCCGTGTAAGCGGAAGACCTGCACACTGCCCCCTCGGACAGGTATAGCCTACTCCGAGATCTTACATACATGGTTAATTAATCCATAGAGATGGCTTCGCTTGAGGGTAGCGTTATCATATGGATATAATTAGCTTGTTTTAAAAAACCATAAAATAAGTTTTCATGCATCTCATATATTCAATCTTTTATTTTCAGATGACCAAGTTAGACCCCCTGTCCGCTATCCTAAATGACCACAAACTTACCGGTCCCAACTATGAGGACTGGAAGCGCAACCTGTACCTAGTCTTAAGGATAGGTAAACACATGTCAGCCCTTAATGACCCTGAGCCAGATTTGCCAGGACCCAATGCCACAGAGGCACAGTTAAAGGCATTCACTAACTGGAAGGAATCTAATGAGATATGTAAATGCTATATTATAGCATCCTTGCAAACAACTCTGCAGAAGCAAGTCGAGGAGATGCCCGACGCTTCTGATATGATGTTGTATCTGAAGGAGATGTTTGAAGGTCACAATCGCGTTACGCGATACCTTACCATCAAGAAACTCGTCAGCACTAAGATGTCCAATGGGACGCTGGTTCGGGAACACATGATGAAAATGTTTGGGTTCCAGAACGAACTAGCGACCATGGACATTGTGCTAGAAGGCGAGGTGATGACAGACATCTTCCTCTCGTCACTGTCTGGAGCCTTTGAAGGCTTTGTCACCAACTTTAATTTGAACAAGTTAGCTATGACAAATGCAGAGCTTCTGGGAGCTCTCCAGGCAGCTGAGGATGGCTTCAAGCAGAAGGGCGAAGCACTTCACGTGCAACACAGATCCTTCAAGAAGCCTGGTAAACCTCAAGGCAAGAAACATAAGAAGAAACCTAAGTCAGCGCCTGTGCAGGACTCTGCTGGGGCCTCTGGGTCTGGAGAATCAAAGAAACCGAGCACGAAGTGTTTCCGGTGTGGCCAGAAGGGTCATTGGAAGAAGGACTGCAAGAAGCCTCAGAATGCTGGAGAAGGTAATCTACAACTCTTAGTTGTTGAATCATTTCTTTCAAGTAATAGTTCTTTTGCTAGTTGGATTGTGGATTCAGGATCCACTAACCATGCCTGTAACTCTCTTCAGGGGTTTCGGGAAAGCAGAAGGTTGCTTGATGGAGAGGTGACCTTGAGCATGGGAACTGATGCCGTGGCTGCTGCTGAAGCTATTGGAGATGTTACTCTTAGTTTTTCGAATAATAAGACTTTGACTCTTAGAGATGTCTTTTATGTACCGTCCTTGCGACGTAACTTAATTTCTGTTTCTTCTTTAGTTAATGAAGGTTATTCAGTTTATTTTAATACTTCTGGTGTGTCTTTTAAACTGAATGGAACTTTTATAAAACGAGAAATGGTTCAGAATCATCTCTATATTGTCAGTCCTAAATTTGAGAAAGATAACATAATAACTTCAGCATTTAATGTTAATTCATCTAAGCGTAAGAAACCTTCGGAGAATTTAACCCAATTGTGGCACTTACGGCTTGGGCATATTGCCTTAGATAGGATCCATAGGTTGGTAAAGGCCGGGCTTCTGGAAACAGATCCTACGGAGATCCTTCCCACCTGTGAATCCTGCCTGGAAGGCAAGATGACCAAGAGGGCCTTCAAAGGCTAAGGAGTGAGAGCTACTGAGGTATTGGAGTTAATCCATTCAGATGTATGTGGACCCATGAGCGTCAAGGCGATAGGAGGCCATGAGTACTTAATCACTTTTACTGATGATTACTCAAGATATGGTTACATTTACCTTATGCATCGGAAGTCGGAATCCTTTGACATGTTCAAAGAGTTCAGGGCTGAAGTAGAAAAGCAGACAGGTAAATGTATAAAAACCCTTCGATCTGATCGAGGAGGTGAATACCTATCTGACGAGTTCCTTGGGTATTTGGTGGAGCATGGGATAACATCCCAGTTAACTGCTCCAGGTACCCCATAATAGAATGGAGTCTCTGAGAGAAGGAATCGAATCTTGTTGGACATGGTTCGAAGTATGATGAGTTATGCTTGTTTACCAATGACCTTTTAGGGATATGCCCTTCAGACAGCAGCATATGTTCTGAACCACGTTCCGTCTAAATCAGTGCCTCAGACCCCTAGAGAACTGTGGTCAAGGCAAAAGCCAACACTACAGCATTTCAGAATATGGGGATGTCCTGCACATGTGCGGATAGACAAGAGGGAAAAGATGGAGCCAAAGTCCAAAGCATGTCTGTTTGTAGGGTACCCCAAAAAGACTAAAGGTGGACTATTTTATGATCCTGAGGAAAAGAAGGTAATCGTTTCAACGAATGCCATTTTCCTAGAACATGATTATGTTATGGACCACAAGCCTGCTAGTAAGGTAGTTCTGGATGAGCTACTGGGTACTAGATCAGAGAGCGCATCCGAAAGCATAGTGGGAGCTGACATTACAGATAATAATATACTAGATACTGTAGAACCTATTAATCGTGTAACACGACCACCACCTCATCGCAGTAGGAGAAGCATCAGAGCTCCTGACAGATACTATGAAGAAACCTTATTGGTTGATCCAGAGGGTCAGAAGGATGACCCACTGAGCTACGATGAGGCAGTGGGAGCTTCTGACAGCTCTGACTGGCAAAAGGCTATGGAGGCAGAAATTGAATCAATGTCCTATAACGCAGTCTGGACTCTTGTTACACCATCATCCAATATTAAACCTATTGGGTGTAAGTGGGTGTATAAGAAGAAGAGAGGATCTGATGGTACAATAGAGACTTATAAAGCTAGATTAGTTGCCAAGGGTTACACCCAGAGAGAAGGGATCGACTTTGACGAAACCTTCTCGCCGGTAGCTATGATAAAGTCTATTCGGATCCTCCTATCCATTGCAGCCCATTACAACTGGGAGATCTGGCAAATGGATGTCAAGACAGCATTCCTTAACGGGAATTTGGAAGAAGACATTTATATGATTCAGCCACCAGGCTTTGAGTCAGAGGGTCAGGAACATCTAGTTTGCAAGTTGCAGAAGTCCATCTATGGACTAAAGCAAGCATCTAGAAGTTGGAACATCCGTTTTGATCAGGCAATCTAGTCATATGGATTTACTCAAAACGAGGATGAACCATATGTATACAAGAGGACTGATAAGACCACAGTAGTATATTTGATACTTTACGTAGACGATATTCTACTCATTGGAAACGATGTAGGAACATTGTCAACGGTAAAGGTCTGGTTGTCAACACAGTTCGATATGAAAGACCTAGGTAAAGCGAGTTATGTTTTGGGGATCAAGGTAACACGTGATCGCCAGAACATGATTCTCTCGCTATCACAGGCTGCGTATATAGATAAGGTTATGGCTAGCTTTGACATGCAAAACTCCAAAAAGGGTTTTGTGCCATTTAGACATGGCGTAAAACTGTCTAAGGATCAATGTCCTAAGACACCTGAGGAGAGAGCAGAAATGTAGAAGATACCTTATGCGTCGGCATTAGGTAGTCTAATGTATGCTATGCATTGTACAAGGCCTGATATCTGTTTCGCAGTAGGAATGATGGGTCGGTTTCAGTCGAATCCGGGTCCAGACCACTGGACAGCTGTTAAGTGTATACTCAAGTACCTTCGTAGAACAAGGGACTATGAGTTGGTTTACACTGCACAAGAACTGACGCCGATTGGATACACAGATTCTGACTTTATATCAGATTTGGAATCCAGAAAATCGACATCAGGTTTTGTGTTTATGTTAGGAGGAGCAGCGGTTAGTTGGCAGAGTGTGAAGCAGAAATGCATCGCAGACTCTACCACAGAGGCTGAGTACGTTGCAGCGTGCGAGGCAGCCAAAGAGGCAGTATGGCTCAAGAAATTCCTTATGGATTTGGGATGTGTACCAGAGGCCCAGTTACCTATTGTGCTTTACTGCGACAATAGTGGGGCGGTAGCACAAGCAAAGGAGCCAAGACATCACCAAAAGGGGAAGCACATCGAGCGCAAGTTCCACTTGATTCGGTAGTTTCAAAAGCAAGGGCGAGTAGCGGTGACACAGATTGCATCTACAGATAATGTTGCTGATCCTTTCACAAAGGCAATACCTACCAAGGCATTCGAGCGACATGTGGACGCGATGGGAGTCAAAACCGTTTTGCTTCGCTAGACCAAGTGGGAGATTGTTAGGATTGATGTGTTCTAAGCTTGTAAAACTTTATGTTTTGGTCTAATAAAGATTGATAGTTATTATTACATGAGATGCATATAGGTGCGTAACATAGTTACGTGTTCTTTAGAGAACAGAGAGCCATGGTTATATGGTAGTCCACTGAGTTGAAGACTAAGTGGATTGGTCTCGTATAACCTAAATATGTTCGCAGCTATGATCAGGTTGGTCGCCTCATCATGGTAAGCTGTTGGCGATGACAGTTCATGGGATGTCTTCACCATGGTCATCACCAGGCACAGTGTCTGTGGCTGAACGGAACTAACACGGTGTACAGATCAGTGAGCAGACATTGGTACACTAAGCCTTGTTTCTGCTTAGGGTAAAACGGTCTTAAACCCTGAGGAACCACGACTGATGGACTAACCAGTTGCGTGGTGCTTTGGCGCACCAATGTGTGAGGGTCCATATGCAGTGATCCAAAACCACGGTGTACTGGGTTACCCGGCTGGCGTTGCATTAGCGTGTCACTCCTGCAGGCCATCCACACCCCTGATGGGAGGTGCGTTCCTTGGTGTGACTTACACTGTACCAAACCCAGGCCTGGTGGTCATCAGTTTGACTGTTGACCGGGTTCGATTACTCGACGGGGTAATCAGAGGTACCATGTATAGGTCAACCTGGAAGGAACCAAGTCATATGATCATTCGAGTCTGACGGTAGTCTTCACCGCTCGAAGTGAATCATGGCATCAAGTGGAGGGACAGCGGGTTTACCACTACTAAGCGGAGAGCTGGGGTATGATGGAGAACATAGTAAGTCTGGGTGAATTGGAGTGCAGCCTGCGTCGCACTCTGGGTGGCTACGCAGGTTAACTCAAGCTCAGAGGATCGATGGTACACTCGGGTAGTGTGTCGATCGAGCTTGAGTTGGAAGCCATGAACCCCGGTCCCTGAAGGTTCCACCTTATCAACATTATGTACGGTTCTTGAACCGTCTCCTCGGAACACCATAAGCATGAGGAAGAAAGAAGTATACGCTCCGTGTGTGCTTGGCACTAGAGCACAGTAGATGCGTAACTACATACGAGTACTAAGGGTTGAGCCCGAGACTAGTGCAGAGTCGTATGTAGTAATCCCTAGCCATAAGTGAACTTCGCTGCATAGGTGCGATGCACCGGGGTATGTTACGAGTTGACTAGTTGACTTTACTAGAGGCACCCTCCGGTGGCCTCAGTTAATAGTAAGTAACTTGTAGATATCACTTAAGTAATGGCCGCTAGGTATCGCACACTAGAAATGGTCAAAATGAGACGTCGGGGCGTTTTGGAAAAAACCTCACTCGGCCGGACCTTACTGTTGGCCGACCCTAGTGGTGTGATACCTTGCTAGGGCCGGCCCTATGATGTAGGGATAAGAATCCCTCATCTATAGGGCCGGCCATATGGATAGGGATGGGGCGATAAAAACGGTTAAGATCGAGCCCTAAAAAGTGGGAAAACGGATAAATACGCGGAGAGATAAAAAGGAGATAATGGAGAGATAATGAGAGGGGGTCATTATCCCCTTGGATCCTTATCCAAGGGGGTTGGCCGGCCCTATAAAAGACCCTATGGGGCGCCGGCCCTATGGTCCTGAAAATCCGAACCCCCTCCTCTCTCATCTCTCTAGTTCTCTCCTTAATCTCTCTCCGTTTCCCGCTTGCTACTTCGTCTTCCTCGCGTGGAGTTCTGAAAAAGGAGAAGGGTCGTTCTTCGGAGGCACTCAGAGATCCGAGAGCGACGTTCCGTGCATCGTGTGAGATCGGGTGAACAAGAAGGCAATATCTCCATTCGTACCATCGGCATCTTCGCGAACGATCTTCCGTCTCCATCGACAAAGAAGACAATTCTCCGCGGTTAAAAGATCCGTACGAAAGGTATGTGTAATCTAACATGTAGATCTAGCGAGCATTATGATTTGCATCCATGCTAGTTAATCATTACGCTAGATTGCCGTTAGGGGTTTTCGATTCTCGTGCATACACATGCACACATATGTAGATTAGTTTCTATGAAAAGTTAAATCGTGTAACGTGCACCATGAATGGTCTTTCGACCGCCAAATAGCTTCCGCTGCGAGCCTCTGACCCGGATTAACTTCCAACGAAACCCTCGGTCAAACCGATACCGAGAACATCAACAAGCTAGGGTCCGGGAACATCACTGTTTTTCCCACGCATTACGGGATATCGCCCTTCGCAAATAATAACTATTATTTAATATAAGATTTATCTATCGGCCTGGCACATTGACACATGCCACGGCCACGATTCCTAACTAAACATGCAATATTTTATAATAAAATATTTATTTAAATTAGTGGCATGCAGCACGACTAACCAATTGAAGCATGACTACAACTGACGTGTTGCTCCGCTTCAGATTCGGGTACAATCAGGAATTCCTAGAGGTAGTCACAAATACGATTAAACACATGTATTAGATTTCATGATCTAGAGATACAAATTAGATGAATTTTAGATGAAGAATATAAGGAAGAGAAGGAAGAGAGAAATATTAGATAAAGTGAGAATTAGAGAAAAACTTTGAGAGAGATGAAGAGAGGAGATTATAGGACAAACAAACTTAAAGAAATATGAAATCATCAAGGTTTCATGGCTGTCCAAGGGTTAGCTTTTCAGCATAATACAGTGAGACAAGGGGTGAAATTGGCGGAATAAAAGGCCTACACATGGGCCATGACAGCTACTGTTTTGCCGCTGAAATTTCTGCAGCAAGGTGGTGGAAGTAAGGACCCAAAGGGGGATGTTTTGGTTTGAATTCTGCTATAAAACAACAACTAAGAAGCACCTAAAAGAATCCAATCAAGTCTAAAACAAGGCCTATTTCCTGCAAATCTGCAGTGATCAAAAGAGAGGGGAGGAGGACCAAACAATCCCCTCCTCCTTGGTTGTTATTCCTACTGATTACAGCAGCAACCCAAAGAGAAAAAAAAAGAAAAAAAAAGAGAGAGGAGAAGATCAGCATGGAGAAGAAGAGAGGAGGAAGGAGAAGAGAAGAAGATGAGAATAGGGAGAGGAAGGAGGGGGTGGGGAGGATCCTTACCGGAGGGGATCAACGTTGCTGACGAGAGGGCTGTTGGGGAGAGGGGAACACAGCAATAGAGAGATCTGGATGGAGGCGCGCACAATGGGTAAAGAGAGAAGATGTATACGATGAATGCTTTTAGAGAGAAAACCCTAATGACTTGGAGAAGGGGTCTCCCCCCCCCCCGTCCAATTTTCATCAAACCGATTGGAATGAAATCCAAGGCTAATAGGAGAGGGGTTTATCTCTAGCTGATAGGATCAGATTTTGGTTGATTCAGTTCGGATTGGAGTTCTAATCCTAATCCGAATCGGATCCAAATGCCTATACGCAATGCAAACTTCGAAAAATCATATCTCCCTAACCACTTGTCGAAAAAATACTCAAAAATATATGTTGGAATCGGGATGATGGCGCGCACCTGATGATCCTTGATTTATGGTCGTTCTAAGATCTAAATAGTAGCAAAAATTCTATGATGCCAAAGGATAGTCCGTGGTACAACCGCAATTAACTTCCTACTCGTAGCTCGAATTGACGAGTATGTATAGCCTTGCATGGAACACACAAGCATGAATAAAACTATTATACGATGGCGATAAAAGAATCATATGATTTTTCTAAAATTTGTACATTTAAACCGACAAATAAAATTATTCATAAATAATAAAAGCTGAGAAACTTACCATTCTAATTACCAAAATTATCCAGGTCATTACATCAGGAGCCTAGTAGCCCCTTGAGCCCTATAAATAGGGGACCCCAACACTTATTCTAGATTAGATTCTAATTTCCATTCCAGAGCTATTCTTCTTTTCCACAAAGAACATATATAATTCTAGAAACCACTCTCCAAGATCAGATAAGATTCTGGAATCCAATCTTTACCCCCTTACTCTGTTCTTTGTCTACTTGGACAAGCATTTTTTCGATCTATTGAGAGTTGCTCTAATATTTTTAGAGTTAGTGGATTCAAGGTTGTGTTTTATTGCACAAAGACATAGAGTTTGACCGAACTTCGTCACCATATCACTGTGTCTACTATCTACGCTCTATGATAATTGTGTTATAGCTCAGAACAATACAGTAGAAGCGCACTTAGATTCCATTGATTATTTGCGTAAAACTTTACACGGTGAAATAATCCCTTACAATTTGGCACCGTTTGCGGAAACGAGTGGTGAGCTCTGTTTGTTCCGACAACTGATTGGTCGAGCAGTAGCAACCGATCAGTCTACTACCTCCGTGCTTCCCAGCTCCTATTGGTTGAGCAGCAGCAACCGATAAGTTTGAGCATCCCATCTGTCTCTATCGCTGCATAAGTATAGCAAAGACAAAGCCTACGGATTAGCCGGATGAAAGCTACATTCATCTAAATCCACAAAATAGCCTTTGACTCGTTCTATGAGTCGCAGGTATGAGGTGAACCAATATCGGCCTTATCAACAATCCATTTTGAACTCTCAGAGTCACATGTCAGCAGATCGAACCGCTCACCCTCAACCTGGAGGACATCCTCAACAATCGGATCCCAATGGAACACCACACACCGAGGAGGAATCCAACACCACTGTTGTCGTCTCGTCGTCCGGCACACCCATCAAACCAACTTGGTGATCGAAGGAACGACCACGCATCCAAAGGACTGCCACAACTGTGAGTCATTCGTTGCACCCAAATCGGACCGATGAATCACACTTAACCCAATTGGCAAGAAAATGGACGATGTCATCTCACTGAATTTACTATGATTGAGAGTATGTAAATGGTCTACGTATAGGATTGTCTGGCTGAAATTAAATAGCATTGCTCTAAGCCTTCATCCCACCAATTCCCATTTCCCACAATTCCATTCCATTACAACAATTCCACGACTCCCACGGTGCCATCATGACGTGACACGTCCCACCTACGTAACAGTAACAGACTAACATATAAAAAACAAAAAGGAATAAAATGTAAAAATGTAAAAATATAATCACGCCTTAGCGATTTCATTGCTTGATGTATCCCGGTAGGAGTCCGAGGCCCTCACGCGAAGTCTCATGTGACTCTCCTTCGAGCTCTAGTTCTTCTTTATTCAACGATTCTGATCATCTGATCATTCCGAAGTTAAATAACGCGACTTAAAATAAAACCTAGTACTATTGCTAGCCATAGACCCAGAGTCTAGCCCCTCGCTTCAGTCATTCGACATATCTTTCCTCTTCCAAGGAACGTCAGGTCACAGAGAAAACATTTTGAAGTATGTGATATGTAAATTTAGACAAAACATTAAATTATTTTAAAACCTTTGGACAGTTACAAGTGTATGTTTAGGTTAAAAGGGTTAGGATTAGGATTGACTCGCTTAGAATTACGATGGGAAAGGTTCGTCAGATTAATAAACAGGTTAGAGCTAGGATTGAGTCATTCTAATATGCCAATTCTAATCCTAATTCTAACCCTAATATGCTTGCAAGCTCTCCTCTTTATTCACAATATTCTTCTTAAGAACCATTTTGCCTCCCTACCTCAAGATTCCCAAAAGTAGAAACTTTTTGGGTGTGTTTTAGGGGCTGTTTGGTATCAATCCGCAAGCACGATTCTGATCAGGATTTGTGCCCCGGGTAAAGAAACGCGTTTGGTTGTTATGATTTGTTGATCCTGTTCCGTGTGTCTCAAGATTTATGTGCCGCAGATACAGAAAACCGGAAACAGATTATTATCGCTCCTCAGATCGTGATAGCGGAATCCGGACTGCTTATCTTTTTAACTGTGCCCCCCCCCCCGAACCCTATCGTGCCCGACTCTATAAAATTGTCTCCCGCGAACTCTGAGCAGCGCCTCCCCGATCTCCAATCGGTGCCCCTCCTCAACTGCGGGCGACACCCCCTCCTGAACTCCGGGCGACACCCCCCTCCTCAACTGCGGGCGACACCCCCTCCTCAACTCCGGGCGACACCCCCTCCTCAACTGCGAACTCCGGGCGACGCCTCTCTTCAAGTGCGAACTCCAAGCCGCCCCTCCAGGTTCTCTCTCTCTCTCTCTCTCTCTCTCTCTCTCTCTCTCTCTCTCTCGTGCAGATTTTTTTTTTTTTTGAGATCAACCTCAAACTGCAATCTCCAAGCGGATCAGATCCTGAACTGCTCTCTCTCTCTCTCTCTCTCTCTCTCTCTCTCTCTCTCTCTCTCGTGCAGATTTTTTTTTTTTTTTTGAGATCAAACCTCAAACTGCAATCTCCGAGCGTCCGAGCGGATCAGATCCTCAACTGCTCTCTCTCTCTCTCTCTCTCTCTCTCTCTCTCTCTCTCTCTCTCTCTCTCTCACTCTCTCTCTCTTGTGCAGATTTAACCTTTTTTTTTTTTGAGATCAAATTCTCAAATGCAATCTCCGATTGGGGGTATTTTATTGTGAGAAATAATTTTTGGAGATTGGATTCTTATAGCAGGTGAGATGAGATGTACATCATCTCACCTGCTATAAGAATCCAATCTCCAAAAATTATTAAATTTTTAAGGATTCGGTGCTGGATTCGGTGCCAATGACCCCTACCATACCTGATTTCGGTTCTCGGCCCTTTCCCTGTAATCGGATCCTAGTTTCAAACCCATGTGGTACTGATCACAGCCGACGAACACCATGAGCCGTCAAATACTCTTGAGCCATTGATTTTGGTCCTAAAGGATGTGCTATTCTATGGCAATTCAATTAATGATTGTGTAATTTTAATTTGTTGTTGATATGATTGTAAATGTAACATTCAATTGCCGCGTGTTCAGAAAAGGTGACTACTCCCTCTGTGAACTTCTTATGCTTGGCCGTTTCCTTTTGATTGTGCTAGTGCTTAATAGCGTGCACGCATCATTCAATAACACCTGGTAGTTGGATAGATAATTTTCATATTCAGAAGTTTTGATGGCACATTGCCTGTATACGTGTTGTGTAACTAGTGGTATGAGTGATTCACACATTAGCTTTCTCTATCTTGGCTCTAACATACAAAAGGATGGAGAGATAAAGATGATGTTTCAATTAGAATGATAAAGGGTGGATCAAAAAGAATTTGCCCCAAGGGTTTTATGATGCCATCACATTTTTACCTGACGATAATAAGGATATCTATTGATTAGTTGGATCTAAGATTATAAGAGTCATGGATTATGATTTATTTTTTCGTTCAAATGTTGTATCTTTTTATGGTCATAGGAGAGGGTTATGCAACTTTCTATGATGGCATCAACATGGGAATAAAAGTGGGGAAATTGACATTTCTTGATCCATATGTTCTTTGGGTGGTGAAATTGAGGGATCGACCATAAGGATAAAATTATGTTTTCTTGGATCTTATATCCAGTTTTTTGTGTGAGTTTTAAAGCTAGTTTGATAGGCCTTGTACATCATTTGATACATGATATGTAACTCTCAAATTACCTAGAACATGGATTAAAATCAACACACGATTAAAAATAGGCAAGAAGTAGACAACCTGATCCAACTTATTGAATAGTGATATTGATACCAGAATAAATTATCGGTTTCGAGGACAACTACTAGCTAAAAGACCAATACCTGCAGGCTGCTGACATGGAAGTTGTGAAACACTACCTTGATGTGGCTGATCTATTTATGCACGATTGGAGATCTCACAGCAACGTGACCAGATAGCCGATCTTCTTTATGCACATCGTCGAAATATTTGATTATGTTGACAGATATTCTATTTTAAAGAAGTCGAACAATATTTTATTCTGTTATTGGATAAATAATTTAGCTGTTGGATCGTGAAATATTATTTCCATAATTTTTTTGTCGTATGCTCTATCTTACTACATACCAAACGCTATTTCTGAGTTTCTGTGCCAAAGAATCTGGATTCGGTAAGATTTTTGTGCCACATACCAAACGCAGTTTTTGCATAAAATTGTGCCCTCACATTCTGCCTGAGGCACAAGCCTTAGGCAAGAAACAGAGAAATGGCATGTGCCTTATGCCAAACAGCCCCTTAGACACCCGGCTTTGGTTCAAAACCAGTTCTGCGCCCAGACTAGTTTTAAACCCGGTTGAAAAACTCGTTCGGTTCTCCAAAATCAAAACCGGAAAACCAACAAAACCGTCGGGTTGCATTTCTGGTTCTCGAGCCGCGCCGATTCTATCGAGCTAGGGTTTCACGGGATGCTTCCTCCTCCTCTCTCCTCTCTTCTCTTCGAGCACGCCGGCCGCCGGTGAGGGCAAGAGCACATCCATCTGCAGCCGGAGATCTCCTCTCCGCCGTCGTTTCCTCTCCTCACTCGCCATATCCTCTACCCTCCTCGAGCTACTACGATATCCAGCCGCAGGTGGGGAGAGAGAGATCGCCGGTGTAGGAAAATCGGCCGGTGAGGGCGGAAATCCAGTGGGCAGTCAATCGGCGGCGACCTGCGGCGTGCAACACCGCATTATCCCTCATTTTGGTATGCATTTTCCACCTAGATCAGGATTTGAGATTAGGGGTTCATTGATTTTTTCTATTTCCCATGGTTTTCCGGCGATGATCAGCAAAATCCCCTTCGTTCAATGCTATTTTCTGAATTTTTTTCTCCTTTTATCTTGATTGATGCTATGGAACAATCGTTACAGGTTGTTTTGGATGCATTTCTGTTGATCTATTTTTCCATGGGTTTCATCAGATCAGCCAACAGTAGGCTAAACCTTACAAGAAACATTCACTGCATTAGATAAGATCACCTTATGCATCTTTAATTCACCTCATGCATTGAATCTCAGCCCATTTGGTATGAACCTCTGTTTTTGTTTTTTTGTTTTTGCATTGAATATATGGCGACCACACAACTTTCAGTTGGGTATTGCTCCTAATATTTGGTACCATCCCAAAAAAAAAACAGGACATTGACCAACCAAGTATGAACTGGGATCAGTTTTAGATGTGAAGGAGCTGTATTGGGGTGGGGCCAAACCCATCCTCTCTCTCTCTCTCTCTCTCTCTCTCTCTGTCTCTCTCTCTCTCATATGATAGTGCCAATAACCAACTTCCTTTAATTTCAAATGCATCCAAATTTATCCAGTGTCATCCTTTGCCAAAACATGGTTCCTACTGTCGTATTCCTACTGCCGTATATCACAAGAACAAGGGAGACAAATTTTTTGGTTTATGATGGAAATGTAACCAAAGTTCTTTTCACTTAGCAGGAATTTGGTTATGGTACTTTATTATCTAATTGAGTGTTGGACCAAGGACTTGGTCTCTTAGTCTATTTTATGCTTTGGTCTACTACACAATGGTGGCCTGCTTCTCTCTTTTATCTTGCTGATTTGGTGCCCTAGGTGACTGTTAGTTTATGTTCATTTTTCATCTTGGATTAGATGCTAAATTACTCATAAATTATTCTCCTAGCAGCAGTATTTATTGGTTAATGCAACATATATATGCTTCTCTTGTTGAAAGTGCAGCTTTGGAGCATGTATGGCACACCTTTGTCTGTCTAAGTTTTAAGTTTGGTGGGCGGTTAGAGTTGCAATTTCTTCTTGTAAGTTACATGTATAATTTTTACCCTAATAGTGCCAAGGACCTCTTTGTTTCTTGTATTCGTAGATGGATATCATTGTTCTCTTCATAAATATTCTGATTCAACTTGTTGTAAAGTGGCATATGTTGAACCAAATGGAGCATAGAACCATTGCAATATACCACGAGCAATTACAAGCAGACATATAGTTAACAATTACAGTGCCTTTGCACATGATTAGTGCAATATATACGAGCATCTAGTGAAGTTCATTTTATTTGGAAGATTTAGTATTTGAACGTGCTACGCATGTCTGCGAAGAGGAGATTGAGAGCTGAGGCTCCTACATTGGACGATTGACGTTATTCACACACGAGCCCCACATGTGAATCAAGTGGGACTGCATGTGTCTCTATAGTGCTATATTCTTTTTGTATAGGCTAAAATTATGGCTAATGTTATGTTCTTTATAACTTTTTGTATAGGCTAATATTCTAGTATGTTCTTTATATGTTTATTATGTATATATATATATATATATATATATATATATAATTTTAACTGTATCTTACGATACACGATATGTTACGATACACGATACACAAAATAAGGAAAACGATACACGATACGATACACGATATGACAACCTTATGCCCTCGATTTTTGTATGGATAGATACCCCACACCCTTCCTCACCCCCCTTATATTATTTTTTTAGGGGTATCAATGGAAATGTTTTTCATAATCCCCTTTATCTTTATATAGCAGAGTTATTCTGCAAGGTATATCAATCTAACATTAATACCATCCAGATTGGTTATGCGGTTAGTTCATTGAATTTTCTAAATAAGTATCAGGGTCTGTTGTTAGTATCGTACGATACACGATACGTATTGTACGATACGATAGATACAGGAGAAAAACGATACGTATCGTGTTTACGTATCGTTTTTCTCATGTATCGTACGATACGCGATACGATACGATACGATACACGATATGGTCCGATACGGTGAAAACATGTTTTTTTGTTTGTTTGTTTTTTTTGAAACTTTTAAAATGATTTTTTTTCTATTAATTTCCCAAAGGACTATATAGGTCTCTTAGAGTTAAAAAAATACTTAGGAATATTTTCTAACCTAGAGTGAAGTGATACTAATTTTTTTTTAGAAGTTTATAGGTGTTTTACAAATCTTTCTCTAGAGTTGTCGGAGCCAAATGTCATTTGTTTTTAAAAATTTTCTAGAGCTTGGAGCACCAAATATCTACAACTTCGCTAATTTCAATAATTATAGGATTCCATTTCTACCTATATATATGTGTGTGTGTGTGTGTTCACAAAGGAAGGCTAAAGGAAAGAAGTGGATGCCTTTGAATAAGACAATGAGTATGAGAATGAATATGAATAAGAGGTGCAAGAGACATTAGAGGAAGATAAAGAAGCAAGTGGTGATAAATTATCTATTGGTGATGATCAAATTGATGATGTAGATGCGGTGGAGATGAAAAATAAGACCTTACTTTTTGAGTTTTTGTTTTGTCTTCATTGACCATTCGAATATTTTGAGAACAATATATTGATAGATCATAGATAATACTTATATATGATTTCTTTTTTATAGAAATATATACATCATACTTTTTGTATAGGCCAATGTTATGTTTGATGTGAAATTATAGGGAATGTCTTACTCTTCTACTTGCCTTTTCATATTTAATATTCTAGTATGTACTTTCTATATTATATATATATATATATATGTATATATATATAAATATAAATATCATCTCTGCAAACAAAAGTCGTTTTCATTTATCTTCCACAGTTCCACTCATGAGGGAAGATCATAAATTTCAGTGGCTCAAGTGAGGTGGATTTATTCCCAAACTATGATCGTAATTTGAGTCTTCTGTATTTGGACATATCCCTATAAATCAAAGTTTTGTAGAAGTAAGTTGTCATTCAACTAACTGCAGTTAAACACATAATAAAAGGTGGCTAAAGAAGTAATTGATAACCAGTTGCAATGAATCAGAAGATTTTAAGAACTGTAAATAGTATAAAGATGATGTATAACTTTACTTGATTTAAGCATATAATAATGCAAGGAAATAATGACGCATATAATAATGCAAGTAAATAAATACTTAGTAAGCATTACAATATCCGAGTGTCCTTGAATTTACCTGTAGCTGCTGCACAAGTATAAAATTTAACAGCCTAATTTTGGTAACACAATCTTATCCACTAAAGTAAAACTGAGTGAGGTTTCCTAAAGCCCATTTGGGAAACCTGTTCTGTCCCTTTAAACTAACAATAGAGTATCACAAGGAAATCTCAGGTTCTTCCCATTTGTGAGTCCCAATAAACTGTTATGCTGCACTAATTAGGAAGCTTACCAGTGCTCAAATCATCATGAGCATTTTAGGCCTTGTGCAGCAAGGAAAATGTTACTACTAGTCACCGATTGGAATAGAATATTCTCATTTGTAAGTATGTACTTGGAAGGCAATCTTATAGAAGCTATTTTTGTTCTTTCATTTCACTAGTAGAGGAGGAAGTTTTGTGTCTTCATCACTCCACGTTTAGCTATTCCCACACTATTCCAAGTACATAGAACACAATATCAAACAGAAGACAACGGAACAACTGCCTAAAGTTCTATTTTAAACATGGTTTAAATTCATACCAAATCCAAAGCCATAGTACTCATATGGATTGGCAATACAAATCTCATGAACCAAAATTCAATTAAACTGAAATTTTAACAACTGCATACCAGATTACCAGGTTAGTAATTTATTACAACTGTCTTTTCCTGGTCAAATATGTAATCAACATGACCTCAAATCATCAGATCGCAACCGGTTAATAAGGTTCAATAAAATTTCAGTAACAAGATCATGATATTAGATCATAATCCATAATCATTACATAAATCAATAAGCATTCAAATTTCAAAGCATGTGATATAATTTTGTATGCCCCCTCTGATATGATTCTTTTCCTCCTAAAACAGACATAAAAAAATTGTACACATTGAAGTTGTAACCATCTACGTGTTGCAAATCCAGACACCTACCAGTAGCACGCATCTGGATCTTAAGTTATAGTCGATATTATTAAAGAGGGAGAGGATCACCACTTGAAAGGGAAGAACATAGAGTGAGGACGGCATTCCTCAGATCAAAATCTCCTGACAATCAAGATTAATGGAAACTGAGGGGAATAAACCAAGAAAACAACACTAATTGACTGCTGTACAAAATCCACCAATAATCCAATTTCTTTAAGAAAACAGTCCTTATGTGAACAACATTCCTCGCATCAAAATACATGATTATTATACTGTAATGGCCTCTCATTGAAAAATAACATATACAAAGTCACTCAATTGAAATGAACTCGACGTTCAGAATTGCAATGTGTTTAGAAATTACTCGGAACTAATGGGGTCGCAATAAACTTACTTCCAAATTGTTCTAATGGATTCTTAACCACAATAGTGGACTGGGGAAAACTACTCGGATTCGGTGAACATCTCGGAAGCAAATTTTAAGACACTGACTAAGATGGGAAACTAGAAAAAAATTCCATGAAACCCTAATGAAACACTCATCCAAAAAGGAGGAAAATATATACCAAAATGAGGGATAAATCGTTGTTGGTCTTTGCTGGCAAGGTTGTAGGTGGCTGTCTTCCCTCTAGATGAAGGGATTTTTGTACACACTAGCCGCTTTGCCCACACTGGTGGCTGGAGATGCCGTTGCAAGTTGAGGAGAGGAGACGATTGGGCGAGCGAGGAAAGGAGATGAGGGCCCTGTGGTGTAATCGCCGACTGTAGATTGGTGGAATTTTTTGATCTCACCAACAACTAGGGGTGCTCAATGAGAAGAGAGGAGATTGGGGACATAGGAGGAAAGGGCCTCTTGAAACCCTAACCTGACGATTGGAAACCGTTTCTACGCACGGCTTCGAGTCGAGATTGATGCCTTAAAATCGGACCGGACATCGAACCGATAGAAGGTCTTATCCAACCGGTTCAATTAATCGGTTCACCCTGTTTTGATGGAACCAAGGATGGCCTTGAGCGAAAAATTTTTGGTAAGAAATTATGAAATCGAAAGTAAACAAACTTGTTTTTGATGGAACCTCAAAAACCTAGGGTGATTGGCATTGGTTTTGGACACCTACTTTTGGGTCTAAATCGGTTCCACTTGCCAAACTAGTTTTGACTTGAACTTTTTAGGATCCGGTTAGAAAATTGGTTTTCTCTAATTAAACCTGCAAATCACCAAAACCCAAAAACAAAGGGTGTGTTTGATATCAGTTTTGAAATTTCTGGATTTGGTTTTGAAGTACCAAAAATCAGTTTTAGCTTACCCAAAACAAGTTTTTAGCTCAAAACCAATTTTGCAATTATGTGCGTTTGGCTGATTCAATACAAAACTGATTTTGACCATAATTAACAATTGTGACTAAAGTGTTACAACAACAAAAGAAAATCCCACAAAAAGGGGGCTTTCATTTCCAAGGGAGCAAGCCACACATCAAAAGATCGGAGATGCCCTTTCAGGGTTCTGATACTATGGACACAGAGTGGGTAGAGTGAGGAAACGGCTGATAGAAGGATCTCCAACATTAGGGCACCCATGTGCATGTATTATATAAGGCGACTAGTATGAGTGTGGGTCAGTGTTCTAAAAAGCGGTCTAGGCGGCCGCCTAGGCGGCCCCCACAGCCTCGCCTAGGCCCTAGGCGTTCCAGAAAAGCGGCCAAGCTCCCAGGCGGAGCTAGGCGGCCGCCTAGGCGGTCTAGGCGGCCGCCTAGGCGGTCTAGGCAGGGCAAGGCGGCTGCCTAGGCAGTCTAGGCGGGCTGAGGCTGGCCAGGCGAGCCAGGCGGGCTGAGGCTGACTAGGCGGGCCAGGCGGGTTGAGGCTGGCCAGGCGGACCAGGCGGGCTAGGCGGGCTGAGGCTAGCCAGGCGGACCATGTTTGCTTTTGTTCTTGTTAATCACTCAATCTTGAATTATGGTTATATACTTGTTCTTTAAAATAATGGTTTGGGATAATCTTGAACTTATATTAATTTTTAAACACATATATATATTATATAATATCAAAATAATTATTAAAATAATTAAAAAAAAGGCAAAACGCCTAGGCGCCGCCTAGGCCCCGCCTAGGCGCTAGGCGGCCCCCCACCGCCCGACTAGCACCTAGCGCTTTTTAGAACCTTGGTGTGGATAGAACATATTCATATATCATACTCTTAACAGATATTTTATTCTGATTTTGTAAGATGCATCCATTATTTATGTGCCTTAGGTGTGCTAATTTATTTGCCCCTTTCTGCTTTCATGATCGGTATTGGATTAAAGGAAGATGCTGGGTGACTGCTGTAATGTGTGGGTTCCATTTTGCATTTCTTGTTTTAAATATTATTATGCTTATAACTTGTCATTTTCTCCTTCTGCTACTAATGCAACTTGGTGTAGAGCTCGGCATGCATGCTACGTACCCTGTCCCTTCTTTTTTGTATTGAGTCATTGACGCTTTTTGATATTTTTCTTGGTTCATTTGTACAAGTGACTGTTCCTTCAGCATTCTTTAGATATTTTCTGAATATGTAATAATTGTTCATTTTGTGATGTCTTGGACAGAGTACATCTTTTGGCATGGCAGGCTACTCTGGGAGAGTGCCTTCTTCCAATGGCTCTGTCTATGTATGTAAACTGCCTCCTGGAACTGATGAGAGTATGCTAGCTGAGCATTTTGGCACCATAGGGTTGCTAAAGGTAGGGGGTTTCACCAGGTATTGTTTGAAACCATCACTATAGCTCTCCAGATCATCACATTGTTATACAGTTGTATCATACATTCCTTTTTCTTTTGTCTGAAATCTGACAGAAGGACAAAAGGACTGGTCGACCAAAAATTTGGTTATATAGAGACAAAGTTACCAATGAGCCGAAGGGTGATGCAACCATTACATATGAGGATCCACATGCGGCTTTTGCTGCTGTTGAGTGGTTCAACAACAAGGATTTTCATGGATGCACTATTGAAGTTTATATAGCAGAGTCGAAGACCAAAGATTCATCTGATCCATATAGCCAACAATTTGACAATGCTACAAATCCTATTAGTGCCGGTGATTTGGGAGGGCAAGACGAAATAAATGGTGGAGGCAGAGGTAGAGGACGGGGTGATGCTTCGGGGAAACCGTGGCAGCAAGATGGAGACTGGTTGTGTCCAAATACAAGGTCGGTGATGTGATATTGGTGAGCAGCTCTTTCTTGCTCTTTCTGATTTTCATTTATTTTGATAGATAAATTATCAAAGAACAAAATTTACTTTTTCTCATGCATCTTTTTTCTGGCAGTTGCTCCAATGTGAACTTTGCATTCCGTGGTGTGTGTAACCGATGTGGAACGGCTCGTCCTGCTGGTGCTGGTGGCTCAGGTGCCGCTGGTGGTGGTCGAGGGAGGGGACGTGGTAGCAATGAAGCTGGTGGACGTGGTCGTCCTGTTGGTGGTCCTGCTGGTGCTCCTGTTGGTGGTCCTACAGGGCTTTTTGGTCCAAATGATTGGTCCTGTCCAATGTAAGGCATAACTTGTTTATATGTTCAAGTCAAGAAGTCTGTTTTTTTTTGGAATCATCTAAATAAAAGTGGTGAAATCTAATGTCCAAAATAACCATGAATCAAACAGTGCACAGAAGAGTGCGCGTGCCACATGTGTGTCTGTGTGTGTGGTTGGTGGGTGCGGTTAGTGGTGGGGTGATTACTTTGTTAATTCCTTCATATATTGACTGCAATAGTTTAAATTTGGTGGTAATATTATGCTGATAGACTGATAGTAATTTCTTACAGAAGTAATCTGTCCTGATCTGGAAAAAAAGCTTTTCTTGCTGGTATTATATGTCATCATAGAAATATAAACAGTTATTCTATATTTTTTTCTTCTCTTTTATCTGCTTCTTGCTTTTTCTTCCTTTAATAATGTGCACTAGATGACCAGATGCTGATGGTTTCTGTAATTCAGTAAAACAATATCGTGATTCATATTGCTATTATTAGTTCTTGCATGTATTGATTGAAATCAGAGGTAATATCCAACTGATAGCAATTTTTAACAAATGAATCTCTATAACTTAAAAGAAATTCTATTATTACTGCTGTTTGGCACTGTAAATGTTTTCATATTTGACCGTGTGCATGGTTGCATCAAATGTTTTTGCATCATCAAAACCTGCACGTTCTCATTGCATGAGCATGTAGGAATGTCTCACTCTTGCATAGATTTGATTGGATCACTTTTGGACCAAAACCCAACAGCACAATGCACTAATTGAGTGCATCGTGCACACATTTCAGTTTATCGTGCGCACAATTCACTCAATGTGCACACACATTTCGTGCACACAATTGCTGCGCACATTTTATATTTCGTGCGCACGATCGGTCAGTTATGGTCCGTATTTTTCGGATTGGATCTTAACTGCTCGATTTTTTTGGATCTAGATGCACGTTGGCATTGTACGCACACTTCCCTGATCGTGCGCACAACGGGTTCAGTGTGCGCACAATCTGGGTAGAATGTGCACACGTTTGGACTGTTTTCTCTAAGGAAACATCCAGGTCGTTTATACACTTTCCCTATTAACGTTGATTTTAGTTTAAGTTTTCATGGGTTATTTTTCCAATTTTCCTTAATTGAGCTGTCTTTTTTTCACTATTCAGTAGGGTTTTATAATGGTCTATAAATAGGCATGTCTCCCATCCATTTGAGTTAACTCATATCTTTGGAGGCCCTAATTTCCTTAGGGCTCTTGAGCTTATTTGGTTCTCTTGAGAGGGAGTGCTAGGTGGAGAGACTCTAGATCTTCTGCTTTCTTTGAGAAGAGTCTCTTTGAGAAGGTCTTTCCATCCATCCATCAAAATGATAGGGACGTTATACATATTAGTTAACTATTATTCTCTCTTCTTCTCATGTCGTTGGGGGAAGATTGTTTAGGCGGTGCTTGAGTAGTTACGATTGCTCAAGCACCTACACTTATCGCTGGCGAGGTGGGATCTCCACTAGCTATCGAGCATCGAAGGATGTACTGGTGCGGACACGGAACCAGAAGCTAAGCTTACATGAAGGACTATTGGGAGTGTGGTGCTGCGGGTGACCACCGTGAGGAGTGGGCTTGACGGCATAGGGTCGTCAATAGTAACTTCTGATCTCTTCTGTAATTTTGTTTGCCTTTCTTGCGGGTAGTTGTAGTGAAGGGGAGTCGTTGGCTCTCTTGTCGGGATGGTTTTTTTTCCTGATTGAGGTTTTCCATCTAAAAATTGCTTGGTGAGCTTAACTATATTCACAATAGATTAGAGCATGTATGCTTTCACCTGTTATGGCAATTGGCAAGGAAGAGAGTTGAGAGATTTACATGCTATCCATGTTCTTGTGATCCACGACTTGAGATTGTTATTCTAGTATCTTGTTTAGTGTAGCTATTCCGTGTTAAACATCATCCGGAAGGGTTTATACCCATCCTAATTATTTTCAAAGGATTTTGTGGAGTATCAAGAGCTTTTTAAAGTTATGTTTAAACCCTTTGATGGAGATGTTCCCAATTTTTATTCCATTCCATTCTTAATCTTTTTAACATGTGACATTATTTTAAATTCCTCATTCTGGCTTTAGAGTTTTTAAAAGTTATGACCACTCAGCTTAAGACTTCAAAGAGAGACTGACTGCTCGCTTCATTTCTCCATTCTGGTTTAGAGTACCACATGCCATCTTGTTCAATTGGGCAATGAGTAGAGTTTTCTAATTCTCTACGTTTGTTTTTGCCAACCACGAAAGCCAGAGAATTGCCAGAAAGAAAACAGACAAAAAAATCAATAATATATAACTGAGAATCCGTCTCCTGTGATTGTTGCATACTTGCATGCATTGTCTTCTAAAATAGTTGAATAATCTTCTGATATGTATGATGCTTTTATTTTTTTTATTCTTGTTGTTTATCCAGTTTGTTTGCTGAGATATTGATACTAAAACTTTGGTGATTCGTTATTCGGTTTTAGTTCTTTATTGGTTGCTTGAGCTTTGGTTAAACTTTTCCCATCAGTTCTTAAAGCTTGTTTTTAGTTTACGCTCCAAATGCACTGCATGTAGCATTTGATAATTTCAGTTGCATAGTGTATACAGAAAGTATTGATGATTCACAAAATTGTTAATAATGTCAAGATAACTTTGTAGAAGATTACTTTTCATGTCTCAAGAAGCATTTATATCATAAATTACCTTAGCAACTCCCTTTTCTGAGTTGGCGCTTGTCAGCAACTTTTTGTAGTTTTTCAACAGAAGATTCACCATAGTGGCTATTAATGAGAAAAAAATTTTATTGAATGTTTAAGATGGTTTTATGCGTCATATATTTATTCTTAAATTCAAAATTTCAGGTGTGGCAATATCAACTGGGCAAAGCGCTTAAAGTGCAATATATGCAACACCAATAAGCCGGGTCATAATGAGGGCGGTGTGAGGTAATTATTTAACGCTAAGTTGGCCGATTGTAAAGCTTCTCAGAAATTTTAATATTTTACATGAATTCCTAATTGCATTTAAAGCTTCAGGCTTCAGCTTTTGGTCTATTGAATATTCTGCTAAATTGTCCTTGTAGATTTGTAGCGGTCATTATTTGTTTCTTATCATGTTTCATATGTTATAAAAGAGTGCTGAATTAGATCATTTGTGTGGTTTCAGTAGTGATGTGCAGGTCTGTCTTGCTTGTTATGATGTCTCTTGCATTTAGCGCTGGGTTTTCTGCCGTCTTTTCCTTATAGTTAACATTAATAAATTAGAGCATCTCCAAGGGACTCCTTAAGTCACTCCCTATTATAGGGAGCCACATGGAGCCACTTTTTGGAAACAACTCCAATGGCCTCACTATTATAGGGAGCCAACAAACGACAAATGACCAAAAACTCTCATGACTGCATAATGCATAGGGTCCCAAGGGTAGAAGTGTCTTTCTTTTTGTTTTAATCTACCATCTAATGGGGTCCAGGGGTAGCGAGGGCCAAGGGGTTGCTCGCTCACCAGGCGCTACGTCTGGCGAGTGGAGTAGCGAATTCCTAAAACAGGGAGCCGGTTAGGAGTCCATTGGAGTGTTGTTTTCTCCGCTCTGCTCGACACTTTAGCGGAGCAGCTGAAGTGGTGAACCGGTTGGACATGCTCTTTGAAGAGATGAACTATGAGACAGTAGTGTACCGGTGTGACATCTTCAGAAAAATATCAATATCCATCTTATTTTTCCTGTACTACCTGAGGGAGCTGTATCGATATGAAATATTTTCAAGATATGCTCTATTCAGTTATTGTTAGTTTCAACTTTCAAGAAGTGGGTCATTATGCTTCCCTTGTCATTTGGCTTACATTTCATCCTGCAAACCATTATACACTGCTCATGCATCCTAAAAGTAAGGCAATATAAAGTAAGCAATAATTTATAGAGACTTCTGGTTGTGTATATCGAAGTGCTTGTCAAGTGATCATAGTAAGGATGAGATCTTTAGGGGTCGGGCCTGCAGAATTCACATCTGAGATTTGTATGTGAAACTTATTAGTTTGTTCTCATGTTGCTTTAACTTTCCGGTGGTATAGTAGCTGTGGGCACCTGATTCGATGATGTTTTTGAACTTGGTCTGCTTACTGTACTGAAAGCCTGCCTTTCATTTTATTTTCCTTATTGTCAGAGGAGGTCGCGGAGGAGGTTACAAAGAACTTGATGAAGAAGAGATAGAGGAAACAAGACGACGACGGAGAGAAGCTGAAGAGGTATGTGACCTTGTAACCATCTTTGAAAAAGGTTATCTGATCTCACAATTCCTAAAATGTGTCATCTTCTTTCAGGATGACGAGGAGATGTATGACGAATTCGGCAACCTCAAGAAGAAATTCCGTGCAAAAACTCAACAAGCTGAAACCGGGCAGAAGCTTCCTGGTTCAGGGCGTGCTGGATGGCAGGCTGAAGATTTAGGTACTCTCCCTGTTTCTCAAGAAGTTCTGCATGTTTTCTTTGGTTCGTCAGCATTTGTTGCTTTTCGACCGGCGTAATTGTGACGACATTTGTCTTTTTATATCAATTTCAATTAATTGTTCAATTAGCTTTGACATTAGCAAAATTTGTTGCCGGATATTTTTGCCAGAATTGAAACATTAATAAGAATTCGGAGACAATACATCAAAATTTGCCATTGAGTGCTGATTTTGTGGTGGGCAAATAATAATTCGGAGACATTTGATAAAATTGGAACAATACAGACGAGATTAGCATGCCCCTGCACGATGATGACACACATAAATCGATAAATAGGAAGGAATTAGCTTCTGCTCTCTTCTTGGAAGACTCATAGTCTAGGGGAACTTTAGATGGTTGCTACCTGGTTGCATGAGCTTAAACTGCATAATCAACAAGGCAGATATCCCTACCTGTCGATTGGCCTTTTAGGTTTCTTGGCATGCTTAGTTCTTAGGGCTGAAGTCAGGTCGACAGCCGGTCAGAAATTCTATTCAAACGTCGGTGTACTCAACCCTTCTTGATGGGGTAAGTTTTGAATAAGGATGCATATGGCTTAAGAAATATGGCATTTATCCTGCAATCTGGGTTTAGTTATTGTTTATTTACAAGCTTTTGAATGTTTTGTTGAAGGTGCGATTGAAAAAGAGGGCCGAGACAGAAGCAGGGACAGGGGAAGGGACCATAATGACAGGGAGAGCAGCAAGAGCCGGGACAGGGATGGGCATGCGCACGAAAGGGAGAGGCGAAGAAGCCGAAGCAGGGAAAGGGATAGGGAGCGCGACAAGGAAAGAGGGAGAGACAGAGACCGGGACAGAGATCACGATTACGAGAGAGGCCGGGAGCATGGGAGGGAACGTGATCGCCGTCGAGACTGGTAGGGATTTGCCAAAGATGAGGTTTCTTATCGTGCCAGGCGGTTTTTGGATTCTCCAACTGGGTGGTTCTTCGTGTGCGACAGCTGAAGCAGAGTCTGTGTCCCTTATCTACTGCCAGGATTCAGACTGTGCTCTTAAGGTAATTTCTCCAAATGGGCGGCGAACGCTAGTACATTCCTCCGTTTTGCTCCTTGTTTCTTGGAGTTCATGGTTTTGGTTGCTTGATGCATTCAATTTCGACCTAGATTTGTTTGTAATGGTAAATACAGGCTCCCCCCCCCCCCCCCCTGCTTTTTTTTTCCCCCTCGTGAGACGCGGAATCCTTTCAATCTAGCTGGTGGTTAAACAATGGGAGAATTAGATGCTTGAGGTGGTTCAGTGATTGCTAGGGGTCAAAAATGCAAAATTTGGATTCTTACATGCGGGAGCTGGGATCGGTCTTGCAGCTTTGTCGAGCGATCTGATCCTCTGGAGTCACTAGTATCTTCGACTCTTACGAGCCAGGGCTCCCTGCCCTGCCCTCATGCTTCAACGGTGTAGATTGATTCCTGTACACAAAATTCTCTCTGTGCCGTTGAAGCACGAGTGTGGGGCATCCAAGGCTTGACTAGTACGACTCGAAGAAACTAATCATGAATTGATTCGGACCGGACCAGACCCCTCACCTCTTCCTTGCAGTGGCTTGCTTTTGGGTTTGCAAGCTATAATGTCTAGTTGGCAGTGGGGATTAGACTCGGTGTGTCTCATTGCAGGTTCTCCGATTAACCATGGTGTGGATGCCAGCGTGGGTTAGATGTTGGGATAAACTGGCTCTTGGTGAGGATCCCTGTTCCACTCTCAGTATAGACACTGGGTGAACTTTTCTGCTGAGGGTGCTGTGACTTGTTTGTGTGTGAGATGTGAATCCTGGCCATTGGTGTTATGACCTCGTGATTATGGAGTCTAATTAAAACAGCAACTTTTCTGCCCTGTTTCGATCTCTAGATCTCTTTCAGCCCTTCCTCTAGTGCCCCGCCTGGTCAGTTCAGAAAAAAAAAACCCGGATAGACCGCTAAGCCGAAGCTTCCAAATATCGCCATGGAAAAACCTAGTAATGCTTCCTGTATCATACACGGTAATGGTGTGGACAAGTTACGCTAGTCCAGTAAAAAAAAAAGAGAAAGTGATAGGCCTCTACTAGATCCTTTCTGAAAAAGATGCTTTTAGATCAGGTTCCTCGGTTGGCTTTTTCCTTCATTAAATGATGAAACTATCCTTTTATTGCTCTTTATTATCGAATTGTTGCTCTTGATATAGTGAAATCACTGTAGTATTTTTTTTTTATGTAAAATCTTATTTTTAATAAGGAAAAAAAATGCTTAAGTGAAATCATTGTAGTAATTGTTGCTCTTTATTACCGAATTATTGCTTTCCATTTGATTTCCTGTTGTATGTAGGGGGTAAAATAGATATTTTTCAAACGAAAGGCCTCGTTTGTCGTCTCGCGGAGCCCTGGTTCTCTCCTTCCCTTGCTTCTCCCACGTAGCGGCTAGGGTTCGCATCAACCATCAGGTAACCCTCCCTCCCTCCCTCCCTCTTTCCCCGACGGATTGGGAGTGCCCGGGCCGCAGTCGGATCGCAGTCAAGCCGTCGTACGGTCGTCGTCGAGCCGTCGTAGGGCCGTCATCGGGCCGCCGGATCGTCGTCAAGCCGCCGGTGCAGCACGCCTCCCATTCACTGGGTCGTCGTCGAGCCGTCGTCGGGTCGTCGTAGGGCCGTCATCGGGCCGTCGGATCGTCGTCAAGCCGCCAGTGCAGCGCGCCTCCCATTCACTGGGTTGTTGTCGGGCCTCCGGGTCGTCGTCAAGCCGCCGGGTCGTCGTCGGATTGCAGTCGGGCCGTCATCGGGTCGCAGTCGTTGCGCCTCCCTCTTGCCGTCGGGCCGTCGAGTCATCGTCGGTGCGCCGTGCCTCTGCCGAGAATGAAGCCATCTCTGTTGAGAATGGGTGTTCACAGGTTTTTAAACAGAGGGGGGAGT
This sequence comes from Chamaelirium japonicum, assembly GCA_947650365.1. Lineage (NCBI taxonomy): Eukaryota > Viridiplantae > Streptophyta > Magnoliopsida > Liliales > Melanthiaceae > Chamaelirium > Chamaelirium japonicum. The sequence goes on from OX393549.1 coordinate 88,288,782, forward strand.
CACAGGTTCAACAGGAGTAGGGGGAGGGGGGGTTCACGGGTTCTGAATTAGAGTGGGACACCCCACCAACTCCCACCACTTCATGGTGGAACCTTTGTAGAACAAGAAACCCAAAAGAGCTGGGAAATGGGTGGGGGGTTCACGGGTTCTAAAGAAATATTTTGTAGTGGGCCATCTGTTTTGAAGGGCGCTCTCTCTCTCTTTTTCTTTTTTCTATCTCTCTCTTTCTCTATGTGAACCAAATTATGATGTTATAGTTTTAGTTTATAATATTACTGCTTAACTAATTTGGTTAGCAATATTGCTAATCATTTTGCTAAGAGTAATACTATTCAGCCTGAAGGTTTGTCCCGAATTCGGCGGCCCGAAAGACGTGGTAGCGTGCAAATGGTGCTATCAAAGATTTTAAAATCGTTAGTAGGTTTCAGCCACTAGCTGCATTCTACCACATCTTTTGGGTCACCTAATTCGGGACAAACCTCCGGGCTGAATAGTATTACTCTTTTACTAACTATTTTAAGTGGGGGGGAGCGGAATCATAAGACTCGGTTTAAACCCGGTATTATGGATACCGGGTTTAACCAAAGCCCCCTTATACAATGTTGTCACACTTAACCATTTTTTTGTTGGACTTCGGGTAAACCCGTTATCCATAATTTAAGGTCCCTATAAGTATAAGGTCCCTACAAATTTGGGAAAGTTTGACATAAGTCATGTTTGAGCGATGATTTTTAGTTGTAGGACATATTAATTTGAAAATATAGCTCAAGTCCCTCCCGATGAATATATATATATTTTTTATACGAATGTATATAGTATACTCCTGAAACAAATACTCTTTATGAATATAAATATATACTCTATCTAGTTTGTTTTTTAGTTTGTCCGAATAGCATTACTCTTTGTTTTAACACATTATTTAGTTTCTCCGAATAGCATTACTTTTTATTTTTACCAAATTATGATGTACACTTGTAAAAACATATACCTAATTGCAATTTTTTTTTGTGTTTCATCAATTTGACTGTATTATCGTAATGCATTGATTATGTTCTACTAGTAATGCCCGTGCCTGTCGGCACGCAAAAGATTTCGGGGGTGAGAACAAAATTTTTTGGAAAGTGACAATACTTAAAAGGTGGCCAAAATATTTTGAGGGTAGAAACAAAAATTTTCGAGTGCAGTAAAAGATTTCAAGACAAAAAAATTTGAGTGCACGCAAAAGATTTTGAGGGCATTGCAAAAATTTTATAGAACAGTGACAATATATTGACGACGATGATAATATTTAATTGCTAATGATGTAAAATTTAATTACTTTTAATGATGTAAAATTGTTTTATCATGGGATCACCTCGCACACTCTTCCCCTCCTCTGTTGAGTCTGCTCCCCTTCCTCCTTTGGTCTGCGAAAAACGAACCTGCGTCAATCTGCTCCATTACATCCGGCTGCAAGATCGTCGGCGGCAGGTCCAGGTAATAGGCCTATCGGCACTCGGACAGCTAATTTCGATGGCCAAAAACTTTCTTCAGGGGCGCCAACATTCGATGGAGAAGTCAAAATTCGTTCGTGATAGTGTAATATGTGTATGCTCTCCACATAACTGGCAAAACACGATAGTAATATGGAGAAAAAACTGTCACAATGAAAAAAAAGATGATATTGTTGTGCATCTCTCTCTCTCTCTCTCTCTCTCTCTCTCTCTCTCTCTCTCTCTCTCTCTCTCTCTCTCCCCCCTTGCTAACGTGAAAAAAAAACATAAAAAAAGAAAATCAACGACCAAGTAAAAAAAATTGAATGACTTTAAATAGTCGCCCAGAACCTGGTTCGGGGTCCAACCAACGACACCTGTCCCAACATGTTCGATCACCAGCCCTGGGGATCTCTCGATGGCCTGTAGATCTTAACAATCCGGAACCATCCAAACAGACGAAAATAATAGGTATCGATGGTCGGACCCCAAACCACTGCGATACCGTGGTTTATTTTGATGTTACTTTATTTTCCTCTCTACTTTTTTAATATTTTTAAAAATGTAAATCTCAATGAACCCATAATTTTATTATTATTCTAAGAGAGAAGAGGGCATAATTTTATTATTATTCTAAGAGAGAAGAGGGCATAGAAGGGTAACCGTATGATGCGCGCCACTTGTCACAAATGGCATCGCAACTGTTGTGGCTAAGTGCGGTTCACTATAGGGCCTGATGGTAGGCATACATGGCAGTAATGCCCGTGCATATCGGCACGCAAAAGATTTGAGGGCGGGAGCAATATTTTGAGGAAAGTGACAATATGGTCACTAACAATTGCAAGCTGTGATAATGAAACTGAAACCCAAAATTTATCAAAAAAAAAAAAAACCACAAAGAAAAATAATAAAAAAATTATAAATCAATCGTTGAACCTAGCAATCGATGGGTCGAGTTACATGTATACTCCTCCGGTCTCCCTCTCCATCATGACGGCATCCCTCGCGACAACAGCCCCCTCCTGACAGTCCCCCTCTAGTCTCCCTCTCACTTGCGACTGCCCCCCTCCGATCTTCTCTTTCTGTCATCAACGATCAACAAAGTAGAGCAATTTTAGTAAAATAAAAAATAAAAAACCCTCGAACGAAAAAAGTTTCTTTAGATACAAAGAATGAACAGAGAAAAGAAGAAAAGGAAAGAACTGCATTGAAAAACTTCACCGGTGATTACCTCATTATCAATGCAATCCATGGGGATCTGCATGTCGACCTCCCTTTCTTTCTGTCATCAATTCAGAAGGAAAAAAAAAGGAAAAAAAATTTCTTTAGATACAAACAAAACTGCAATACAAAGAACTTCAATGAAAAAACAGGGGATTTGTATTGAAAAAACCTCATTACAATACTTAATGTCCATCTCCATGTCGATTTGCCTCGCTTCCTGCAGGTGTCGATTTGTCTACATGTTGATTGCTAGCCTATCTGTCGATTTAGCAACATGGTGTGGGACTGGGACATTGAAGTGTTGCATCCACATCGGATTCTCACTGTTGCTCACCATATAGGTGCGGCCCACTGCGACGCCGGCGACGGGGATGACCTTGTAGGGGTCGCTTGTCATGGAGGATAACTAATCGAGCTTCCCGTTCACCATGCACCCATATCACCACCACATCATCACCACCACCACATCCACTCCTGCACTCATATCACCACCACCACCACATCCACACTTCACATCCCCAACAAAATAAGAGAGAGAGAGAGAGAGAGAGAGAGGCTTACCTGTTGAGGTCGCTAAGGATCTTGGGAAGGGGGGCGGGTAATCCGGTGCCGGTGAGGGAGGAAAGAGGGGCCAGCTATGGATCAGAATGAGGCAGCGGCGAAAGGGGGTCTGGTGTGGTGTCATCGGGGATGGAGGCACGAACGATCGGCGACCAAGCCAACCTTCCAATCCAGCACGAACGACTGGCGACCAAGCCCGATCTCAGCCCGGCCATGACGTCCGACCGCCTCCGACATGCCGATCTTCGCCAATCCGCTCTAGCCTGCCAATCTCTGTCAATCCCTAACCGACTGTCGTCGCTCATCTGCCTCCGGCATGCCGATCTCTGTTGATCCGCCTCCGGCCAACCGATCCGCGACCATCGATCCAACTCCGGCCTGCCAATCTCTGCCACCCCACCCAAGATCTGCGCTAAAAGAGAAGGAGCCCGATAGAGGAGGCGATCGTACCTCTCGATGGGGGGTTTCAGTTTGGGGGGGAGAGAGAGATCGGTGCCGTGAGAGGGGGCGATTGCACCAAGGTAGGTTTCCATTTGGGGACAGAGGAGCGAGCACGTGCGGGCGAGAGAGAGAGAGAGAGAGAGAGAGAGAGAGAGAGAGAGAGGTGCCGGGGGACGGGTATCGCGCGGGGGGGGGGGAGAGGGAGATTTGGGCCGGGATGGCTCTCGCTCTCGGGGAATCGGACGACTGATCTCTCTCTTGATCGATTTATGAATCGGAAGGCTGATAGTGATTTAAATTTGAGACTATGGTGTGTGAAACAGACGGCAATGGCTGATGATCTCTCTTGATTTTTTTTCTATGCATGCCGAATTAATGGTGGGAGGGGGACCAGTACAGGTGGCAGCCATAGGAAAATAACCCTTGGCAAGAAAACGCGTGAATAATCGGATAAATACCCAACGTATCCCTGGTTTTTTTACATAAAAACCCTTCAAACGATTATTAAATTTTCTTTTTTACAATCAGGTCCTTCACTAATTTATTACTTCCTTCACTTAATTTCATCCCCATATTTCAACTCGATTCAATCTTAGCCGGGGGGGGGGGGGGGGGAGAGGGAGATTTGGGCCGGGATGGCTCTCGCTCTTGGGGAATCGGACGACTGATCTCTCTCTTGATCGATTTATGAATCGGACGGCTGATAGTGATTTAAATTTGAGACTATGGTGTGTGAAACAGACGGCAATGGCTGATGATCTCTCTTGATTTTTTTTCTATGCATGCCGAATTAATGGTGGGAGGGGGACCAGTACAGGTGGCAGCCATAGGAAAATAACCCTTGGCAAGAAAACGCGTGAATAATCGGATAAATACCCAACGTATCCCTGGTTTTTTTACATAAAAACCCTTCAAACGATTATTAAATTTTCTTTTTTACAATCAGGTCCTTCATTAATTTATTACTTCCTTCACTTAATTTCATCCCCATATTTCAACTCGATTCAATCTTAGCCATTTCCCTCTTTTTAGATGAATCTCACTCATCCTAACACCAATTTATCTCATCCCCTCATTCTATCCTCCTCTCAAAAACAGATCCTGACCGTTCTTTGTACCCCCCACAAAACTGTAGCTTATTATATAGATATATCACACCTGATAATGTATTACACAAGGCTTGCAATCATAATCTTGCTTATTATTGATATATTTTTGGTTTATAGACTATCATCTACAAATCTAATATTATCTCTCTCTTTCAAGGTTTTTGACTTATCTCGAGAAAATAGGCAATGGCTGATCTTGAGTGACAAGTCAAACTTTATATATACACTGCAACTTTACTAGTTATCCTGCTGATGCATACACTTTCTAGAAGATTGGCACGCATAATATATAAAGATAGACAACCTCGAAGGCCAATATATGAGCGGCGACGTAGTTTTAACAAAAGTTTACTGTACGAAGATAACGAAACTACACACGACCAATTGTGCTTGAACCAGAGAACATTCTTTCAACTTGTTGATGCATTAAAAAGGAAAGGCCTTAAAGATTCACAACATGTTGACGTAGAGGAACAAGTTGCCATGTTCTTATATATTCATAGACATAACAAGAGGATGTAGGTTGTTAAATTCGATTTTTGTAGATCTGTGTCCACAGTCCATCGTCAATTTACTCTGGTTTTACGGGCAGTTATAAAGTTATATAGAGATGTTGTCAAGCAACCTGGTCCAACAACTGCAACAGTAGTATCTGGACCTCCTAGGGCATGGCACCATTACTTTGAGGTATTAAAATAATCTTTTAAAATTACTTTATTATACTGCATATTTTATTAAATTTAAATATATTTTAGCTTAACATGTATGTTTTCTATCCATAGAATTGTATCGGGGCCATTGACGGTACTTATATCCCTGCAATGGTACATCCAAAAGATCAACCTAGATATCGAACAAGAAAAGGAAGAATTTCACAAAATGTCATGGCAGCAGTAGGGTTTGATATGAGGTTTACATACATTTTGGCTGGATGGGAAGGATCAGCAAGAGATTCAAAAGTATTAAAACATGCTATCAAAGATAACCCAACAAAATTGACAATACCTACAGGTAAATACATATGCAACTTTAGCATTCATGAATTTTAATTATATTGTGTATTATCATGATATTTCTCTATTAATATAGGTAAATATTACATAGTGGATGCTGGTTATGGGCATTACCCAGGATTTTTGCTCCATATCGTGGAGTTAGATATCATAGGTCTGAGCGTAGAGGACATGCCCCAGCAAATGCGCGAGAGTTGTTTAATTATCGTCATTCATCACGTCGCAACGTCATCGAACGCGCATTTGGATTGATAAAGAAATGTTGGGCTATCTTGAGAATCGAACTTTTTTTTGATATCAAGGTACAGGTAAAGGTGGTATTGGCTTGTTGTATACTCAATAATTTTATCATGATTGTTGACCCGACAGATTTGTTAGAAAATGAGCCAAACATTAATGCCGAAGATCATGATCAAAATGAGCAGGTGGATGAAGTTACAAATCTCGAGCCAAATGAAGAATGGAATATGAAAAGAGATGAAATTGCTATGTTAATGTGGAATGAATATCATCACTGAAATGATGTACTCTAGAATTCTATGGAATATTAGTATTGGTCTATGTATTGGTTTATTTCTGGATGAAATAAAATATTATGTACTTATGAGCAAATGATGATGTATTTGTCAACATGCTTTTTCATTATGTAATCCTGAATATTAATCTAAGTATTGGTTTATTTGTGGATGAAATAAAATATTTTGTCAAACATGCATTTTCTTGTGTGTTGAATTATTATTGTAATAATTTTTTTTATTGTGTGTTGAATTGTCATTGTGTAATAATTTTTTTTATTATGTGTTGAATTGTCATTGTGTAATAATTTTTTTTATTGTGTACTGATTTGTCATTGTGTACTAATTTTTATTGTATATTAATTTAATCCTTAATATGATGTGTACTTATATGCTTATTTGAGATTTTTGTTGTAGGATGAGCCAGACAAGTCAATAAACAACAAAGAAAAAGTATGCGACATGGACACAAGATATGGATCGAGTTGCAATGGATGCATTTATTGAAGAATATCACAAGGGCAATAAGGCTGAGAATGGTTGGAAACCATAAGCTTTTCAGGCTGTCATTGATGCAATTGAGGCACAGTTACAAGGCAAAATGACTAAAGAGAATATTCGAAGTCGTATGAAGACTTGGAGGAAAACATATACTACAGTGGCTGATCTCTTAAACCAAAGCGGATTTGGATGGAACGACATCACCAAGATGGTTGATGCATCAGACAGTACATGGAATGATTATCTAATGGTATATAAAAATTTTAAAATAATGCATTTTGTATATGAATATTATTTGAATGTTTTTTAAATTAATTCATTTTTACAGAGTCACTCTGGGGCAGCACAATATCGTAATAAATCTATACCAGATTACGATAAGCTCACCATCATCATTGGAAATGACCAAGCAACTGGCTTTGTCGCAATGTCTGGCGTCGAAGCTGAAATAGCCGAAGATCATGCAGCTGCATTGGAAAGCGAGGGGTTGGATGATTTAGATTCTATATTCAACTTCAATAATGATGAAAAATGCTACTAGAAACTCATCTCCGGCACCACAATTAGCACCTTCATCAAGTCGGGGTAGTACTGGATCAAATAAGAAGAGAAAGAAAACACAAGAATCAGGTGCTGAGGAAATGTCTGAGATTGTCTCCACAATGAAAGTGCTTGCAGATGCTATTCAGGCCACGTCGAAAAAGATGGAAGTCAATAAGCTGATGAATGAGGTGATGAAGATTGAAGATTTAGATGAAATCTTCAAAATAGATGCAGCTGAGTTTCTATCACTGGACTCAAAAAATGCAGACTTCTTCATGGCATTACCAGAGGGCATGCGAAGGGCATGGCTGATAAAACGTCTTTCATCCTGATCGACTTTTTTATGATTTAAAATTTTAATTTAATAATTAATTAAGTACTTCTCTGGATTGGTTTACGTATTTTTAGTATTGATGTATGACGTAAATTGGATTTTGGTTTTGATTGATTAATATGGTCATAATATTCTAAATTAATCTTGGATGAGCAGTATAGTGTTTTGATGATTGTAGAATGTTTATTTGTTGGGTTTATTGGTCATTAATGTTGCTTCAAAACCATGTTGGTAATGTACAACAACTCCACATTTGAAGTTGGATCCTATAGAAATGAGGTTGGATCACAAAGAGTCTATTTTTTGCTAAACAGAACAAAATTTCAGATTTTAATTTTGCCAGGGTCAAAAAGAACAGTGGAAATTGATGTCCCAGGAAAAAATTGTTGCATTTCTCTAGTTCAAAAGAACAACGGAAAATTTTTTCCTGGGAAATCAATTGCATGCGTAATCCTTTACCTAGGAAATTAATTTTTATAGGTGATCTTTTACTCGCGAAAAGAACGGACCCTTAGGGATTAATCAACAATTAACAAAAAAACAAAAACAAAAACAGAAAGACCGTTAAGCCAAACACCACCATGGAAAAAACTAGGAATTCTTTCTCTATTATACACAGTAGTGGTGTGCACAAGTTATGAAAGTCCTGGACGGAATTTAGTGAGAATGGAGGTTTAATAGAGATCTATATGCCCTCTCCCCCTCGCCCCCGGGTTTCGACTCCTCTTCACTTATGATCGTCTCCCCTATCGATCACTGATGATTTGAAGAGTGACAAGTGGCAATCTGAAAATCAACATCCACAATCTATGATCATGGGATGAACCCAAGGGGGATGCCACTACCCCTGGCCGCCGCCCACCACATGTGGTCACCTCTCCGCCACCACTGTCCACCGTCGCAGTCGGCCGCCACTCCTCTCGCCGACCACCGGATCTCCGTCGCTGTCCTCCGGCCACCACACACCACTGTCCACCACTGAGGAGGGCAATGATGGTGGTCGGCGACAGGTGGTCGGGGCTTAGCCATAGATCTTGGCCATTGATTTTCGGATCGCCACTAGTGCTCCCCAAATCGTCAGCTCTTATAGAACCAACTCGGGCCATTATGTTGAGGGCTTACCAGTACTTCTGGCTTTGGACCAAAGCGCACCATAGGAACCCTGCCCAATTCAGCCAAAGCCCAGCTGTATCCAAAATCCCTCTATAAAAGGAGATCCGTTTCATGCCCTTGAAAACCCTAGTCCTCCCTCCCTTCCTCCCTCCGGTTGGGTGAGCCGCCGCCGCCTCCGCCTCCGCCCCCGCCTCCTTTGCCTCTCTTCAATACGGATCGATATCTCAAACGGCTTCATGAAAAGTTTGAGTTTTTTTTTTATGTTTTCCCCCAATCTTGTCCCTGATGGGTTCATGTTTTGGTTTTTTTATCGGACGCTTCTTTTGAATTTGAAGCCTCATTGTCTTTATGCCAGGGATTATAATATGCACTGGATGTCTATATGAACCGTCAGTTTGAAAACTCTTGTTAACCGGCGAAATCATTGTATTTCATATTTATAGTTGGAAATTAGTTCATGGTTTTCTAGCAGCAAAATGTCTCAATTGTTATGCATGTTCTTTTGTTTGTTGCTTAAATGTCAACGCAATCTTTTCTATTAGTAGTGCATTTATTGCAAATGTTGAACTTGGTGCATTTTATTGAAATTTAAAGCTAACTTCCTTTTTTTTTTGTCTGGCAACCCTACATATTAGAGCAATTACACTCATTTTTTAATGAAAATAGTCAAACTTCTGCTGTGATGTTTTCACAATGCTTTAGAAACTAGTAAAATCTCTGTTAGAAATAGGAGCATGTTTCCTTTTTTTAATATATCTCTACTCTATAAAGAGAAAGGATCTTATGAAATTTTTTCTGTTTATACCCCTGGCTGAATGATTTAAGGGAAAAAAAAAACATTGGGGTATAATGGTCTATTTTTTGCCCCCTAAAGAAAAAAAAACTATTGGGTCTCTCTCTCTCTCTCCTTTCCTCCCTCCTATCTTGCGTGCATTGCACCTGCAAAATTCTAGTATATAGTTGAAAGATAATTCATAGTATCTATTTACAGATGTCTCGATGATTATACATATTCCGTCTGTGACATAACTATTAATGCAATTTTTTTTTATTAATATTGTATTTGTTGCAGATATTGATCTTGTTGCATTTTTTCAGTTGCTAGAATGGTTCAAAAATTCCGCCAAACACGAATCGTTTTGGCCCAATGGTTTGTGTTTCAGCCGATTTGTTTATTTATTGCTGAATCGGCTGAAACTTTTTATTTATTGCTGAATCGGCTGAAACTGTTTATTTATTGCTAGATCAGAAGCCGAACCTGAAATCTCAAACCTTGGTTTGTAGCATTTCTCCTACTATGTGATGCGGATGTTTTTTCATCCACAACCCAATTGATTCAGGGATCTGATATGATAATTTCTTCCATGCAAAATTTTCCTCTCATTGGAGTCATCGCAAAATGATATGCATTCTGAGTAAGTTTAAAATATATATCTTATTACTATCTATGTCTTGCAAGTGATGATAAAACAGACAGGGACATCTGCACTCTTCTCGAGGTTGATGACTAGTCTTGTTGGGAATCTCTCTGATGCACTGATATAGAACATTAATACTTCTTGCTTTATATGATTGGTTTTCATGGTTTTTTAGTGAGCAAAATGTCTTTTCAGTTTTTTTTTTCAATGAAGATTTTGATTAATAGATAAGTTGCAGTGATCTGATAGGAATTTGCCTTATATTTCAGACACACGCACACATGATTCCGCAAGGAAGACGACCCAAGTACCGAATTGGGGAGCTTCGATATAGGGTTGGTTGGTCAAAACTTATAAAAAGTTCTTCACCGCAGTCCATTCTTAGGGTTTGGAGCTTTAATCTAGGGTTGCAAGCTTCAATAGAGTTTAAAAGCCCATTCGTGTGGGGGACCAATTCGTGCAGCGAGTTCATCTCCTTCATCAAATCCAAGGTCAAGAACCCCATTTGTAAGGGAAACTCTTCTTAAGAGGAAATCTGCATGTTCTTCCTCAAATCCAAGAAGGCTACTTACGAGGGAAACTCATTATTGAGGGGAGATCTTCATGTCCTTCTCAAATCCTAGATCAAGTAACCCATTCATGAGAGAATCTCACATTCTTCCTCAAATCCGAGGTCTAGAAACTCATTCACGAGGGAAAACCATTAAAATGGTCCACTAAAAGAAGGCTTTGGACTGACTTACGGTCCAAAATGGTTGATTGGCGGAATGGTCCCGATTGGAGGTGTGAAGCTAATAATGAAAACTTTGAGGGGTATTTTACTTGATACCTATATGATTTTTTCCTTTTTTTTTTTTGTGCTTGGGTAAGTCAAAATTTTTAGCATCCATCCAAACCAAAGCTCTAATTTCAATGGGTCAGTACTGTATCTTGGAAATCATGTAACTTTTGATTTTGATAATTTTGCGTTATGTAATCATTTCATTTATCCTTTTCTTTTATACTACAAGATGTTAATGTATTTCTAGTATGTCTTAAATGTGTTCTGTTTTTATTTGGTCTTGCAATTGATGATAAACTGATCACTATTGGTTTTCTGTACGATTTGCGAGGTTGATGATTTGGCCAAATCTGAATCAGTTTGGCCCAATGGTTTGAGTTTTGGCCAATCATAACTGAAACAGGCCTGAATCCGAATCCAGGGTTTATTTGAGTTCACTTATCTTATTTGGTCAAAACTCGCTGGTTTAGATCCCAAATGATCGAACAGGTTGAATCATATTCTCAAATCAAGCCTGAATTTTTTATTGTTTCAGACTTTTTATTTACATGTTTAAAAATAATCTCATTAGAATTTTTAATAATTTAACCAATATGGTCGAACCCGAACCAAGATCTCAAAGCTTGGTTTATTGTATTTCTTCTACTTTGTGATGCTGATGTTTTTTCTTCCACAACCCGATTGATTCAGAGGTTTAATATGATGATTTCTTTCATACACAAATGTTCTTCTCATAAGAGTCATACAGAATGATTGGCATTCTAAGTTTGTTTAAATTAGTTATCCTATTACTATCTGTGCCTTGCAAGTGATGATAGACCAGACAGGGACATCTGCACTCTTCTCGAGGTTGATGATTAGTCTGTTGGGAATCTCTCTGATGCACTGACATAGAACCTTAATACTTCTTGCTTTTATATATGATTGGTTTTCATGGTCTTTCTGTGAGGAAAATTTCAATTCAATTTTTTTAAAAAATGAAGCTTTTGATCAATAGATAAGTTGCAGTGATCTGATGGGAATTTACCTTTTTATCTCAGACAAATTCTGATTTCAGCCCGCTTGTTTCCTTTGATTTAAAGCTTGATTAGCATTTTTTAAATCGTTGATGGGAATTTACCATTTATAGCATTTCTTAAATCATTGATTATCACTAATAATTCATGTTCCATTCAAATTAAATCATTGATTGGCATCACGATGCTGAACCATCTTGTAATTTGGCATAACCTTGTTATAATTGTTATGGTTATTCAGAATCATAATTTAGATGATTATCATTTGGTCTTGTAAATAACTTTAGATGATTATCATTTGGTCTTTTATAGCTTGATTTAAGTGCCTATGATGCTTTTAAATATACTTTGAGTATCACTATGAAAAGGATTAAATCTGAGGCACATTTGTTTATCTCGATTTTTTGACAAGATCATGATGCATTTGATTTATTGTATTTTGTAATAGTGTATTTCTAAAAGTGAAGAACCTGATATCTACATACTTAAAATCTTGAAACAATATTTTTTATTTTTTCGTTGGCTTTTTTTTTTATGCATGCATCACTTGGTTCATTTTGTAAAGACAATGGTATTGAAAAAGCAAGGATGATGAATATGTGAGTCCTATAATCAACAATCGGAGATTAGTATCTCGTAGCTATGCTAATCCAGTATTGATGTGCACACCTAGCATGTTGCGACTCCGAAAGGTCCCTCTGTAACTTCCATTCTAGAAAGAATTTTACATGACGGGTGGGCTGGATCAAGGTGTAGAGAGGTCTGAGCATTCATTAGTAAGAACCGCTCTTTTTTCATGATGTCTTAGATTTATTTCTATTATAATGTACATCTATATTGCAATCCAACATCTATACCTAGCCTCCAAACCTAAATTAAAACTTGGCTGACTTTGTTCCTATTCTCGAGTTCGTGTGTCCTCTCTTATCAACGTTTTGGGGAGTCCAGCCCCTTGAAGAGACCAAGCCAGGTATTCCAGCAGGCAGAGCATCGCTCTAGTTTGCTCGTTTGGGTAAATTCCCCAGCATTAGATTTACAAAATGGTTGCGAAAGTCGCCCGGGTTAAATTTTGGCTCACCCGTGCGAAATTTGACAGACTCCAGAGAGTTTTCACCCGATTCGCTTGGGCGATTTTTTTGATTGCCTAGGCTAATCGGACTGGTTGAGTCTATTGATTTCAGACCGCTTGTTTTGAGGGTCCTATAAAAGAATTTTTTGGGTTTTGCAAAAGAGGTTCGAAAGAGTTTTGTGAGGGCTGGTGCTTGCTAAAGACGGCTAGAAGGAGAAGACACTAGACGATGATTCTACGAAAGAAAATCAGATCGAAGACTATGTGAAGGTGAGTCTTCGGTGGATTTATATGGTTTCTTTTTGTTGAATCCTAATGGAGGACTGGTGTAGATTTTGTTGGAGAAAGTTCAAGCACTAGGGTTGTACGTATTTGTTTTTGTGGCCATTGATAGTGAAGTCTTTCTTGAGCGTTTGTTCGGACTGGTTTTTCCTGCATGAGTTTCCAATTAAATCCTTGTGTGGTTTGTTTTACTTTGTATTATTATTATGTTTTACTGATATTCTAGTTCCTGCTGAATTTTGATTAGGTATTAACTACTTAGTGCTACCTCGATGTTGTTTCTTTTGGAGCCTTTGAATTCTGGGTATAAATAAACTATAGCATAATCCTCTTCTTTTAAGTTTTTACGGTGTTTTCTTTTATTTTTTTGTGCCCTGTTCATTTGATTTTAACCTGGTGTTTAATTTGTCTTTTTAGTTTTTATCATCCATGCAAAAGTAATATGAGGCTTCACATTGCACAAGTCTCCTAAATTTTAAGCAAGGACTTGTCTTTGATCATTTGTCGAAATAAAGAAACTAATAGCTTCACACTAGCAACGTCTCTTATCCCTAACTTCACAGCATATAGCTCACTTTACACTATCTTCTTTGTTGATGACACTTTAATATCTTTATTTATTTTTTCTTAACTTTGCTCACGTATTTCCATTATTGTCAAAATGCCAGTGGTTTCAATCACAATTAGAGCCTTGGAAATTGTAATTTGAAATGAACCTATTATTTCATTCCCATTTCTTTCTTTTATGTAAAGGGTTTTTGTGGTTTTATTTTCAGTATTTAGTTGTTAAATCTTCAAATATCTAAAAAGCCATGTAGGCTGTTAGGAACTTCCTCCTAACTTGAGCATCTGTTCATAGTTGGATATTTTATCTTCCTTCATTAATAAAATGTTTCGACCTGGTACAATTTTTGGCTTATCACTTTTTGAAATCAGTTTGATATTTCTTCATTCTTCTATTATCCAATTCTTATCCCATCGTGATGTATGCAATTATGGAGAATGAATGTAATTAAGAAGGCTTTATAAATTGATTCACAAGAATTTTTCTGATGGGCTGTCAATCTGATGTTAATATTTATTGTTTGTGCAGATACCTTTCAAAGCTACATTGGCATGAGAGGGAGCTGCCATTAAACCTGGAGGTCCAGTTGGCGGGTAGGGTAGGCAATCGTAGTAGAGTTTTGATGAAGTGGTGAGAAGGCTAGATTTGATTAGGAATTTTCATTCGCCATTTTGGCACAATTTCCAAGTCAGAATCTAAGGTCAACAAAATTCTCTCAATCTGATCTTCAATTAAATAAAAAATGAAGAGAACATTTACAATTTTTGGCTTAACATTGTAGGTATACAAATCGAACTAGCAACAGAATCTACTTATTTTCTTCCCTGGAAAAAATATCATGTGATCATGAATAAAATCAATCTGCTATTGTGAAAATTGATTCATAGTGTCTCCCTACCAGATGTCTTGATGGTTACTTATACATGGTTCTGTCTTTCACGAAGCGGTTAACACAATCTTTTCTTTAATATTGTGTTTATTGCTGATATTGATCATCTTTCATGTTTTTCAGTTTCTAGCATCACTCGAGAATTCGGCCAAACCCGAATCAGTTTGGACCCATTAGTTTGAGTTTCAGCAGATCTGAACTGAAACAGGTCCCGAACCCGAATCGAAGGTTTATTTGAGTCCTCTTCTCCGATTTTGCCCGAACAAGCTGGCTTAGATCCCAAATCGCAGAACAGGTTGAGTCATATACCCGAATCAGGCCTGAATTATTTTCTTGTTTTCAGCCTTTTTATTTATATTTTCTTTTCCTATATCCCCATTAGAATTTTAATATTAAAACTGAATCGGTTTGAATCAACCGAAATTGTTAATTTATCACGAGATCCGAAACCTGTTCCCCGATCTCAAACCTTGTTTATTGTGTTTCTTCTACTTTGTGATGCTGATGTTTTTTCATCCCCAACCCTATTACTATCTGTGCCTTCCAAGTGATGATAGAACTGACAGGGACATCTGCACTCTTCTTGAGGTTGATGACTCGTCTTGTTGGGAATCTCTCTGATGCACTGACAGAGACATTTATTATTCTTTTTCTATATGACTGGTTTTCATGGTGTTTCAGTGAGCAAAATGTCTTCAAAATTTCTTCTTTCAATGAAGCTTTTGATTTATCTGTAAGTTGCAGTGATATGATGGTAATTTTCCTTATATTTCAGACAATTCTGATATCAGCCTGCCCATTTCCTTTGTCATTGATTAGCACTGTTAATTCAAGTTCCATGCAAATTATTCTTATTCATTTTGATTCGCTGTTTTGAGGAAGATTATAAGTAAAAATTCAGCAGGAACTAGAATAACTAGTGCAATGTCAATAAATGCAAAAATATCAGCTTCCTTAATCTCTCATATGTCCTTCAAGCTTGAGTAGTTACTTCTTTTATGTTGCGTCCTATTTGGCATTGGGGCATTTGACATTCAATAGGATGTACCATCTTTTAATTTTACTTAACCTAATTATAATTGTTTGTGGTTTTTTGGAATAATACTTTCATCGTTTGGGTTTTTTATTGCTTGATTTAAGTGCCTATGATGCTTTTAAATATACTTTGAGTATCACTATGAAAAGGATTTAATCTGAGGCACATTTGTTTATCTCGGTTTTTATCGTTTGGACAAAATCATGATGCATTTGATTTCTTGTACTTGTATTTAGGGGTGGGACTTAAGGGTCTGCCCATGCCCAATGCTATTTATAAAAACTTCAACCCGTTTTGCCCGGTTGCCCAATTTGCAAGTTGCTCGGATTGCCCAATTTGCAAAACATGGACGAGTTGGGCGGGTTGCCCAATTAGAAATACTTGTGAAACATAAATAGATGGGGAAAAAATAACCAACAAATCTTTGATTTATATAAAAAAACCAAAAGATCTTTAATTTGTATAAAGAAAACATAAACTCAAATCTATATCCCCATATTTCAAACGAATTTTTAGTATTCAACATAAACAGTCCATGATTTCCATAAAGTAAACTACCAAAGCAAAGAAATATAACCAAGAGTTACATGGGATACAAGTCTGCCACTATACTTGGGTTCCTCGGGTTGGGAAGACTGGTCCCCAAACCCGTCCAAATTGAAATTGGGTTGATATTTTTCTGTCCAAATCCGTTCAAATTGCTCATGCTTGTCCATTGTTCGGGCTTACCGGCCTCCCACCCCTACTTGTATCAATGGAACTGGACCCTGCCATTGAGAATGGCTTTGCTTCCTCCGTCTCAGCATCTCCCTCTTCCTCCGCATCCTCCACTTGATCCTCCTCCGGACCAACCCAGTTTAGGTGTTCAGGTGGCGCACTGTGGCGCAGGAGGTGGGGAAGTAGGAGATCATCCTCGGTCTTTTGCAGCGGTGGTGAAGAAGTCTGGCAGTGCGGGCGGTTGGGGTGGGCGAATTGATGCGTCACACTGCAATAGGATGGCTAAGCTTGTGAACGGCGTGGTGATTCTCGACTCTGAGAGACTTAAAGCTTCTCAGGAGAGATGGCAAAAGGCTCTAGTTGGCCGATTCCTCGGTGTTCGGATGCTGCTTGAAGTGCTGAGGAGGAAGATCGCAGCACGGTGGCCATGCGCGGGCCGAGTACAGGTTATGGATTTACCGGGAGGTTTCTTTTGTTTTCGTTTTGAAATGGAAGATCTTATTGATGTATGGGAGGGAGGCCCTTGGGTGTTTGAAGGCAAGATTCTGGCTCTGAAGAAATGGGCTCCATTCTTCCAACCTCTTAAGGAGAGAATTGACCATGCGCCTGTTTGGATTCGGCTTCCAGGACTTCCAGTGGATTGCTATGATAAGAGCTTAGTGTTAGACATCGCAGCAGCGGCAAGGTGACCGATTCGTGTGGATCTGAATTCCTTGGATGGAGCTAGGGGATTGTACGTGCGAGTTTGTGTCGAGGTGGACCTAAGAGGTAGCCTCTCTCCGGGGACGAACGTAGGCACGGCGGACTCACGATTCAGGTTTTTTCAACCGTTCGTGTATGAAAATCTTCCAAATATTTGTTTTACATGTGGGATGGTAGGACAGCGAACTCCATTGTGCCCGGGGGGGAAGTTGCGAGGTACGGAGGCTACTGGATTGGTAGGCGGTGGTGTGGATCAAGCATCTCCAATGGAAGGTTTGGATGCTGCCCAACTATCAGAGCAAGGCATAGTTGGAGATACAGAGGAAGAATGGACTTGGGAGGAAGTTACAGAGCTTGGAGAGAATCACAAGGTTTTCGGGCCATGGATGGTGGTTCCACCGAGGGGAGGGCGGAGTCAAGGCGGAGCCCAAGCTCAGGGGTTGAAGCGGGGCTTTCAGGGATATGGTCGGTGTGGCGGTGGTCGATCAACGGGTGGGAATCATCCACGTGGGGGAATCAGGGTATCTGCTGAGAAGGCAACGGTCACGGCCGATCCATGTGAGCCATTTAATGAAGTGGAGGATTCGAGGCATGCTGGCCAGCTGGGGTCTCGCTTCAGGGCGTTAGAAGCGATGCAAGATACAGAGCATGAGACCATATCTAAACAGTGCAATGATGGGGTTGGTGTGGATCTAGAGGTAGGGAATAGATCCCCACTAGGATTGCAGGGGAGGAGGACTTATGAGAATCGTACGATGGGTGTATCACATGCAGTGAAGGAGCAACACCGGAAGAGTGGCTCTCGGGCGATGGATTCAGATGGAGGGCGCAGATTAGGGAGTCAGGCTCGGCGAGGATTGGCACCCGAGTTTTGGAGGCAATATGAGCAGGGTGGGTTTGAGGGGCAGGTTTCAGACAGGCAGGGTGCGCAGGACAAGAAGTCTTTGTTGCCGCCGTCAGAGCAACACACTTGCTCCTTTCCACGATTTCAAGAAGAGGGCAGTCTCGGTTGCGGGTCAATTGGGACCCCACCAGAACCACTTGGGTTCGAAACAGGACATAGTGAGATGGATAATTTAGGAGATGAAGGGTTGCATGGGAGAGTTGTCGAGCAGGTGCAAGAGGCTATGGAGTTGGCTCAGCTAGACGAAGACTCAGGAGAGCAGGAGGACTTTGAACTTGCTGCAGGAGATATGGAGGAAACAAAGGGTGAGGCTACAGGGGTGTCAGCAGGTGAAGGCGGGCTAGTAGCAGAGGCTTCTGACGTAGTGGGAACCAGAGGGCGTCGGAAGGGCAATCATAGTGGTCGACTAGCCATCCAAGGGCATGTTTTGAAGAAATCGGGAAGGGGTGGTCGAGTACCACCGGCCATAATTTCCTCTCTTCCAAGATGAAGATATTATTATGGAATTGCAGAGGCCTGTTGCGACCGAAAGCTATGGGTCATCTCAAATTCTTAATGAAGAAATTTAGTCCTCAGTTGATCTTGGTAGTGGAGAGTCATGTCAGAGAAGACCAAGTCCATAAGGTACGATCTATATTCCGCGATATTTTTGATATGGCATGGGTTCCCTCTAATGGATGGGCGGGAGGTATCCTGTGCTTGTGGAAACAAGAGTTGGGTATAGTTTCGGCCTTATATAAACAACAGCAGGTAATGCACCTGGTAATAACCTGTCCTGGAGCGCATCCAATTCTTGTGTCGGTGGTTTATACAAGTACTTCGGAAGGGGATAGACGAAGTTTATGGAGGGAATTGCTGAAGATTAGGAATATCAATATACCTTGGTGTGTAGTAGGAGATTTTAACTGTATTTTGATGCAGGAGGATAAAGTAGGAGGGCGGCCGTTTTAATGGTCACACAGTGTGCATGATTTCTTTAATATGTTGCATGGATGCGGGTTGGCTGATCTTTTGTTTCGAGGAGAGTCGTTCACTTGGTGCAACAATAGACAGGGCAAAGCTCGCATTTTGGAACGTCTGGATTGGGGGTTTGTTAACTCACGATGGCGCTGTACGATAGATGACACTGAGGCTCGACATTTACCTAGATGTGTTTCAGACCATTCCCCGATTATGATACATACAATTGAGAATACCAGGCCGGTTAGAACTCCATGGAGATTTCAGAATTTTTGGCTTCTTAATCCGGAGTGTTCCCAGGTAATACAAGAACAATGGGTAAAAGGGGCAAGCTGTGGAGACAATTTACCATTTGTGAGGAGAGCCTTAACTAAATGGAATCGAAATGTAATTGGAGATATACACCATTTAGTGGAGACTTTGTGGGGGCAGTTAGATCAGTTGAGTGCAGCTCGGGAGGTGCAGGAGAATGGGCTTGATGTGGCAACCAGTGAAATTATCAGAGACAGACTAGGTTGGGCTCTTTTACAGCAAGAAGAGCTATGGGCTCAGAAGTCGAGGGTACACTGGTTGAAGACGGGTGATCTTAACACTGCATTTTTCCACCTGAGTGCGAAAATCAGACGGTCCAGAAATCGGATTAGGAGTCTTTGTGTGGAAGGGAGAGTTGTGGAGAATCAGCAGGAGATTCAAGACAGCCTGGTGCGATTTTTTCAGACCAGATGGACTAGAATGGACACAATACAATTGGATCTTTTGGAAGTGATCAAAACTAGTGTTACAGCTGAAATGAATGAATGGTTGGTGAGGATTCCAGATTTTGAAGAGATCAGGAGAGTAGTGTTTGCAATGCCTGATAACAAGGCCCCTGGCCCAGACGGATTTAACAGTTGGTTTTATAAACAATGCTGGCAAATTATTGGAGAGGAGGTCTGCTGTGATGTTCGCAAATTCTTCGATTCTGGTGACATGGGTAAGGGATGGAACGAGACATTGGTCACACTCATTCCCAAATCGGATGCGCCTAAAGGCCCAGGTGACTATAGGCCAATCAGCTTATGTAATCTAAGGTATAAGATTATTTCAAAACTTATTGCTAATCGTCTCAGAATCATACTTTCTAAACTTATTTGTGAGGATCAATATGCTTTTATACCGGGTCAGAGGATTAGAGATAATAGTCTTTGGTAAAGCGATCCTACAAGCTCTTTATAAAGCTTCTTCAAAGCAGGCGGCTATGGCGGTGAAGCTCAATCTAGATAAAGCTTTTGACAGAGTTCAATGGGGAGCTTTGGAAGACATTCTTCGGTGAATGGGATTTCACCATCGATGGATCAGGCGGGTGATGCAGTGTGTTACATCCGTATCTATGTGCCTGATAGTGAATGGTAGTGAGACGAAGCCATTTACATCATCTTGTGGACTACGACAGGGAGACCCCCTTTCACCTTATCTGTTCTTGCTAGTTGCCCAAGTGTTTAATTTGGCTCTAGAGAAGGGCCTGCAGGAAGGAAATATCGAAGGGTTCATGACTAGAAGGAATCCAACACCTGTGACCTCATTAGCTTATGCGGATGATCTCTTACTTTTCACTAGAGCTACTCTTCTCGATACGTGGGGACTACGGGATATTTTTGAATAGGTTGGGAGCTGTACCGGGTTGAAGGTTAATCCCCATAAATCGAGTATTAAATTCTCGAAGTGTGTTACCAATGCAGTGAGGAGGAGGGTGGTCAGTGCTTTGAATATGGAAGAGTTCCAAGGGGCGTGGATGCATCTAGGAGTTCTTATTGATGGAGCTCGAGTAGCGGTCTCTAATTTTCAAATGCTCCTATCTCGATAGAGAATAGACTGGCGGGGTGGAAGTTCAAAAATCTATCCCAAGCTGGGCGACTGACGTTGATGAAATCGGTTCTAGCGACTATCCCGGTTCACCTGATGTCCGCTGGAGGTATTCCTGCTACCATTCTAAAATCAATGGATAAGTTATATAGGCTGCACCTAGTGGCCTGGGAGAAAATCAATCAAACCTGGGCTCAAGGGGGTTTGAATTTTCAGACTTTTTACACTAAACAAAGGCAAATGGATGTAGCTACTCTTGTGTACATCTTGCATAGCCAGCACGTAGGGCCTCGGTGGCTACGGTCGGAGGAGAGGATTTCCGAATCCAACTGGCAAGAATGGGCTAACACTAACCGAACAAGCTGGCTAAAAGGGGTGGTTCGCAGAGTGAATCAAGTAAGTATGGCAGCGGGGGAGTTCAGGCCTAAATATCGTCGTATTCTTCAATCGTTGAGACAAAATGAACATGTTGAACCGGCCAGAGAGGGTGTAGAATCCAACTGGTATGGGGTCCATATTTGGGATCTTCGAGTTCCGCCAAGGGTAAAACTATTCCTATAGAAAATGTTACATAAAGCTTTGCCGACTGCACTGATTCTACGACAGCGAGTAAAGATGGGATATGCATGCTGCCCTTGGTGTAGTGATGCTGACGAAGATGAGGAACATATTTTTTGGAGTTGCCCGACTGCAAAAAAGTTTTGGCAGGTATTTCAATGTAAAACGGGGTTGGATGGTTATCATATTTCGGTTTTAGAGAAATTGTCATCGAAGGCGATAGTCAGTACTGAACCAACCCCTAGTGAGATGATAGGAATGGCTTTGTGGCATATTTGGAAACTCAGGTGTGACAAGCTCTTCAATAAAAGAGTAGAATCACTCAATGGAGCAGTGCAACGAAGTGTAAGGCTCGAGACACAATTTGTGAGATACTCGGCGACAAAACATCAATCGCTATGTGGACCTGAAGCGGAGTTCGTGTTATGGACAGATGGATCGTTTGGCTTGCAGGAGGAAGTAGCGAGTGGAGCATGGGTGCTAGCAACTCGACAAGGGAGGATTATTTCTGCTTCAGCTTTTTGTTGTCTTGCCTCATCTGTCTTACATGCAAAACTGTGGTCATTGATGAGTGCCTTCCAAGAGTTAGTTAAACGTAAATGTAGCAAGGTCTTGATTCTGACGGATGCATCTCAAGCTCGAGATGCACTGGTTTTGAGTAAGGGATATACTGGGGAATTAAGCCCGTTAATTATGTCTTGTTTGCAATCTTGGAGCCATTTGCTCGAGGTTCAAGTTAAATGGATAGAGCGGTCTGGGAACAGGGCGGCAGGCTGGTTGGCCAGAGCAGCTCGACTGTATGGTCTTGAAGGGTATTGGGATTCTGAATTCCCGCTTGGTTTGTATGGTCTTGTACAAGAAGACATCAAGGTTATAATGTAATAACCCCTTTCGTACCAAAAAAAAAAAAAAAAGAACCAATATTTCTTGTTTGTATGTTGGCCTTTTTTTCATGCATAACTCAGTTCATTTTGTGAAATACAATTGTTTTGAAAAAGCAAGGACTAGAATAGGTGAGTCCTAGAATCATCAAGCGGAGATTATTATCCCGTGGTGATGCAAATCAAGAACTCATTTTCGTGCCTAGCATGTGGTGACACCCGAAAGATTTTGGTGGGGTGGAGCGTGGTGGAGTGAGGGCCTTGTAGCCCGCTCGTGTCTGAACTTGGGTGCAACGGCAATTAACTGGCTCGTGAGACTCCATACACCTGGTACCAAGGTGTCTGAACTTGGGTACAACGGCAACTAACTGGCTCATGAAACTTCACAGACCTGGTACTAAGGTGCGACACGCCCGACCTTGGAGCCTCAGGTATGCTCCCTCCAAGTGCTACTCTTTGTCTCAGAGCAGAGCTTACGCTATTGATGTAGGTTGTTGTGGATGTGGTGCGACCCTCTTCGGGCACCAAGTCCACTATCGGATACAAACCCATCTGCCTACATTGTGTTTGCCTTTTTTCTGCCTGGGGATTGTCAGGTATGGTATCCTGTGGATCGCCTTCCACGGGACTAGTTCATTTTATACCGGAGTAACCGTCACAATCACTTACTATGTAAAAGTACCATGAAGCTCCAGGTATGACAGTTGAAGTGCTAATATCTTTATTGCTTACGCCATTAAGAGAGAGAGAGAGAGAGAGAGAGAGAGAGAGAGAGAGAGAGAGAGAGAGAGAGAGACCTATGTAAAAGTACCATCAAGCACCAGGTATGAGAGCTGAAGTGCTAATATCTTTGTTGCTTACGCCATTATGAGAGAGAGGAAGAGAGAGAGATTATTATGTAAAAGTACCATGAAGTACCAGGTATGAGAGTTGAAGTGCTAATATCTTGATTGCTTACGCCAATATAAGAGAGAGAGAGAGAGAGAGAGAGAGAGAGAGAGAGAGAGAGAGAGAGAGATTACTATGTAAAACTACCATCAAGCACCAGGTGTGAGAGCTGTAGTGCTAATATCTTGGTTGCTTAGGCCATTATGAGAGAGAGAGGGAGAGAGATTTTGATGAAGAGGTTAGAAGCCAAGCTTTGATATGTAAGGATTTTCATTAACCATTTTGGCACAAATTCTAAACCAGAGATCTAAAGTGAAGGGTGCGTTTGGCATTGGTTTTGAAATTTTAGGTTTTGATTTTGAAATAACAAGAACTAGTTTTTTGCAAAACCAGTTTTAGCTTATCGAACCATTATTTATATAACATACTCTATTCATCATATTCTTTTTCTATAGTATATTCTCTCTATAATATTTTCTCTGTATCATTTTCTCTCTAATAATTTCTCATTTTAAAACATTATTTGTGTAATACTCCTTCTGCTTATATTCTCTCTATATAATATTTTTCTTTAGAGTACTTTCTCTCTCTATAATGTTTCTTCTACAATATTTTCTCGTTATAATATTCTCTCTATGATATTTTCTTCTTCTCTCTTATGTCAATTTCTCTACAATATTTTATTTTTCTAAAATATTCTCTCCAATACTTTCTTTCTACGATATTTTCTCTTCCTACAATATTTTCTCTCCAACATTATTTCTATGATATTTTCTCTCTATAATATTTTTTCTTCTCACTACGTCATTTTCTATCTAAAATACTCTTTATCTACAATAATTTATCTCTCTACAATATTCTCTCTAAAATATACTCATTCTATAATATTTTCTCTCTTTAAAATATTCTTTTACTACAAGATTTTCTCTCTAAAAATACTCTCTCTATAACACTTTCTCTAATATTTTCTCTCTACATTCTCCTCTCTCTAACCTATTTTTTCTCTCTATGATATTTTCTCTCTATAATACTTTTTCTATTTTAATTTCTCTTTAAAATATTTTGTTTTTATAATATTTTCTCTATCTAAAATATTTTATTTGTACAATATTTTTTCTCTTTCTAAAATATTCTATTTCTATAATTAATATTTTTCTCCTCTTTACGTTATTTTCTCTCTCTATAATATTTTTTTTTCTAAATTTTACTATAATATATTCTCTCTCTAAAATATTCTCTTTCTATAATATTTTATCTCTATAAAATATTGTCTTTTTATAATATTTTCTCTACAATATTTTTTCTTTCTTAAATATTCTCTCTAAAATATTTTCTTTCTATAATATTTTCTCTCTAAAATATCATATTTTTGCAAAGTTTTCGCTCTATAACATCTCTCTAAAATATTCTCTTTTTATATTATTTTCTCTCTCTAAAATATTCTATTTCTATTATATTTTATCTCTCTAAAATATTCTATTTCTATTATATTTTCTCTCTCTATGATATCTTCTCTCTCTATTATTAATATTTTTCTCCTTAAGATGGAACAGAAGCTCGAGATGAAGAACATAGCTTTATTGATCGATTCTATTTCTATAATATTTTGTCTTTACAATATTTTCTCTCTCTAAAATATTTTTTTTGTACAATATTTTTTCTCTCTAAAGTATTCTCTCTATAATTAATATTTTTCTCCCCTCTATGTTATTTTCTCTATTTATAATATTTCTTTTCTAAATTTTACTATAATATATTCTCTTTCTAAAATATTTTCTTTCTATAATATTTTATCTCTATAAAATATTGTCTTTCTATAATATTCTCTCTATAATATTTTTTCTTTCTAAAATATTTTCTCTATAATATTCTCTCCCTAAAATATTTTTTCTACAATATTTTCTCTCTCTAAGATATCCTATTTTTGCAAAGTTTTCGCTCTATAACATTTCTCTCTCTAAAATATTCTCTTTTTATAATATTTTATCTTTCTAAAATATTCTATTTCAATTATATTTTCTCTCTCTATTATTAATATTTTTCTCCTCTACGTTTTTTTTCTCTCTATAATATTTTATCTAAACTACTCTTTATAACATATTCTCTCTCTAAAATATTCTCTTTCTATAATATTTTCTCTCTACAATATTTTTTTTTTCTACAATATTTTCTCTCTATAATATTTTTATATCTATCATATATTTTCTCTAAAGTATTCTCTCTATAATAATTTTCTCTCTACAATATGATATGTATATATTTTTTCGGTTTTAATTTTTTCTCTTTACAATAGTTTCTCTCTACAATATATATGTTATTCACAATAATTTTTTTAAATTATCGTTTTGCCTTCTTTCCTCAAGAACCCAAAAGAAGAACCCAAAAGCAGAAAATTTCTGCTTTTGGGTTTTGATGATTTTCTGGTTTTGGTTTTGGAAAACCAATTTTCTAATCGAATCCCAAACGCACTAAAATATTATACCAAAACTAGTTTTGACGCAAAACTAGGCCTCCAAAACCAATGGCAAACACACCCGAAATAAAGTTCTGATCTTCCACTAAATACTAGTTTTTATTTGAGATTGCAGGTTTTGATTTTGAAATACCAAAAACTGGATTTCAGCAAAAACGGTATTAGCTGCTCACATGAACAGTTTTGCAATTATGTACGTTTGGTTGATTCAATATAAAACTGATTTTGATCATAATTAGCAATTGATAATAAAACAACCATGCTCTGTTATTAGAAGAGCTTGGGAATAGACCCTTTTTTGACAAACATTTCATGGAGGTCAAAGCAAAGTACAGAGTGCCCTTAGCGAGACATCGGTCCAATGCATCATGGAGAGACCAAAATCAAGATTGAAGCTCCCCTTTAAAGAAGATATCGACTCACTGTACTGTCGCAAACCATCTATTAGAGGCTGATGTGACGCACCGAGACTCCTTAAGGAGACCTCTTACAAGCCAACACAAAGCACAATGACCCATCATGGAGACAACCATCCACCATATTTGTATGGAAAAAAAACCCACACTGAGAAGGCATTGGTCAACCAAATTAAGGCAAATCTTATTGCATTTTGTAAAATATCAATTAGAGGTAAACGAAGGGTTACAACAAATATGGATGGTTATAACATAAGCGGTACAATTACAAACAAAGTTGGTAAGAGAATAGTTCATAGAGTATTACAACAAACCAAAATGAAAGGCAATAACATGAATCCCTAATGTAATCAAACGATCCTTGCAATCCCTTTTGATGCTGACATTGCATTGGCCAATGACAACTGAATTATGCTATTTGGTTGTTCACACTTCTAAGTAAAACATCTTCATTCTCACCATGACCAACATCGTCAACCATATCAGTATCAGCATACTGGGTGAATAAGAAATCCTTTGTAGTCTCTTTTTTAATGAAATTATGTAGTGCACATGTAGCCAGGACAATCTTTACATGCGTCTGAAATGGATATGTAGTCATGCGTACCAAGATTGGTCACTTTTTCTTTAAGATGCTAAAGCATCGCTCGATGACATTCCTCAGTGAGAAGTGGACAAAGTTAAATAACTTCATCGTATCTTCTGTTCTCCCACCAATGTGATGAAAGTCTGGTATATAGTATCTTACTCTACGGAATGACAAAAGATATCACGGTATGAGTCTACGATATAATATTTACCTAGGAATAGAATAAGTTATACAAAAAAATTACACACTATAGAGTATAAATTGATAAACTAACATAAGACATTTGGACATATCTGGAAGGGGTGAGGAAATTTTATATTTGGATTATGTATTGCTTTTTCCAAAATCCTGCCATCATGTGCCATTCCTTCCCGACAATACAAAAGTAAAACACATATTGAAGTAGTAAATGGTCAATACGTCCTGTGTGACTTGATTCTTTCTGCATTTACATGTGTTTCATCAATTGTACATAGACGATATGTAATGACCAACATTCCAGGGTGTTTTTGCCCAGAGCAACCCAGTTATTATATAATATTATTTTAATATATTTAATGGTAATGCTTTTGGTTGTGCTTGGACGGGACCAGGCAGTGGGTCCCGGGTACGAGTCGCAGGGCTGCAACTGAGGTGTAGTTACACGAGTATGTGAGCACGTGTATCAAGGCAGGGCACGAACATTCTTTTTTTATATAATATAATTTTAATAATAAATAGGTACTGTGGCGGTCTATCGGACTCGGCGAGGGTCGCGTGCCGGAGCGCCTCGGTGCGACACGAGTCGAGTGCGAGTCGGCTCGACAATATAAAAAAAAAATATAAACAAAAACCTAAAACTAAACCCCTCCCCCCCCCCCCCCCCCCCAAAAAAAAAAAAACCCCCAAAGCCCAAACCTGACCCAACCTTTTCCCCTTCTCTCACTCTCCCTCTCCGTCTCATCTCACCCGAACCCGGACCCGACCCGACCCCCAAACCCACGACCCGACCCCCAAACCAACAGCCCGACCCTTTCTCTCTCTCTTCTCTCCCATCTCTCCGATCTCGCTCTTTTCTCAGAGATCTCTTTCTTCTCTCAGATCTCTCTCCCTTCCTCTCACTCGGATCCCCCCTCCCCTCTCAAAACCTGATCCGACCTGACCATGCCCCCTAAAACCGCCGCCCAACCACCCCCCTCTACCCTACTAGCCGCCCCCTACCAGTCGCCCCCTCTCCCGTCACCCCCTCATCTCGAGCCCGTGTTATCCGGCCTGGATCCCGCTGAGCAGTCGGCCCCCGCCCCCTTCCCCCTTTAAAAATCCCCCACCCGACCCTCTCCCCCTTCCCTAGTTCGACCACCCTCCCCTTCCCTCCTCTTCGATCTCTCTCTCTCTCTCTCTCTCTCTCTCTCTCTCTCTCTCTCTCTCTCTCTCTCTCTCTCTCTCTCTCTCTCTCTCTTCCTACGGCCTGTGCACGCCGGCGCCGAAGAAAGCCGATCGGCCGGAGAGAAGCAGCAGCCGGTGCTGGAGGAGCTGTCGGCTGGAGAATGAGCTGTAACCTGAGCTGCCGCCGACTTTTTCCCCCAACTGAACGGTCAGCCTTCCGTCCTCCCCGTGTTTTTTTCCTTGTGGTGCGGACCAAACCAGCCCCTCCCTGTGGTTACCTGCGTGGCCGTGGTCATCGGCCATGTGGCCGGTGGCTGTGCAGCCGGCGAAGTCGACCCGGTGCCGGCGGCATCCTTTTTTTTCTTCTTTCTTGTGGACCCTATCGACCCACTCCTTGTGGCCTTTGCTATGGTTGCAGCCATGACTGCCGGCCAAGTGGCCGGCAGCAATACAGTTGGCAAGGCTGACCAAGCCAGGCCAAACAGCATCCGACTGGTCCGACTAGCTAGGCGTTACCCCTATCTTTTGGGCTTTGCTGTCAAGGTTGCCGATGGCCTAACCATTGGAAGGCGGGCAACAAATAAGCCCTTGATCGCCCTCGGCTTGGCGTCCTAGTCACCAACGTGCCGATCGAGCTAAACTGCAACTTTTCCCTTGCCCCCTCCCATGACCGTTGCCTGTTGCTTGACAACCGGTGGACCGGCGGCAGATAGCTCCGATCATCTCACACCAAGTCTTGACCTGGCACACCAACTCGACCCTCGATCTTCCATACGAAGTCGATCTAGCCCCGTAAGAGCCCACATTAGAGGCTAGCGGGCCTGATCTCCTTGGGTCACGCTCGTATCAAGGTTGAGGATACCGATGCGAGTCCATACACCTTATGAAGTCGTTGCGCATGAGACAGACCCTTTTAGCGGCAACAAGGTACTACTTAGCAACCTAGGCTGGTTACTAGTACGATTCCCGTGCAAACATGTCTTTTGACAAATCAAGCCCGATCGTGATTGGCTTTGTCGATTCCGTCATCGACCGACGCGGTCACAACCGTTTGGCTGGATTAGTGCTATCGACCCTAATGTGACTCTTGGCGTCGGCAACGCTGACTAACCAAGATGATACCTTTGGCACATCATTTTGTGTGCTAGTAGACCGGCGTCCGATGATGCATAAATTCTCGACTCGGCCAACTCAGGCCTAAGCCAATGATATTTTAGTAGGCACTTAATGACCATAGGCCCGCTGGTATGTTTGACAGTTAGTGGGCGCGTGGACTAAGTCGGAGACGGAGCGGAGGGCGCCTAGCAACATCAGCCCGAGCACACTTTCCAGGTGACACTGCACGCTGTTTTAGATAATTAATTATACTGTTATAGAAATTAAGAGTAGGTGTCCATAACGCTGTATGTGGGTCCCGCCGGACATCGCCGCATGTGGTTGAGTGGACCCCGCCTTGCATGTGGAGTCGCGAGTCCGACGACACATGCTTAAAAATATTAATAATTAAATAATAATCATTCTGCTGATTGTTTGGACACCGTAAGTAGGAATTCCCTTAAGTTTCATAAATTAATAATTAAATAATAATTATCGGGGCCTACCCTCCTAAGTGGAGTGTGGAGACCCGGGCACACGGGAATACGGGCGAGAGTAATTTATGTTTATTGTGATACATGGGTTGTGAGCGTGGTGCAAATCCTGGGGTAAAACATCGAAGCTATTTTATTATTATAATAATCTATAATGTGGAAAGATTGGACCCCGTGCGCTCAAGGGCCGTGAACCACCCTACGCGCATAGCCGAAGATCAGTAGGCTAGGGGGTCATGGGCAGGGATTGTGGTAAAGCCAATAGGAGGTGCCCTAAAAAAGGGATTGGCCTAGTAATCCTGTCCTGGGATAGTTGAAGCCCCCAAGGAAAGCAAGTTGGGCGGTAGAGCTCCACCGTGAAAGACGGGAAGCCCCTTATGATCATATGAGTAACTTTGTATATGGTGCCGGAGTATGCACGACGAGAGAGTTGACCCTCTACATCAAAATAAAAGGCCCTATAGTAATGCCCGATCGGGGGGCAGGATGAAGAAAATATCCGGGGTTCACATTGAGTGTGTTAAATTTTATTAATTTTAAAATAGTATTCTCGATAACCTAGTGATAGTAGGAATTGCATGAGAATGTAGACATTGCATGGACACTTAAGGACGTGATTGAGAACGTAGTTGGACAACCAGGATAATCAGTAAACTGTTTTATAAAATACGGGCGTTATTAATTACCTAGGCAGTTAGCTTGTCACTAGCCATTTATTTGGCTAATCTCCCAATTCATTTTGGGAGCTACTCATTCCCACGAGTAGGCTCTTCTGCAGGTTCGGAGACTCAGGGGTAGCTGCAACAAGAGGCCAGCGGCGGAGTTAGGACGACAGTAAAGTTTTAGATTTCAGTATATCATGTAGCAGTCCTTTATCTTTCGGGCATTGTAATCGAACTAGATTTAGCTTAGTGTATGTTTTATGTCCGGCAATGATACAGCTGATTTACTTTTGGGTAGGCCTCTCCTCAAGGCCCCAAGCATAGGATAGCTCATAATAAAAATATAAATCTTAAAGTGAATTAATTGACTAGCTCATTAGATAGGATATGTGAACTAGTGCCCGAGTGCTAGAGAGCGGGTGAGGCTACTCGGCTCGTCGTCAAAGGCTTGAGCCTTGTGCTCCCTTAAAGAGGGACTTCTGTCAGTATGTGGGACATTGACATGCCACACATGTTGAGGGAAAAATTCGGTTGAAGGTCGAACGTGATCATCTCTTTATCGATCAAATTGTATCTCTCTACCTTCTTTTAAAATAAAAAATGTTTTTATAAAAAAATTAAGTTTTAAGATACCCCTTGTTCTCCCTTCTTCTTCTTCTTCATTCATTCCGAGAGTAGAAGCCCTATGAGAAACCCTAATTGGTGTAGTTAGTCGACTAAACCCTAAAACCCTTGGTTTTTCTCTATTCACACCCTAGGGATCGGTTCCGGATTCATGGGGTGTGACAGCTGGTATCAGAGCCTAGGGATATGTTCTTAGGAGTAGTTTCTAGTTAGGTCTAGAGTCTTATTAGGAAGTTAGCATTAGACTTAATTCTTTCTCTTTTCAGATGGCGGGTACCAGAAGTGGTAATGGTGCTAGCAATGGAGCAGGGTCTTCCATTGGGCTAGATAGCGCGGCGATGATGATGGAGGTGCTCCAGGGATGGCTGCCATAGTCCAGTAGCAGCAGGCTACTGTTGCTCAACAGCAAACGGTTGCTCAGCAGCAGGCCGAGCTAGCTCAGGCTGCCCTTGCCCAGGCCCAGGCTCGTCAGTAAGGAATGGGCCAGCGGCAAGGGAAGTTGTTGAAGGACTTTAAGGCGATGGGACCACCAAGCTTCAGAGGTGAGCCAGACCCCTTGAAGACTGATCGATGGTTCCAGCAGACGAAGAAGATACTGAACACATTGGGCATCACTGGCGATAAGAGAGTCACCTTCGCCTCATACTAGTTCGAGGCTAAGGTAGACTTCTGGTGGCAAACAGTTCAGCGCACCCGAGCAGCATATCGAGGAGCGATCACTTGGCCAGAGTTTGAGGAGATCTTTCGGAAGAAGTTCTTTCTGGTTACCGTGCATAACCGGATATAAATGGAGTTTCTAGCGCTCTACCAGGGGTCTCATACTATGTCACAGTATGAGGCCAAATTCTCGGAGCTTGCGAGGTATGCTCCTCACCAGGTGGCAATCGATGGCAGAAGGGCTATGCGCTTTGAGCATGGCTTGAACCCGGCGATCAAGGGTAGGGTTGCTACCTTCTTGGGGCAATCCTCTGAGGAGTTGGTCAACCGGTCCCTGGTTGTAGAGCAGGAGCTGAAGGAGTCTCGTCAGATCTTGGAGAAGTGGGGTAATGCCAGTCGCCATGGCCCACCAGCTCAGAAGAGGTTCAGACCCACGGAGGCTCGACCCCCGCCTCGTCAACCCCAGTATTTCCATGGTCCTCCAGTTCTTGGACCCCAGAGGCGTGGCTGTTTCCAGTGCGGCTCGCTTGAGCATCTGAAGTGGAGCTGCCCACACCTTCGTCGGCAACCGCTTCTACCAGCTCCACCTCTCAGGCCTGCACTACCGGCACCACCTGTGCATCAACAGATGCCCCCGCAGAGAGTTCAGCAGCAGCGTCCTCCCCAGTCACCGCAGCAAAGGCCTTTCCCCCGTCAGGGCGAAGGAGGCAATCAGGCCCAGAGCAGGGCATACTTATTGGTCGATCAAGACCCAGAGGCTTCTGGGGGAGCGATCGAAGGTAACCCTGAACTTAGTAGTTCAATTCTTAGTCGTAGCTGCTTTGTTGTCTTTGATTCTTTTGAGACTTGTTAGGACTAGTACTGGTCATTAGCTAGCTTAGTCTCTTACATTCTTTCTGTATTGTTAGGCACCCTCTCCATATTCTCGACTCTAGCCCACGTTCTTTTCGACAGCGGGTCCATGCACTCCTATATTATCCCTACTTTTGTCAAAACTTTGGGACTGGAGTCGGTCTCATTGGGTCACACTCTATCGGTGTTTTCACCGCTCGGGGTGAGTACCGATGTGGACCGGGTCTGCCGGAATTGTATCATTATTGTTGGAGACAGGGAGCTTCTGGCTGACTTGATTATCTTAGACTTGGGAGGAGTGGATGTGTTGCTCGGGATGGACTGGATGTCGGCTTACCATGTCACCCTCGACTGCTTCTCGAGGAAGGTCACATTCTCACCTCCGGGGAGCGAGGTCTTCTACTTTATGGGAGACAAGCAGAAGGTTTTGTGCTCGTACCGCTGCAGCAGATCACCCTCAGCTTACTGGCGCAGCTACCAAGCAGGGATCGAGATGGAACCCAGTGGTACTCCCGCCGATGGTTCATGAATTCCTAGACGTCTTTCCAGATGAGCTCCCAGTCTTACCTCCACCTCGAGAGGTTGAGTTTGCTATAAATCTAGTACCGGGAGCAGCACCGGTCTTGATTGCTCCGTACCGGATGGCTCCTGCGGAGCTGAAGGAGCTAAAAACTCAGTTGGAGGAGTTGCTCGACAGAAGCTTCATTCATCCCAGCACATCTCCTTGGGGAGCTCCGGTCCTCTTTGCTAAGAAGAAGGATGGGACGAAAAGGCTTTGCATCGATTATCGCAAGCTGAATAGCCTCACGATAAAGAACAAGTACCCGTTGCCGCAGATAAAGGATCTGTTTGATCAGCTGAAGGGTGCTTGTTGCTTCTCGAAGATTGATCTGAGGACTGTATATCACCAGCTGGCTGTGAGGGTAGAGGATATTCCGAAGATAGTGTTTCAGACGCGATACGGGCACTATGAGTTCTTAGTCATGCCCTCCGGTCTGATGAACGTGTTGAGCGTCCAAATGATGCGAATTATCCTTTTAGTATCATGCATATAGCGTCAGTTTCTTACGTAAAGCTTTCATATTACTCGTAAAGTGTATCATTTTTTATTCACCGTTGCATTGTATATTTTGATACGAACTCAACGACATATTGCACCATTCACATACATCTCATATATGAAAGTTACAAAGCCTAAATGATCAACTTTATACTTTTCTTGATAAATGTGTTATAGAAGTTTTGATACTTCTTTTCTATGTATCATTCTACAGGTATTCGATGGATGATGGATCCCATGGCAACCACAGTACGAAAGAAGAGCGGATACATCAATTGGACGTGGCATCGAGGACACCCAACCAATCACCTAGAAGATATTGGATTAGCTTATATTCAAAGAAGTCCAAGATTAAAGAAAGAAAAAGTTAACACAAAGACGCGTGACAATAAAAGGTGGACGGCAACCGAGAGCAACACCAGAACCCAAGCCGCCCATAAACCCATCATGGCAAGGTTTTCGGTCCAATCGCACAAACCAGATTCCCTCTCATGACCTCTTCTTTTCTTTCTAAACCCAAGCCGCGCATTCCCATAGGTCTTTACATATCAAGCCCGGCTCGGTCTTGCACCCAACCTCTTAGCCATAGAGCATTGCCCTTGAGCCCTCTTTAAATCCCCTCTGATCCACTCTTTTACATCGGGAGCCCAGCTCTCTTTTCTCAAAATCAATCGCAGCCATCCCTTCCATGCACATGCATGCAAAGGCCATTAGGTACTACCCATCAAGCCATCACAGCCATCCTTTGAAACCCAAGCCCAGCACTTCATTGAATCCCACTCATGCATGCATCCAACCCATGTAATCATCACCCTCTTTCAAGATCTGATTGCATCACACCCGTCCGTTCTATACTAACTCATGCATGCAGCTTCCAAGATTTTGCTCTATCTCTCTTACATGACCGAACCCAGCTGAGCACAACCCTCTCTACCTAACCAAACCCGAGCAACTCAGTCCCAGCCGTCCACCTCTCCATCTCGAGCCTGCAGCCCCCTCGTGACCGTCTCCACCTCATCAGATCACAGCCGTCCGTGTACCCAAGCCTAACCGAACATCTTTCCCTCTCTACCTAACCAAACCCGGCCAGATCTCTTTCCATATATATTATTCTCTCTCTAAATCTCTCTAAATCTCACCAACATCACAGCCGCTCAACCCATCTCCTATCTAACCCCGGCTGTACCCGAGCCATGCAAGCACCCGAGATTCTCTCTCTAGACCTTTTCTCTTCCTTACCTTATTTGCATCCTGCGTCCCCCATTTCTCTCTCCTTAAATCTCTCCCCACTTGGAAACCATATAACCATCCCTACCCATTTACTGCCCATGCATGCAGAGATCCCGTCCTCTCTCTTTCCATTTTCTCTCTCTAAAATCTGCACACCACCTCCTCTCATTTCCGATCTTCTTCCTCTCTCTTGCCTATTTCTCTCTCCCGTTCCTGATTTCTCACTTTAACCCCGGGTTTCTCTCAACTGAACCATCACAGTCGTCCTTCACAAACCCGACCCGATTGCAGTCGTCCGATTACTCCTCCCTTCCATGCACATGCATGTGTTAACAGCACATACAGCTTTTCTCTTCTCTTCTAACAAATCACAGCCGTCCGATTGCTCATCCTTCCATGCTTGCATGCATGCATGCATGGCACCGATCCACCCAGCTTTAGCCCGGGATCCACGCTCACTCTCTCTCTTCCGTTTCTTTCTCTCCTTTCTCTCTCTAAAACCGAAACCCAGCCGAGATCCCTTCCGGATATCATTAGGATCTCCAGCACCTACCACATCTCACAACCTCGTGCCCATCGCTCTCTCTCTTGCCACTCTTAATCACAATCGTTCAAAGCCATGCAGATCCTCATGATCTCCTTTCTCTCTCTTCTTTATATCTCACATCCCACCGATATCTCTCTCTATCCCGAGACCTTAATAGCCCGATCTTCTCTCTCTCTAGCCGCCCCACTTAGCAACCCAATCCCATGCGAGTCCAGCTGTACCCGGCCAGATCTCCTTCCATCTTTTTTCTCTACCCGATCCTTTCCCTAAACATCTGCCGACCCCTATTTTCCTCTCTCTAAAATCTTCCAACCCCAGCCTGGCTCCCGTCTCCCTCATTCCCGATCCTCTCTCTCGGTCATTTCTCTTCTTTCCTGTTTCGCTCTCCTCTCTCTCTCTAGTCCGACCCTAGCTCTCTCTCTCTCTCTCAATCTCCCTCAAATCATTCTCCTTTATTCTCCCTTTAGTTCATACCAACCCAAGACATTTTTACCAAATTCTATGCCTTGGGGTGCAAGCTGGAAGACACTATAAATGGAGCGACTTGGGCTTGAAGACAGAGGAAAGAGGAGGAGGACCGACCTACCCCTCCCGCCGGGAGGGGCATGCAGTTTTTTTTTAAGAGCTTTTTCATCATGTTTATGTCGAGAGATTGCGAAGTGTGTGTGCGTAGTGTTTTAATTTCTAAATAAATGTTCTGCAGTAATTGGGTGTAATTGTATTATTTACTTCAATAAAGTTCTTTTCATTATGCATTCTTCTTTCTTTTATATCCCGTAATGTTTTATTTTATTCATACTTACACCATGGCCAAAACCATGGTAGGCTAAACTCTCCCTCCCGCCAGGGAGAGGGATCGATGCCATGGTAAATAGTTACTTTTCTCTCTTGTAAGTTGCTCTCGAATGCACTTAACATTCATCCCTCTCAATCATTTGATTCCAAAGAGAGAAGAAGCTCACCCGTATTTTCATTTAATTGGGATTCGGGTGATACTTCAAACTCCAACAGTTGAATAGGCGAACTATTATTATTATCTAATTTTCACTATATAAATTCGTACAATTGAACTAAATGTACTTCTTCACCATAAGAAGGATTTTGTTCGTGAGATTGTGCGAGTATTTTATAATGAAATTAGATAAATAGGGCTTAAACTCTAAACCTTCCGCTTGAGACGGTAAAATTTCCGTTCTCAAGTGTGGATAACTAAGAAAACTATAATATTGAATCATTGATTAAGATGAGAATTATCTTAATTTTCTTATCGAATTTTTATTATGTAAATTTTCACAATTGAGTACCAGTCTTACTTCTTCACTATAAGAAGGATTCGGTTCTTGAGATTGTGAGGATATTACATAATGAGATGAGATAAAGTGGACTTAAACTCTAAATCTTCCGCTTGAGACGGTAAAACTTCCGATCTCAAGTGCAGATAAAAGAGAGTAATATTGCAAGAGAAGTAGACTCCGAACTATGGTTTTTCAATCCCTCTCCTAGGTGGATTTATTTCTAGTATAGTTTAATTATAATTATTAGCTTTATGTTTCTATTTTCTAAAATTAATGAATCATTTGTAAAACAACAAAAATCCAAACTTCATTCAATTCAATCTAGCTTCACTTGTGATCTTCTTTGGGCCTTGCACTTACGTATGGTTCAATCCTTACTTGCCCTTTACTGTTAAAGTTCTCTGATTTATGTATGCAGGTATTGAGAATTTTTGATAAATAGCTTTACAACAACGACATAGCAAAAAGCTTTCTATCAGAACGCTCCTGCAGCATTTATGGATCTAATGAACCGTGTCTTCAGCATGTTCCTGGATAGATTTGTAGTGGTATTTGCGGACGATGTCCTCATTTATTCCAAGATAGAAGAAGATCATCGGGAGCACCTGAGCGCGGTATTGTAGACCCTTAGAGATCACCAACTGTATGCCAAGCTCAGTAAGTATGAGTTCTGGATGCAGGAGGTGAAGTTCCTCGGACACGTTATCTCGAAGGAAGGTATTTCGGTGGATACAGCGAAGATAGAGGCCGTTATGGACTGGGAGCAGCCAAGGAATGTCTTCGAGATCAGGAGTTTTTTAGGGCTAGCAGGCTACTATCGATGCTTTGTGGAGGGATTCTCGCGACTGGCTGCACCTCTCACCCATCTGACTAAGAAGGGTGTCAAGTTTGAGTGGTCGAAAGATTGTGAGAAGTCCTTCCGAGAGTTGAAGCGGCGTCTCACTTTGGCCCTAGTGCTGATGATTCCAGCTAGCGGCAAGGGCTATGTGGACTTCATCGATGCCTCACTGATGGGGCTTGGAGCAGTTCTGATGCAGGACGGCAAAGTGGTCACATACGTCTCGAGACAGCTGAAGACTCACAAGAAGAATTATCCCACCCATGATCTGAAGTTGACAGCGGTGGTCTTCGCCTTGAAGATCTGAAGGCATTACTTGTACGATGAGGAGTTTGAAATGTATTGCGATCATAAGAGCCTGTGGTACATCGTGAGTCAGAAGGATCTGAACATGAGCTAGAGGAGGTGGATCAAAGTCTTGAAGGACTTTAACTATTTGCTCTTTTACCATCCTGGTAAAGTGAATGTTGTTGCAGATGCCTTGAGCCGGAAGTCCCGTAGCCAACTTGCTAGACTATTGATAGATCGACATGATTTTTTAGCTATGATAGAAGGCTTTGATTTGTGGGTTCAATGGGAGCCTTCTCGTACCGTGTTGCGCACCATGTGAGTACAGCCCAACCTACTTCAGAAGGTGATTACAGCACAGAGGTTGGATTCAGAGTTGGAGGAGATGAGAGCATGGTGCAATAGTGGGGAGTCTGTTCCAGACTGGTCAGTTGATACTGATGGAGGTCTGAGGTTCTAGAGGAGGTTATGCCTTTCCACTGATGAGGAGGCTCGAGAGGAGGTGCTATCAGAGGCGCATCGATCTAGATTCTCGGTGCACCCCGGCAGCACAAAGATCTACCACGACTTACGGAGGCAGTTCTGGTGGAAGGGCATGAAGAGGGATGTGGCTGCCTTCGTGTTCAGATGTCTGACTTGTCAGCAAGTCAAGGCTGAGCACCAGAGACCGGCTGGATTGCTACAGCCACTCCTAGTAGTTGATTGGAAATGGGAGCATATTACAATAGACTTTGTTTCGGGATTGCCTTTGACCCGGAACGAGCATGACTCAGTTTGGGTGATCGTGGACAAACTGACGAAGTCGGTGCACTTTCTTCCCATGCGGACGACGATGATGTCCATCAATCGGGCAAAGTTGTACGTGAGGGAGATTGTTAGACTGCACGGAGTTTCAGTTTCCATCATCTCAGATCGAGATCCTCGGTTTGTTTCTCACTTTTGGGAGAGCCTGCAGATAGCCTTAGAGACTGAGCTCAGTTTTAGCACAGCCTTCCACCCTCAGACAGATGGCCAGTCAGAGAGGGCTATTCGGATTTTGGAAGATATGTTGCGGGCATGTTCTGTGGATTTTGGAGGTAGTTGGGAGGAGCATCTCCTCTTCTGGAGTTCACCTACAACAATAGCTACCAAGCCAGCATTGGCATGGCCCCCTATGAGGCCTTGTACGGGAGGCCGTGTCAGTCACCTCTTTGTTGGGCGGAGGTAGGAGAGCTGAGCCTTTTGGGACTGGAGCTCGTTCAAGAAACAACGGAGAAGATCCAGCTGATCAGGGAGCGACTTCGAGCGGTGCAGAGCCAACAGAAGAGCTATGTTGATGTGCGTCGACGCCCGCTCGAGTTCACCGCTGGAGACCATGTCTTCTTGAAGGTTTTCCCTCGTCGAGGCATTATGAGGTTTGGGAAGAAAGGAAAGTTGGCTCCGAGATTTATCGGCCCCGTTAGTGAGCTAGCATATCGGCTGGTGCTGCCTCCACAGCTCTCTAGCATCCACGGTGTATTCCACGTGTCGATACTTCGGAGGTACGAGCCATACCTGTCCCACATGCTGGATTGGCAGAACCTGGCACTCAGTTCAGATGCGTCCTACAAGGAGCAACCGATCAGGGTTCTGGCTAGCGAGGACCGAGTGCTTCGCACGAAGACCATCCCCATGGTGAAAGTGCAGTGACAGCACTGCAGTGAGGAGGAAGCTACTTGGGCGCTTGAGTCAGCGATGTAATCCCTGTACCCATCTCTGTTTGATGACTAGTGTTATTTAATTTTCGGGACGAAAATTTTATTATGGTGGGTAGGATGTAATGACCGACATTCCAGGGTGTTTCCGCCCAGAGCAACCCAGTTATTATATAAAATTATTTTAATATATTTAATGGTGATGCTTTTTGTTGTGCTTGGACGGGACCAGGCAGTGGGTCCCGGGTACAAGTCGTAGGGCTGCAACTGAGGTGTAGATACACGAGCATATGAGCACGTGTATCGAGGCAGAGCATGAACATTCTTTTGTTATATAATATAATTTTAATAATAAATAGGTACTGTGGCGGGTCTATTGGACCCGGCGAGGGTCGCGTGCCGGCGCGCCTCGGTGCGACTCGAGTCGAGTGCGAGTCGGCTCGACAATATATATATATATATATATATATATATATATATATATATATATATATATATATATATATAAACAAAAACCTAAAACTAAAAACCCAAAACCCCCCCAAAAGAAAAAAACCAAAGCCCAAACCTGACCCAACCCTTTCCCCTTCTATCTCTCCCTCTCCCTCTCATCTCACTCGAACCCGGACCCGACCCCCAAACCCGACCCGACCCCCAAACCCACAGCCCGACCCTTTCTCTCTCTTTTCTCTCCTATCTCCCTGATCTCTCTCTTCTCTCAGAGCTTTCTGTCCCGCTTTTCTCCGATTTCTCTCCCTTCCTCTCTCTCGGATCCCCCCTCCCCTCTCAAAACCCAATCTGACCCGGCCCGCTCCCCTAAAACCACCACCCAGCCGCCCCCCTCTACCCTACCAGCCGCGCCCTCTTCTGTCACCCCCTTATCCCGAGCCCGTGAAATCCGACCCGGATCCCGCCGAGCAGTCGGCCGAGGCCCCCTTTCCCCTTTAAAAATCTCTCACCCGACCCTCTCCCCCTTCCCCAGTCCGACCACCCTCCCCTTCCCTCCTCTATGATCTCTCTCTATCTATCTCTCTCTCTCTCTCTCTCTCTCTCTCTCTCTCTCTCTCTCTCTCTCTCTCTCTCTCTCTCTCTCTCCCCCCTGCGGCCTGCACGCGCCGGCGCCGGAGAAGGCCGACCGGCCGGAGAGGAGCAGCAGCCGGTGCTGGAGAAGGAGCTGTTGGCCGGAGAAGGAACTGTAGCCTGAGCTGCCGCCGAATTTTTCCCCCTGACTGAACGGTCAGCCTTCCCTCCTCCCTGTGTTCTTTTCCTTGTGGTGCGGACCAGACCAGCCCCTCCCTATGGTGACCTGTGTGGCCGTGGCCCTCGGCCATGTGGTCGGTGGCTGTGCAACCGGCGAAGTCGACCCGGTGCCGGCGGCATCCTTTTTTTTTCTTTCTTGTGGACCCTATCGACCCACTCCCTATGGCCTTTTCTATGGTTGCAGCCATGACTGCCGGCCAAGTGGCCGGCAGCAGTACAGTCGGCAAGGCCTATCAAGCCAGGCCAAACCGCATTCGACCAGTCCGACTAGCTAGACTTTACCCCTATCTTTTGCGCTTCGCTGTCAAGGTTGCCGACGGCCTAGTAGTTGGCAGGTGGGCAACAAATAAGCCCTCGATCGCCCTCGGCTCGGCGTCACCTCACGCCTAGTCACCAACGTGCCGACCGAGCTAGACCGTAACTTTTCCCTTGCCCCCTGCCACGATCATTGCCAGTTGCTTGACAACCATTGGACCGGCAGTAGATAGCTCCGATCATCTCATGCCAAGTCATGACCTGGCACACCAACTCGACCCTCGATCTTCCATACGAAGTTGATCTAGCCCCGTAGGAGCCCATATTAGAGGCTAGTAGGCCCGATCTCCTCGGGTCACGCTTGTATCAAGGTTGAGGATACCGATGCGGGTCCAAACACCTTATGAAGTCATTGCGCATGAGACAGACCCTTTTAGCGGCAACGAGGTGCTACTTAGCAACCTAGGCTGGTCACTAGTACGATTCCCGTGCAAACACGTCCTTTGACAAATCAAGCCCGACCGTGATCGGTTTTGTCGATTTCGTCATCAACCGACGCGGTCACGACCGTTTGGCCGGATTAGTGCTATCGGACCCTAATGTGACTCTTGGCGTCGGCAACGCCGACTAACCAAGACGATACCTTTGGCGCATCGTTTTGTATGCCAGTAGACCGACGTCTGATGACGCATAAATTCTCGAGTTGGCCAACTCAGGCCTAAGCTAATGATATTTTAGTAGCACTTAATGACCATAGACCTGCTGGTATGTTTGGCAGTTAGTGGGTGCGAGGACCAAGTCGGAGATGGAGCGGAGGGCGCCTAGCAGCATCAGCCCGAGCACACTTTTCAGGTGACACTGTACGCTATTTTAGATAATTAATTACGCTGTTATAGAAATTAAGAGTAGGTGTCCATAATGCTGCATGCGGGTCCTGCCGAACATCGCCACATGTGGTCGAGTGGACCCACCTTGCATGCGGAGTCGCGAGTCCGGCGACGCATGCTTAAAAATAATAATAATTAAATAATAATCATTCTACTGATTGTTTGGACACCGTAAGTAGGAATTCCCTTAAGCTTCATGAATTAATAATTAAATAATAATTATCGGGGCCCACCCTCCTAAGTGGAGTGTGGAGACCTGGGCACACGAGAATACGGGCGAGAGTAATTTAGGTTTATTATGATGCATTGGTTATGAGCGTGGTGCGAATCCCGGGGTAAAACATCGAAGTTATTTTATTATTAGAATAATCTATCATGTGGAAAAATTGGACCCCGTGCGCGCGAGGGCCGTGAACCATCCTACGCGCACAGCCTAAGATCAGTAGGCTAGGGGGTCACTGGCAGGGATTGTGATAAAGCCAATAGGAGGTGTTCTCAAATAGGGATTGGCCTAGCAATCCTGTCCCGGGGTAGCTGAAGCCCCCAAGGAAAGCAAGTTGGGCAGTAGAGCTCCACCGTGAAAGATGGTAAACCCCTTATGATCATATGGGTAACTTTGTACATAGTGTTAGAGTATGCACAGAGAGAGAGAGTTGGCTCTCTATATCGAAATAAAAGGCCCCAAAGTAATGCTCGACCGAGGGCAAGATGAACAAAATATCTGGGGTTCACATTGAGTGTGTTAAATTTTATTAATTTTAAAATAGTATTCTCGATAACCTAGTGACAGTAGGAATTGCATGAGAATGTAGACATTGCATGGACAATTAGGACGTGATTGAGAACATAGTTGGATAACCAAGATAATCACTAAACTGTTTTATAAATACGGGCGTTATTAATTACCTAGGCAATTAGCTTGTCACTAGCCATTTATTTGGCTAATCTTCTAATTCATTTTGGGGGCTACTCAGTCCCACGAAAAAGCTCTTCTACAGGTTCGGAGACTCAGGGGTAGCCACAGCAAGAGACCAGCGGTGGAGTTAAGACGGCAGTAAAGTTTTATATTTCAGTTTGTCATGTAGTAGTCCTTTATCTTTCGGACACTGTAATCGAACTAGATTTAGCTTAGTGTATGTTTTATGTCTGGCAATGATACAACTGATGTACTTTTGGGTAGGCCTCTCCTTAAGGCCCCAAGCATAGGATAGCTCACAATAAAAATATAAATCTTAAAGTGAATTAATTGACTAGCCCATTAGATAGGATATGTGAATTAGGGCCCGAGTGCTAGAGAGTGGGTGAGGCTACTCGGCTCACCGTCAAAGGCTTGAGTCTCGTGCTCACTTAAAGAGGGACTTATGTCAGTATGTGGGACATTGACATTCCACACATGTTCAGGGAAAAACCCGGTTGAAGGTCGAGTGTGATCATCTCTCTGTCGATCAAATTGTATCTCTCTACCTTTTTTTAAAATAAAAACATGTTTTCATAAAAAAATTAAGTTTTAAGATCCCCCTTGTTCTCCCTTCTTCTTCTTCTTCTTCAGTCATTCCGAGAGTAGAAGCCTTGTGAGAAACCCTAATTGGTGTAGTTAGTCGACTAAACCCTAAAACCCTTGGTTTTTCTCTATTCACACCCCAGGGATCGGTTCCGGATTCCTAGGGCGTGACACGATCATTAAACCATGGCATAAGTCTCTCATTGTTATAAATATCTATTGGTGTTTCGTCGAAAGATGGTGTTACAATATGCTCTTTGAAAAACTCAATATATAATATTCTCTAACACATTATTAAAATACCGACTTATTGTTTCTGAAGAATATTTAAACCAGTGTTCAAAAACCACGAACTAGGACTCCACTCAAAAGTCTACCGAGTCGAGTAACTCGACTCGAAACTTGACTCGGGCGACTCAGTAATATATATATATATATATATATATATATATATATATATATATATATATATATATATATATATATATATATATATATATATAGAGAGAGAGAGAGAGAGAGAGAGAGAGAGAGAAATGCTTGAATGCGGCATGCGGTAAGTGCGGCACCTACCGCATGCCGTCTGATGCACTGCTGCGTGCATGCGATGCACGCAGCGCGTGCATCAGACGGCTGCGGTGCT
Source organism: Chamaelirium japonicum (assembly GCA_947650365.1). Classification (NCBI taxonomy): domain Eukaryota; kingdom Viridiplantae; phylum Streptophyta; class Magnoliopsida; order Liliales; family Melanthiaceae; genus Chamaelirium; species Chamaelirium japonicum. The sequence continues at coordinate 88,332,820 of OX393549.1, forward strand.
GTGCCGCACGTACTGCATGCCGCAGCATAGCATGCCCCTATATATATATATATATATATATATATATATATATATATATATATATATATATATATATATATATATATATATATATATATATATATATATATATATATATATATATATATATATATATATATATATATATATATATATATATATATATATATATATATATATATATATATATATATATATATATATATATATATATATATATATGGGGACGGGGAGCCTGGACCTCAGGTGCAGCGTGAACGCTGCACCGGAGCCCCTTGCGCGCCACCTGTCCAAGAAATCGCCGCCAGATCCGAACCCCGGATTTAAAATACGTGGTAAGAATATCAGCCGTCCGATTGCCTGGATCGAACGGCAGATCAGGCATCTGGATTAACAAAACCCGGGATCCACCTCAGCCGTCCGATTGCCTGGATCGGACGGGAGATCGGGTTGTTCGGATTTAAAAAACACGAGATTGCTTTCAACCGTCCGATTATTTGGATCGAACGATCGGGATTCCACTCGGTCGGTGAATTGAATCACAAATCAACCCAAACCGTTGGATCTCGATGATCGGACGGCTGAAAGCATTCTCGCGGTTACTGTAGCGGCTACAGTAATCGTGAAATTTATTTCAGCCGCCCGATCGAACTGATCGAACGGTGCAGCATTCCCCTGACCGGATCTCGCTGTTACTATGGCCGCCACAGTAACAGCGAGATCCGGTCAGGGGAATGGTGCACCGTTCGATCAGTTCGATCGGACGGCTAAGGTGGATCCCGGGTTTTGTTAATCTGGATGCCTGATCTGCCGTTCAATCCAGGCAATCGGACGATTGATATTCTTACCGCGTATTTTAAATCCAGGGTCCGGATCTGGCGGTGATTTCTTGGACAGGTGGCGCGCAGGGGGCACCGGTGCAGCGTTCACGCTGCACCTAAGGTCCAGGCTCCCCGTCCCCTATATATATATATATATATATATATATATATATATATAGTAGTGATACATTGCGGTCGGATAACATGCGGCACCCCCTTCGGGGGTATTTTCGAAATTTTGTTTTTTTTTGGGATTGATCACCTACCCTTGGATTGGACACACAAAAAATTTCAGCCCGATCCAAGACCTGTAGGCTGTCCAAATGTGTTGATCAAAATGACGAAAAAAATGAACGACCGATAAAAGATCAACACATTTGGACGGCCTACAAGTCTTGGATCGGGCTGAAATTTTTTGTGTATCTAATCCAAGGGTGGGTGATTATTCCCTAAAAAAAAAAATTCCAAAAATACCCCCGAAGGGGATGGCCGCACGTTACCCGGCCGCAATGTATCACTACTCTCTCTCTCTCTCTCTCTCTCTCTCTCTCTCTCTCTATATATATATATATATATATATATATATATATATATATATATATATATATATATATATATATATATATATATATATATATATATATATATATATATATATATATATATATATATAGGTGTGGTTCGCGGTTCGCAGCCATCCTATGCACCGGCCGCATGCATCCGATGCACAGAGTGGTGCATCGGGCGGCTGCGGACCGCACAGACTGCAGCTAAGCATTCCCATATATATATATATATATATATATATATATATATATATATATATATATATATATATATATATATATATATATATATATATATATATATATATATATATATATATATATATATATATATATATATATATATATATATATATATATATATATGGGGAGGGATACTCTTACTCATGGCCTCTTACTCATATGGTTACCTATGATCCGGGCCGTCCATTAGATCCCGACATACGGTTCGGATTAGATGGGGAGTTAAAGCAATGGTGTCCGCATTAAATGTCCGTATTAAAAGTCCTTATTAAAAGCCCGTATTAAAAGTCCGCATTTAATACGAACACCATTGCTTAAACTCCCCATCTAATCCGAACCATACGTTAGGATCTAATGGACGGCCCAGATCATAGGTAACCATATGAGTAAGAGGCCATGAGTAAGAGTATCCCTCCCCTATATATATATATATATATATATATATATATATATATATATATATATATATATATATATATATATATATATATATATATATATATATATATATATATATATATATATATATATATATATATATGTGTGTGTGTGTGTGTGTGTGTGTGTGTGTGTGTGTGTGTGTGTGTGTGTGTGTGTGTGTGTGTGTGTGTGTGTGTGTGTGTGTGTGTGTGTTTTAAAATCTCAAAATAGTAAATAGCCAAAATCAGACCGCATCAGACCGTGTCACAGCCGGTCCGAGTTTCAGTCTGAGTCGACTCGATTTTCGACCGAGTCGAGTCGACTCGGGCGAGTCGGACGAGTTTTGGTACTATGGGTTAAACCTGTCACATGCATCAAAGTAACTCTGATTATGTGCGATAATGATGATACATATTGCTAATTGCTCCTCTACCGATACGTTTTTTATATCCTTAAACAATCATCACTTTTTGAGTGATTTAACTAATTTAAGAAACACCTTTATGCTCATCTGAAGTATTCTGTGAACACATCTACGGTGTGTTCCGGGATCTAAAAGGTCTTTAACATACTTATGTCTCATCTTTTCCAATGTGAACATCAGTTGTCGAGCTATGCGTGGTTTTTCAATATATTCTATGAACTCCAAAAACATCCTATCAATAATGATAGATGTCAAAACATTATCTTCGTCTTTACTCAACACAATGTTTCCATTGCATTTGTTCATTCAAACCACATTATTATTCAATAATTATATCCCATCACAATTTGAAATGATATTAACATCCCTTCAATAATAATCAAACAATTCATTGAAAATACTAAAGAAATAAAAACAAACATCTAACAAACATGTATTTAAATACCCATTATTAAGAACAAAATGAGTGCAAACTATAAAAAGTAAGATAAACCAGAAAATCCATGAGCTTCAGCTTTGCAAGATCCCACCAACATAATTTATAGAACATTTTTCAGTAATCCCTGAAATGTATCGCAGTGTGGCAACTATTGTAATTTATCGGTTGACTAACCTAGTACCATGTATTAAATAAATAAAATAAAATGCAAGAATTTGGCTATCATTTGTAAATGTGTTATGGTAATTATCGGTAAATGTGTAATGGTAATGTTAAACATAAAGGATTAGATATCAAAATCTATGGATTTTTATACTAACTTAACACTAACCAAAGTAGTAAATATTGCATTAATACTGAAGCCGAGAATATGATCATATCATGAGCACATTTGCATAGCAATGAAAAAAAATTTCGACGGTGTATTTCAGATGAATTACTACTTGAATCAATGGACTCGGGTCAGTGAATTCGATCTCTCGTGCAAAATCATGCTCCGAATCCACTTATAAAGAAAGAATGTGAAAAACTCGTATCGGTGACGATCAGGATTTGTATCTAGATGCTTCAATCCTAAAAAATAAAGCAATCCCATACTAAAAGGAGAAACAAAAGATCATGAACATAACAATCCCGGTTAAACAGGGAAGTGGTGCAATAGAACTTTCCTAAATAAATGAGACATATTTACCATATTAACCAATATAGGTATGAATCAATATAATTAAATAAACAATTCCTATTCAAATGGGGCAAGGGATATTTTTTTTATATCAAATATTTTTTAGCAATACCCAACTGAAATATTGGGTGGTCATTATGTATCCAATGCGAAAAAAAAACACAGAGAAAGTTCATATCAATTGGTTGAGATTCAATAGATGAGCTAAATTAGAGATGCATAAGATGATTTAATCTAATGCCGTGAATGTTTCTTGTAAGGTGGAGAATTATGCATCAAGACATAAATCCCATATATGGGTGATCTCTATGTTTTCAATGCGAAAAAAGAAACACAGAGAATGTTCATAGCTATTGTTGGATGATCTGATGAAACTCATGGAAAAAGAAAAGTCCATTTACTCGAATCGAAGAATTGATCAACAAAAATACAGCAAAAAACAATCTGTAATGATTGTTCCATAACATAAATCAAGATAAAAGGGGAAAAATATCAGAAAACAACATCGGATGAAGGGACTTTTGCTGATCATCGTCGAAAAACCAGAAAAAATAAAAAATAAATGAACACCAAAATGCATTGTTGTTCGCCTAAGGTCGCTGCCGATTGATTGCCCACTGGATTTTCGTCCTCATCGGACGATAGTTCTACACTAGCAATCTATTTCACCCTACTGGCGATTGGATGCTTGAGGAGGGTAGAGGCTTGGGCGGGCGAGAAGAGGAAACGAGGGCGATGAGATCTCCGGCACCGGATTGATGTGTTTTTGCCCTTCATCGACCACGGTGTTCGATGAGAAGAGATGAAACAAACGGAAGCAATCCCTGTGAAACCCTAGCCCAATAGTTTCTCCGCATCGCTCGAGAACCAGAAAAACAACCTGAAAAGCAGAAAATTTCTGCTTTTCTATTTTGATTGTTTTTTTGCTTTCATTTTAAAGAATCAGTTTCATAACCGGATGCCAAATGGATATTTCGACAGTGTTTAAAACAAGTTTGGGCGCATAACTAGTTTTTACTCAAAACCGGGTGTCAAAAACTAATGCCAAATGCATCCAAAGAATAAATTGAGAAAATTCTGTTTTCTATATTTTTTATTTTATTTGTTGTAGTGTGTTATTTTGCTACCACCAATGATGAAACTAGGTTCAGCTAGAATGAATGTATATGTATGAAAGTGTTTATGTTCTATCTATCTGGTCAATGAGTCTATGATTACTTTCAGAATGAATTTATTATGAATAAACACTTTTGGTTATACTAAATCTGGGAAACGTAATTTTTCAGCCATTTTGTTTTTCTGAAATTGTTGCTCACCCATCCTATGAAGTCATTACATCTGATATGCCACCCCCCATGATTGTAGATTCTATCTATGTTTGTTGTCAGAAAGTTTAGTATTTTTTAGATATATTCCCTCTGTATCATAGATTTTTTTGATGGTCTCATTAGTATATTTTGGAACTGCCCGTGATGTGATATTACATCCTAGCTTATAATGCCTGTGTGTATGTTGCCATGTTGTTGCTGTCGTGTGAATTGTATTCGTCTTTGGATATTTAATATTTTATAAGAAATAATATTTTTATTTTTCAGAAAAGAGACGGCTACACGAGTGTGATTCTCTATTGGAATATGCTACTTTTTCTACTCCGTGAATATTTGGTGGAATCTCTGGACCTTTCCACCAGGTGAATGTCACTCATCCAACTGGTTGATCGGAGGGATACATGATTTTTTTTCATTCGTCATTTTCTTTCTCTCTACTCTATAGGAGAATCACACATGCAATCGGTCGATCGGAGGGTTGGCAGTACGGTTGCAAATGAGCCGTGCTTTGGTCGCTTGGCTCATAAGCGAGCAAAAACTGTAGGCTTGGCTTGTTTAATAATCGAGCTGAGCTTTGGTATGTTTGAGCTTGGCTTGATTATTAAACGAGCCTAAACTTTCAGGCTATGCTGAGCTTGATTAGTAGTTGAACAAACTCGCTCAATCCCTTACTGAGCTTGTTTGTGAACTTCAGACCCAACCAAAAGCTTATAATATATATGTTAGGGCTAATTCAAACCTTTTATGAGCATAAACATGAGCCCTGATGAAGCATGTTTCGTGCCCAACCGATCTGAGCTTTGCTAAACTCGAGCTTGGTTCATTCACTAAACGAGTCTAAACTCTCAGCTTTGGGCTTCTGTTTGATTAGTAATCGAATGAACTCGAACAAGCTTTAATTGAGCTTGTTTGTGTACTACTCACGAACAACTTGGTTCATTTGCAGCCCTAGAGTGAAGACATTTTTTTTTATCACTTATATCATATCTGCAGACGGTCTTATTAATTATGATTCATATTTGGGGGAGTGTTAATAACCATTTAGGGAGTTAATTGTCGTGTATATATTGGTCCGAGCATGTGCACATATATAAGCGAGGGAGTTAATTATCCTGTGTATATGAGTAGGTGGGAGGGTGCTAAATCCCTTTCTTAATTGGTTGTGGGAGAATCAAATTTTAAATTAAATCCTTAAAAGACATTTAGGTTTTAAGTTAGGGTGAAATCGTAGTCATATTTGTGCTTGTGGTTTGACGGCTAAATAAGCGTAAAAATCATGGAGCACCAAGCGATGTGGGATCGGGATCTTATTTCCAAGTTGATGAAAGACTTATTTCCCGAATTCCCAAGAAATGACCCCATTTCTTTCAATAGTGTACTTTTGTGTTTGCTTGTTTCCCGGGAAATAAAATCCCACATCTTTGTAGGATTTCCTATCTCAACCAAAGACCTAAAGTTTGTAAATCACATTGTACCTTCCTATTCTCATGGTGAAAGCATGTACCTGTCTATAAAACTTGCTGCGCCTATTTGAAGGTGAAACACAGAAAGGAAAAATAAAAGATTAGCTTTTTTTTTTTTTGCAAAAATGTATTTTGTTGACGGGAATGTATGGTTTCCATAAGGAAATTAAATTTTCTTTAGAAACCTGTTTTCTATCAGAAGGCCACAATTTTTTTTGCCAAAAGCATATAAAAACACAGGAAAAGAAAATAAATGTCTTTGTTTTCCTTTATTTTTCATGACATGCTAACAGTAGCAAGAAAAGTTAATTTGCCTTTTCTTTACTTTCCCAAGAATTCTTTTCTTGCAAAATTTTTTTCGGCACAAGTGATTAGTAATTGGAATTACGAGAAACTTTTGGGTTCAAACCTGTCTCAACCCGGGTGTGGATTCAACTCATTTCCGCTCATTTTTTATTCTAATTTCAAACTTGTATTGGAGAATGGTTGCATGTTTTCATGAACTATTTTCACTTGTTGAGTGTGATGTCATATGGATGTACTTTGTTTTTACTCTGTGTTCTTTATGTTGAGGATTGCTGCCCACACCACTCTTAACAAAAAGTTATTATTTTTTTTATCAAATTGTCTCTCTTCTATGTACGAGATAGAGTTGCTTTTGTTGGACACAGTTAAATTTTTTATTGTCACAAAAAATTCAATCATATTATGATTATATATATATATATATATATATATATATATATATATATATATATATATATATATATATATATATATATATATATATATATATATATATATATAGGAATGGGATGCTGCCTATCAAAGCAGCGTTTTTTGCTGCTTTGATACATTGTTTGACCATCCTAGAAGTTTTGGAATTTGATAAAATTTGGTGAGGATGTTGTCTAGGGTAAGATGATCATCCTCACAAATTTTCATCAAATTCCAAAACTTCTAGGATGGTCAAATGGTCGAAGCAAAATCTGCAAAATCTGCAGTCACCGTTAAAATCTGCAGATTTTGCTTCGACCATTTGACCCTCTTAGAAGTTTTAGAATTTGATGAAAATTTGTGAGGATGATCATCTTACCCTCGACAACACCCTCACCAAATTTCATCAAATTCCAAAACTTCTAGGATGGTCAAACAATGTATCAAAGCAGCAAAAAACGCTGCTTTGATAGGCAGCATCCCATTCCTCATATATATATATATATATATATATAAAATTTAGAATAAGCTACAATCAATCCATAATCATTACTTGTTTTTATATCAAACTATTACTATTTGCTTTCATATTGTTACTTTTTACTAATTATTATTATTCTTATTTTTTGAGATCGCTGTGTGTCCCGAAACCTTTCAGGCAATAGCCGGCTTCAGGCTCAAAGTAATCCCTCTGAGAGTAAAGCCCAACCCACTCGGAAATTTCCACCGCAACTCGTAAGTAAATAGAGAGGGGGAGTCATCGAACACACAACCTCTTCACCCTAGCATTAGTTGCTTGCCAACTCTCCTATCTCCTCTGTCGTTATTTATTTGTTTTTTGGTGAAAAGGAGTTACACAACTCAGGATTAAGAATACGTAAGGTTAGCCACGTCTCTTATGATAGTACATAGAACAATCCAGTTGAGCCTTAGTGGTAATGTGGGATGGAAACTCGGCAATCTAGTTGCATGATGTTGCCCCCATACATCCAAGGCCGGTAAAGTGGTCTCCAGCAATGTTCCCTTCGCGGTAGATGTGCGAACTCTGAGAATGAGGAATGGTGTCAAGCATGGTACAACAGTCCATCAATATTTAACATAAGTGTCCTTGTAGTTGCAGCTGTGCGATGGTGTGTCGAGAGTCCCCCTCAATCTATATGCTCGTCGTCGGGAACAACGCCTCTATTGTGCACAGCTTTGCCCACAAACCCCACACTTTCGCCCTGCACAAAAGAATCAACCAAAACAACAGCCTCTGCAGTAAGGATTTTACTCGTGTGATCTCTTAGGAAATAGCCAGCACTAGCCCTTCGGGTAGAAGAGTGGAAAGAACCATCAAAGTTGAGTTTAACTTTTATTGGATTCGGCTAACACCCACTGTATTCTATCGTGTCGGTTGGGGAGAGTTGTTCGACAATAGACCATATAAATTGTTTGTATAGATAAAATTCTTTAATTTTTGTAGTGCTGTCCTAGCACTGGGACCTGCATATTCATTAACCATCTCAAAATGAGCATGGTTGCGTGCTTTCCAAATATGCAAAGTCATGAAGCACAAAATCGACTTGGATCGGTCACTATTCAACTGAGCCCTAGCAGACCCTTGACACAAAAGGAGTTCAAAGTCTGCTAAGAAAGTCGGAATGATTGTCAGACCAAGATGTGATATGTTTAACATCCAAACCCGATAGACTGTGGACACAGGAAAAAAGCCCCCTGTACTCTTCAAACATTGTTACTATAAAGATAGGGGGTGAAATCCCCATTTTAAAAATTTATCCTATCCTTAATGTTACGTAAGACCTAACACTAATTACTCATATGGTTATCTAAATATTTCAAGGTTTATGGGAATAAAGGGGCACACATCATCTGTAACGTGGGACTTGGTATCAATTGCGATTAGGGATGGCAATGGGTTGGGTTCAGATTTTAAATTTCTATTGTAAACGGGGTGGATTCAAGATAAGCTTATTTAAAAATTATAAAAATCAATTTTCAAACCCGCACCATTGCCATTCCTAATTGCGATAGGAGAATCTTGGAGATCTGAGCGGCGTGGGGCGAGGGGCTTCTCCGGCCAGATCTGAGCGGCGTGTGGCGAGGGGCTTCTCCGGCCAGATCTGAGCGGCGAGGGGCTGATCTGAGCGGCGAGGGGCCAGATCTGCTGTGCGGCGAGGGGTGGTCTTCTCCGGCCAGATCTGAGCGGCGAGGGGCTGATCTGAGCGGCGAGGGGCCAGATCTGTCCGGCTGTGTCGGCGAGCGGCGTGGGGCGGTCGTCTCCGGCCAGGCCGGATTTGAGCGGCGAGGGGCTGATCTGAGCGGCGAGGCCAGATCTGTCCGGCTCTGCGGTCCTCTCCGGCTGTGCGGTCTTCTCCGGCCAGGCCAGATCTGTGAGGAGGCTCCGGTCTCCTCCGGCTGTGCGGTCCTCGAGGAAGCTCCGGTTTCCTCCGGCTGTGCGGTCCTCTCCGGCTTTGCAAGTGCAACAAGCCGGAGATGGCTGGGGGGCGCTCTCGAGATGCTTCAATTTCCAGGGTTGGGGATTCCCGAGGTGCCTCGAGATCCAGGGGTCGATCTAGGGGCGTCTCTTCGGGATCAGGCAGACATCGATCGGGAGTAAGAGTCTCTTTTTCCCGAGGGTCCTCTAGGTCTAGGGCTTCTGGGAGAGGGGTTTCGGCAAGGGGGGAGAAGAGAAGTCGTTCCCGGGATAGGCGTCCCGGGGGCTTCTCGAATCCGCCGCAGACGAGCCACCCAGCCCAGCCCAGGGTTTCCTTCGCCGACGTTGTGCGCCGCCCAGCCCAGGCGTTCTCGGAGGCGAGATCAGGCGGTCCAGGTCGGGTCTCGCGGCGGCGAGAACAGGGGGTTCCGGCAACGCGAGCGACAGGCCTGCGCAGAGATCCGGTGAGGCGGCGCTGCTTCAGGTGCGGCGAGCGGGATCACGTCGTCGTTGCTTGCCAAAACCCTATCGTGTGTTTTGCTTGTGGGAAGGTTGGCCACACCTCCCACAGGTGCAGGATGGTCCGGTCGGTCGGATCTTCTTCCTCCTCAGCTGCAGGGGTTGCCACATCGCTGGACCTGCCGAGGGATCCGCGTCGGGAGGAGATGTTAGAGGTGCTGAATAGGTCGGGAGTTTGCCGGGTCTTCAGGCGATCGGTGACGGCAGCTGAGCTGTCCGGCCATCTCAAACATGCGTGGCAGGGCTCCTGGGAATGGCCGGCGCAGGAGATCGGAAATGGCGAATTCTTGGTCGAGTTTCTCTTCCGGCAGTTCCTGGAGGTAGAGGTTGGTCGAGGAGTTCGTGACCTAGGGGCAGTTTCTGTCTCCTTCCGGCCTTGGGAGGAGCTGGCGGGAGTGGTGGAGCAGAGGAGGAGGTCGGCAATCCGGGTCACTATCTTCGGCCTTCCGTTTGACGCTTGGGGGGAAGGAACTCTTCGTACTCTGCTGGAGCCTTACGGGGAGATTAGAGAGTGCCACAACGTCTTCCCATCTATCTCCCACAGGCGTTTCTGCCAAGCCACAGTGCTCTGCTATGAGCCAGTGCTGATTCCTCCAGTGGTGCAGCTCTCTCTTGGCGGTGGTATCTTCAGGGTTCGCCTGTCCTTTCAGGTCCTGGGTGACTGTACCACCCTGCCGCCTCCTCCCCTGGGGCACTTCCCTCCTTTGGAGCATGGGGCCGGTAGGGGGGCCCCTTTTGGAGACAGGATGCAGTTCGGTGAGCCAGTCATCCCCTCGGGCTTCGGGCCGCCTGTTGCCTCTCCCCAACCCACCAGGTTCCGGCAGCAGTGTCTGAGGCCTCCCCGTTTCCCTGTTCCAGCTCAGGATCCGGGGCCGAGCCAGGCGTCCGGTGAGGCGAGCGGTAGTCCTGAACCAGGTACACCTTCCCTCCAACAATTCTCGCAAGATTCTGGTTTTGTTCTAAACCTTGTGGCGGATGATGATGTTGACGTCACTCGTGTTCCTGTTCACGTGGGTTTGGAGGTCCCCCATGTTAACCCTTTCGATGATGTGCATGAGGGTTTTATTGGGGAACCGTTGGAGAGGGGGTCCACCTTGGGCCCCCAATTGGAGCAGGTGCTTTTTGAGCAGGCTAGGCCCATGGAGGGGGATTCTCTTGCTACTAACCTTGATGTCGGCAGGAGCGAGGTGTCAGGGCAGGGGGACAGGGTGCCGAGGGACGGAGCAGATCATGGCGCAGACCAGGATAGGCCAGTAGCAGCGGCGGAACCTCCCCAGTCGGCGAGGAGGAGCTTCCGACAGATTTTGCAGCGCTCCTCGGATGATCCGCAGCTGGCGCAGGCTCTCGTCCGTTCCAAGATGCGACTTTTGGAGCTGGACCAGGCGGATCCTGCGGCTTCCCTCCCCCTCTCTTTTTTGGATGACGATGTTATTTTAGACATAGCTAAGAAGTGTGGATTTATTACCCCACCAGAACTGGATAGTGTACGTTTCTTTCTAGACTCTATCAGGTCTCTGGAGGAGAAGAGAGCGAGGCTGGCCTCGTCTTGACCGGTCTTGTGGTCTGTTTCTTGGTGGAGTTCAGGGGGTTGTTTTTACTTGGTTTCTATGAAGATTCTGTCCTGGAATGTTAGGGGGTTAGGGAAGTCGGAGAAGAGGAGGGCGGCTAGTTCTTTTGCCTCTATTCACGACGTCGATATTATCTGCATTCAGGAGTCCAAGCGCGAGAACCCGACGAGTCACTTTTTCCGTTCTCTCAGCACGAGGAAGATCGCGAAGTGGGAGGCTAAAGATGCTACCGGGGCGTCGGGTGGAATCCTTATTGGGTACTGTGATGACCTTTTCCTGCTGAAGAGCTCTAACGTTGGGGTCTTCTCCCTGTCCTTAGTCCTTCAGAACAGGCTAGACGGACTGGAATGGATGCTATCTTCTGTTTATGGGCCGACCGACCACAGCAGGGGAGATGATTTCTGGACGGAGCTATCCCTGCTCAGGACGAACTTTCAGGGGCCATGGGTGATAGCGGGTGACTTCAATGTCACGAGAGGGTCAGACGAGAGGCTGCGCAGTGATGGTGATGCGTCTGCTATGAGGGCTTTCTCCCAGTTCATCCGGTATCAGGAATTGATTGATCTTCCTCTGTCCGGGCGTACATTCACATGGAGCAACAAGAGAGAAGACCCGATTTTAGCTAGGCTGGATCGATTCTTGATCTCCTTGGATTGGGACTTGCGTTTTCCTGGGTCGATTCAGACTGGTCTGGCATCCTGTGTTTCCGATCATGCACCAATCCTTCTCTCTACGGACTCAATCGCTCCTTCTAGGCCGCCCTTTCGGTTTGAGTCCATGTGGTCTATGGAGGTGGGATTTGGAGATTTGATCACCAGGTGGTGGGCAGAGGCTGGGTTGGTGGATAATTCGGCCCTTAATATGGCAAGGAAGCTGAGGTTCATCAAGAGGAAGCTGCAATCCTGGAGCAGGGAGCATTTCGGCAATGTTTTGCGTCAGAAGGGTTCAACCTTGGCCGAAATTCAGGTGCTCGAGGCCAGAGGTGAAGTCGCTTCCCTTACCGACCATGATACGGCAAGGTTGAAGGAGCTTAACAAGGATTTAGTACTCCTATTGCGGAAGGAGGAGGGGATGTGGAGGCAGTGGTCGAAGGAGCAGTGGGTCAAGTTAGGTGATGCGAACACCTCTTACTTCCATAGAGTAGCAAATGCTCGGAGAAGGAGGAATTTTTTGGCTTCCTTGTGGCATGATGACCGTGAGCTGACGTCCACGGCCGACATACTAGGCGCAGCCACTTCTTTTTTCAAGTCCTCCTTCCGGGAGGAGGACATCTCAGCAGGGCTCTCTTACGACTGGAGCTGTGCGGATTTCCCGAGGATTCCAAGAGATTCGGGAATGGAGGCGGCCTTTACCGGGGAGGAGTTCCGCAAGGCGGTGTTCCAGTTGAAAGGGGACGGGGCCCCAGGTCCGGATGGGTTTCCTATGGAGTTTTTTCAGAAATTCTGGGACATCTTGAAGGATGATCTTTGCCGGCTGCTGCATGATTTCTTCTTAGGCAAGGTGCGTCTCCATTGCCTCAACCACTCGTGGATTATTCGTTTACCTAAGAAATCAGATGCACAGACCATCCGAGACTTCAGGCCAATTTCGTTGTCCAACTGCCTTTACAAGATCATTACGAAGGTGTTGGCGAATCGTCTAGCGGACAACATCTCTCTTCTGGTCTCTCCCTCCCAGTCTGCCTTCATCAGGGGGAGGCTAATTCTGGATAGTATGGCGGCGGCTCATGAGACGATTTTCCATCTGCGGGAGTCTGGAGAGGAAGGAGTGCTTCTGAAGATTGATTTCGAGAGAGCTTTCGATCAGATCAAGTGGGCTTTCTTGCTAGACATCTTAAAGGCGAAGGGCTTCTCTGACGGCTGGATAGGTTGGATTAGAGAAATTTTGGTGTCCTCGAAGATCTCCTGCCTTATTAATGGGGAGCAGGGCAAGGATTTCAAGGTGTATAAGGGCCTGAAGCAGGGTTGCCCTCTGTCCCCATATCTCTTCATCCTGGTGGTCGATGCCTTTGATGCAGCTGTCCGGAAAGCAAATGCTGAAGGCTTGGTTCGAGGGGTGGGTGGTCATGGGTGGACAACTTCGAATTTGCACTATGCGGATGATTCCCTTTTATTCGCAGCTGCTTGTCCGTTCCAGTTGGTCTCCCTCAAGATCCTCCTGTACGGGTTGGAGTTGACCTCAGGCCTGAAAATTAATTTCCAGAAAACCAGCCTTTTCTATATCGGGCCGGGGGACGCAGGGGATGGACTGGCTCGGCTATTGAATTGTAAGGCGGCGAGCTTACCGATGAAATATCTGGGGCTGCCTATCAGTGACAGGGCACTTCGGAGGGAGGATTGGGAGCAGCTAATCCTTAAGGTCGAGAAGAGATTGGAGGGATGGAAGGGCCGGTTCCTTTCTTCAGGAGGTAGGCTGGTGCTCGTCAACTCTGTGCTTTCTTCTATCCCATCGTACTACCTGTCCTTTTACTACCTGCCGTCCTGGGTAGTAGAGCGGATAGACAAGATCCGGCGCTCCTTCCTCTGGCATGGGGCGGGGGAGCATGCGGGAGGGTATAATCTGCTAAGGTGGGATCAGGTTTGTCTTCCTAAGAAGATGGGAGGCTTGGGGGTCCTAGATTTGCGTCGTTTCAATATTTCGATGCTTGGGAAATGGTGGTGGCGGCTTCAGCAGAATTCCGGAGGGTCTTGGAGGGATGTCATCCTAGCCAGATATTTTAGGAGATTCTCCCCCTTGCAAGCTCGGGGTAGATCGTCGGGCAAGATCTCTTACTTCTGGAGGGGCATTTTGAGGGTGAGAGATCTTTATAGGGGGGCTACCTCGCTTGTTCTAGGAGACGGGAGGTCCATCAGATTCTGGAAGGACCCTTGGGTCACGGACAGGCCGCTAGAGCAGCTCTTCCCAGGTCTCTATTCCCTGGCCCGAACCAAGGGTGCCTCGGTGCGCTCTCAGACCTGTCGGAGGCAGGGGATTATCAGGTGGCGGGTAAAACTAGGTGCGCCGTTGACTCTGGATGGGCGGCGGGAGTGGCTGGATCTTCTTCCAATTCTGAGATCGGCATCCTTCAGTATATCCCGGGACGCGGTACGGTGGCAAGCAGCGTCCTCCGGAGTCTTCTCAGTTAGCTCTTTCTACAACCACCTTCTACCAACCGCCCGGCGGCATGGTCCCTCTAGTGCAATCTGGAAGTCGAAGGCTCCCTCCAAGGTGCAGATTTTCTCTCTTCTAGCTTCCCGGAACAAGATTCTCACCAAGTCGAATCTACTGAGAAGACATCATCCAAGCGTGTCCGATGCCTCATGCACCTTCTGTGGTTCGGATGTGGAGACAGCGTCGCACTTGTTGCTTGGGTGCTCTTTTGTTAGGCCTTTGTGGGATCACTTTGAGAGTAGAGCTGGTCTCTCTTCTCACCCGACGACGCTTAGGGCCCTTTGGACATCTTGGAGGCGGAGGCGAATTCCTACGAAGATCCGGAAGCCGTGGGATATTTTAGTCATGGCTATTGTGTGGGTAATCTGGCTAGAACGGAACAACCGGATCTTCAAAAACAAGTCCGAAGGGCAGGAGAAGTTGAAGTGGTCTATCATCTCCATTTTCAGTGCTTGGATTGCTCCTTGGCGAGATAAGCTAGGGGTGGAGGCAAAAAATTTTTGTAGCATGGTTCTTACCTGATTAGTAATGACTTCTGGTTGGGGTCCGCCAAACCCTCCCTCCATGAGGAGGGGTTCTCAAAAAAAAAAAAAATTGCGATAGGATATTTTACACATGGGATATTTTATTAAAAGGGAAGTGGCACGGTACCCAAAAAGTTGGCAGAAGATGAGAAGAATAAGAGGCTGATGTGTTGAGAGATTTTTTTTTTTTTAAGAAGGTGAAGTGAGAAGGGATGGGTGTTGATAATCATCCACTATCCTGGATTATCAACTGATTGCTCAGTTGGTAAGACATGTCATCCGAGACCATGTTCAAGGGTTCGAATAAATGTTATGACATATTTTCTCTAGTTTATTTGTGGCGGGTCTTTTTCTTGTCTTAGTGGTGAGCCTTTTAGTTTGTGGGGTTATTGAATATCTGATCGTTTCTTTCATTCTTTTGGTGAGTTTTGATCCTTGGTATATCTAGTACTGGTAGACTATGAGCATCTCCAACTGTCTCGCTTGAGGTCGTTGACCCACCAAATGTGACGATGTATAAACCATGGAAGCTCTCCAACGGCTCGCTTACCGCTCGCCCCATTTATTTTCCAGTCACCAGGCTCATCTCATTTGTTGGCTTGTTTGCTTTTTTTTGGTAGGAACTAAGGGGGTTCTATTCATGGCTCCCAAAACTTGAAAATCGGAGTGATATTACAATTATTAAGCTGTCTCATCTCCGAAGACACCAGAGACGAAATACAATCAGGAATGAGAAAGGAAGAGAAATCGATCCGCTCCATGAGCGCATACTTAGCTAAGGCATCAGCACAACTGTTCTGCTCTCTCTTGACATGAAAAAATCGGCACACCGAGAAAGAACGAGAGATAATCCTGCAGTCAGATATGATGTTCTGTATCTACCATGGTAAAGAGATATCTCCATCCGATAGGATGTCGATGAGGACTTGATTGTTGCCTTCCACAGACACCATGGAGTCATCAAGTTTGCAGAGGGCTGGCAACCCAACAAGGATAGCGCGAGCTTCAATCTCGAGTATACCATGTTGGCTTGTTTGTTGATCACCAAATTTTATGTGTTAAGAAGTGGGTAGGGAGCCGATTGGAGTATGAGCAAAACCCACTCAATAAATATGTTTTGCTCTAATAGGTTATGTTTTGCTCACTTTGTCCATTCTCAGTGATAAATCAAGGGCAAATCATAAAAGCCTCCCATGAAATTTACACCTCATTTCATATTGGTCCCTTAAATATTTTTTTTTAATAGTTTGATCCTTGAACAATGCTATGTTTGCATTTAATCCCCTTTGTCAGCTTTTTATCACGAAAACACTCATCAATATTGGATAAGACTCAATTA
Organism: Chamaelirium japonicum; assembly: GCA_947650365.1. Taxonomy (NCBI): domain Eukaryota; kingdom Viridiplantae; phylum Streptophyta; class Magnoliopsida; order Liliales; family Melanthiaceae; genus Chamaelirium; species Chamaelirium japonicum. Next base: position 88,349,481 of record OX393549.1, read on the forward strand.
TTTAAAAATATCCAATTTATGCTTACTAGGATAAGGATTTTTCAGAGTAAAAGTTGATGGAGGGGGACTAAATGTAGATGAATTAAATTGTTTAAAAAGTTATTAAGGGACCAATATGAAAGGAGTTGGTGGGGTATTGTTCAAGAGAGGTTTTTATAATTTTTCCAAAAATCAAAGGTTAATGTTCTGGTTTATAAAACAAAAATTATAGGGTGTCCATATCAATTCACCAGATGTTAGAAAAAAATCTTCCTAGCAAGTAAACCACCCCCCCCCCCCCCCCCCCCCCCCCCTCTCTCTCTCTCTCTCTCTCTCTCTCTGTGTGTGTGTAGCTTATAAAACAGAAGTAATAGGGTGTGGATATCAATTCACTAGATATTAGAAAAATCTTAGTAGCTGGTAACCCATTCTCTCTCTCTCTCTCTCTCTCTCTCTGTGGGATTTGAAAGATGAAGTGTACATACCTACTTGTCTGTACACATCAGTTCTCTGTCAAGTGTAAGTGATGAGCTGCATGCTGCGGCAGTTTTGTCTTGGAAAGCAACAGAACTTGCTTTGCCAAGATCTCCCACGATTGTACCAGAAACAAAACAAAGAAGATCTCCCACAGCCACAGGCTTTCGGCTTTTCTTGGAGAGCAATGATCTCTGCCAAACAAGTTTTGCCAACCTGAGTTGGCACCCGATCACTGGAGTCCCTTGCCCTGCTGGCTGGAAATTAGTGCTCACCTATCGGGCCTGGGTGCAACGGATGGCTGTCATTGTGACAGGTCAGGTTGGCAGAATGATAGTTGAACTGCTGTTAATTTTGCAACATAAAGTAAATAAGAGAATTGAAGCTCTTAGTTTGGGGGAAAGTAAGAGATGGCTAAAGGGTGGGATAAAAATTCATTTGAAGAGGCATCCTAACTTAACAAAAAAAAAAGCCGGATGTGTCCCCGAAGCATCCCGGGCATATTGATACGCGCATTGTTGGGTCTGGTCCATTGAAGCCCGCATCCAAATCGTAGCAAAGGTCCACAATTGAGGAGAATCCAGACCCGTAGCATCCCAGGGCGCCGGATTCGACGGAGATTGGTCACGGTTTGAGAAGACAGATCGTGCACATGACCTGGACCAGGCAGCACGGAGTGCATGGGTAGTAAAAGCGACGAGTAAATTCTGAAAAGAGATTGTGCGCATGATGGGTGCATCATGCACACGACCTAGTTCAGGGTAGTGCGCATGTTTGCAAGCTGGCGCGGGTTTGAGTTGTACTTATCGAAAGATCAAGACGAAGAGAGAACAAGTGATGAGTAGGTTTTCTTGCGACCATGTGGAGAGAGAGAGAGAGAGAGAGAGAGAGAGAGAGAGAGAGAGAGAGAGAGAGAGAGAGGTTCGTCTACGAATTCTCAGCGCGCCTTCCTCGACTTCAATCTTGGTGAGCGTCCTAATCTCTTGATATCTTTCGGTATTCTCTGATATTTGTGCGTGGATTTCTCTACTCCGTGTTGTGGCATTCTGAAAGGGATTATAGAGTGTTTTGCGGGGGTCCGGCAAACGGAGACACACCGCTTGTGTATTCTCTTGATTATGATAATTCAATCCTTTTTGATGACATATATCATTGTTAATTTTTGTGTGGTGCATTATGGATCTCGTTGTTTCTACATGGATCCAAAACAAGATCCTAGCATTATGCTTCCAAATGGACTCGGCGGATCATCGATGTGTGCGTGCAACTAGTGGGATCTTCGAGGTTCCAATCTTCGGATCCCCAACAGTGATATTAAAGCCAAGGTTCTGTGCAAGGATCTGAGGTAGGTGGAGCCATGACGAATGGGAAGATAACAATAAAAAAGTTTATCATGATGAACTTCAATTATTAGAAGATTTAGATAGATGATGTTCTATATCAGAAGTACCTTTATTTGCCTCTGGGCGGTCTGACGAGCAGGCCGAAGAAGATATATGAAATTGATTAGGAGATACTCGACAAGAAGGCATTGGGTCTGATTCGCCTCTCTTTGATTTTTGACAGTGGCCTTCAACATTTACAAGGAGAATACCACGACGGGCTTGATGATCAAAACATTATCCGGCATGTATGAGAAGCCTTCAGTCTCAAACAAGGTTTTTCTTATGAAGACGTTGTTCAACATGAGGATGTGCGATGGTGGGAGCATAGCGGAGTTTGTCAACATCTTCAACGAAATTACGAGCTAATTGGAGATTTCGTAATCCACTTCGACGATGAAGTAAGGGCTTTACTAATCTTGTCGGGGATTTCAAACAGTTGGGATGACCTCGTTACGACAGTTAGCAATTATTCGAGTCCAACGAAGATGAAGTTTGAAGATGTGGTTGTGACTAATGCGCGAAAAAACACGTAGAAAGAGTTTGAGTATTTATGTGGAGTCTTCTGGTTAGGTGATAGTTGTGAGGCTGGATGCAAAGAGCATGAAGAAGGTTATTTGCTGAAAGTGCGAAAAGTCTGGGCATGTGAGAAGCATGTGTAAATAGAAAGGTGGAGCAAGTTCCAAAAAGTGATCCAGGTCGATAAACGATAATAGAGATGACGAGGCTGACGGACATGAAAATCAAGTGTCGATATTTGAAGATGATGAATTAGTAATCTTGACGACCACTGCGGACATAAAATGTAGGTATGCTCTAACATATTTAAATGGCCTGATTAAAAAATGTCACCATAGTAAAGAGTGCTTTAATCCAATGTAGATTTATATAGTTTAGTTTAGGATTACCAAAGGTCAGCTTAGTAAAGAGTGCTTTAATCCAATGTAGACTGATTATGTTTTAATCAATTTAGAAATGAAAGGTTTCATTTAAGAGGATAAAATCAGTTTAACAAATACCTTGGTATTCACTTCAGTTTATATACTTAATCTCCTAAATCATGATAGCAAGAAGTTATCATTAAAGGAATAGTCAAATATAGGGGTTCATATATTTGGGGTCAATGCTTCAATTGTTTCCAACACTTTTTCTTTCTTTTATTTTCTTAAGTTATCAAACGAATTTGAAATATATCAAAATTACACAAAATTTTATTATTTAAATGATATTTTCCACTGATAAAATTTTATAAAAATTTCTGGGATGTTATGAAACCTCTCTTGCTACTTCATGAATACCTCATCATTTAGAAACTTTAGATCACCATGGAGACATATGGTCCTCACATCAAACTTCTCAAGCTCCATATCATATAAGATGAAAGAAATAGGTAAGAGAATCGTAATATACATATGCTTTAACATTAGTGAGAAAGTTACATTAAAATCAACTCTCTCATTTAAAGCCTTTTGCCACTAATTAATCATGTCCTATAGTTCTTTGGTTGTCCGTCTGCTCCTTTTCTTTCTGTAGATCCATCTGCAACTAATCATTTCCCTTTAGGTAGTCGAACCAAAACACAAATATGGCTCTTGTGACGAGATTCCATTTCTTCTGCAATATCTATAAGCCAACTGCGACCGTCTCTATCCTTAATTACTTCCAGATAAGAAAGTGATTTTCGGCTTCTACTAGTAAAGCATAAGGGACATAATCCTTCAACCAGTATCTCAATGGTTGATTTGTCTGGTTCTTTTCCTTTCCTTTTGCAATAGAGTAGTGCTCCTATGAAGTGTCATCTTGTGCCTACTCATGTTGAATATTTGGAATGTCTTGATGGTGGGAGTTCTCCACCAGTTCACCTGCCTTCTCACAAAGCTTCATCTGGATTGAAGTAGCATACTTATGTCATGTTAAATGTATTCATGGGGTTTTTCGAACATATATTTCTCATCAAATACAACATCTTTGATAATGAATCTCTTTCATAGAAATAGGGTCCCAAACCTTATCCTTTAACTCCTTGCTCATATCCTAGAAAAATACAAGACTTAGGCTTTGCATCCAACTTAGCACAATGTCCTTCCTCCATGCGCATATATGCTTGACAACCAAATATTCGTAGTGACAAATAATCAACTAAGTTCCTTATCAAGACCTTTTCAGCTATCTTGAGGTCAATTGAAGTAGAAGGTGACCTGTTAATGACATAATAAGTCGTGTCAACTGTCTCTTCCCAAAACTTCTTTGGCAAGTCTGCGAAGAGTATCATGCATATGACACCATTTGGCATTGCCATGTTAATCATTTTCGCTACTCCATTTTACTGAGGTGTACTAGGAACTGTGAAATAACGAAAGGCAGTCTACTCCCCCGAGAGCGGCGCTCTCCTTTTTTTCCCCCTTCTGACCTAGGGTTAAGGTTTCAGATCTTGGCCTCCTCGGACGCCGGCGATGGCTCCGGCGAGGCCGGGACCTCGTGGTGGGGTGGCGGCGGGTTGGGATCTGGCCCTCTTCTGTCGATGGGGATCTCCTGCTGTTGGGTTTTGTGTTCGGTTCGTCAGCGTCGAGACGGAGTGGTGGCCCCCGGGGCGGGTGTCGTCCTCAGCTGATCTTCGAGCCCGGATCTACTACCGGGTGCGGCGGGGTGGTAGAATCTGGCCCTGGCGATGAGGTTTCCGTCGGTGGGTTTTCAGTTCACCCCTGTTGGACGGTGACGGTTACGGTGCCTTGACGTGCAGCAGAGGCGGCGGTCTATGGTGGTGGGGCAGCTCGTCTTCGATTCCATATCTTCAGCCGGCGGTGAGACTGACTGGGAGGTGATGATCCTCCTCTTTGGGTTTTGTTTCTTTTGGTTTGTTTTTGTGCTGTTGGGGTTGGTCCCGGGTTTCCTCCGCCAGTGTGCGGTTTAGGTTTTGGTCTTCATCCCCTTTGCCACTGGTGGCTCTGCCTGTGTTGTGCTCTTGTTTTTTCGCGTGTGTGCGGGTTTTCTTCTTCAACTTTGTTGGGTTGTATTCTGCTGCGCTGGCATGTAGCGCCTCCCGGAGGGCCGTTTGTGACCTTCCCTTGGCTTAAGTACCAAAAAAAAAAGAAATAACGAACAATCCCCTCTTTGTCACAGAATTTTAAGAATTTTCATGATTTGAACTCACTCCCATTATCTGACCTCATTATCTTTAGTTGTTTTCATGTTTGTTCTTCTGCATCTCTTTTCTAGTATCTGAACTTTGTAAAAGTTTTCGACTTATCCTGTATAATTTAGACCCAAACCTATCTGTAGTAGTCATCGATAAATGATACAAAGTACCTTGCATCGCTTTTAGAAGCAACTAGCGCTGTTGTGGAAGGGGTTTCCCGCCGCACCTGCCAGATGATGACACGTGTACTGTCCGGCCTGCCTCAGCCAAAAGACCCAAAGAACTAGATGGAAGGAACCGAGTCCGGTTTGAGAGGACCCGACCCGTGGAGTAGCATCATTTACAGAGAGATGCGCTGTGGAGGAAGGTCGCAGGAGCCTGAGCTCCTCGACCAGAACCAGGTTGGGGAAAAGGTCGCCAACCCGTGGAGTGGCACATGACCTGATCGGACTACTCGCATTCCTGAAAGGTCCGACCTGATCAACGCCAGAGAACCGCCACTGAGCGATAAAAGATCGAAAGATTCCTATAAAAGCCGGGATGTGTGCCAGGCTGGGCAATCTCGAGGATATCTCGCCCATTAGGATCGTGGGTTGCCTGCGATGGGCAAGAGGCCCATGATCCACGGGAGCATAGTAAGAAAGTATGAAAGGCATCCGATCGGAGGGGACCGCCATAACCGTCCCGAAATCATCGGAGGATAGACCGCAGTGATTGCGCACACGCATGAGGAGATCTACAAAAGAAACCCCGCCCCTTCATGGGCAGGTAAGCAATTCGAACCCTAGAGAGGTAATTCGTTTTTGACACCCGGCCAGGACCACGCTACACACATCCCTCCCTTTCCTGACTTGAGCGTCGGAGGGGACTTGGCTCGGAGGAGAGCCTCGGTCTTTTTGCACGTACTGCGGGAAGACGGTGGAGGACTACCAGTTTCATCAGACGATCGGGTGTGGCGAGCGTGATTTCCCCTCCGCCCCGCCCCCCCAACTGCCCCTATATATATCAACATATATGTATTCAAGTATCTTCTTGCCCCTATGAATTGGGTTGTGAAAACTGACCATGCATGCACTGTTTATCAAGCAAGCAATATTTGCATAAATTAAATTTACAAGTTTTAATTCCCTTGAGTACGTTCTTTTTGTGCAATTCTAACATCCCTCTTTCAGTCATATGAGCTTGCTTCATATGCAACAACTCAATGTCATCTGTGTCATCATCAATAAAGATGTGATAGTTGCACCACCTGTAATCATTTCACAAATCAATCGGTACAAGTTTTCCATCTTTTCTGTATCTTCTGTGTCGTTATCATAAATGGATGTGATATTTGCACCTCCTATAATCATTAATATTTCACCAATCAGTCGGTACAAGTTCCATTTCTTTTCTCTGTAATCTTTCTTCAAGTGACCTATCTTCTTGCAGAAATAACATCAATTGATCAGACTATATGTTATTAACCGCTTTCTTGACCTCCCCGGCCGCCGCCGTCGGCTCCGGGGAGGTCAGGTGCTCGTTGATGGCGGCCTCCGGGTTGTGTTCCCCCTGTGCATAGGTGCTTTCTCCCCTCGGCCGCATTTTGTGTTCGCCAGCTACAGATTCGGGAGGCGGCCCCTCCTCGGCTCGTATCTTCACCGACGGATCGTGGATTTCCGGCCAATTTCGTGAAGGAGATGGTGGCTCTGGACCCCGGCCGGTGTTTGCCGTGGGATTTCCAGCCTCCTCCTTTGCGTGGTGGCGGATCCTGGCGATTCGGGCTGGTGGTGGTGGTTCGCGGTGGTTGGGGACGCTGATCGGCTCTGCATCGTCTACGGCGGCTCCGAGGGAGGCGGATCCAGCAATGGTTCTATTTTGTGCTGATTTGTTTCAGTCCCTGTTTGGTTTTCCCTTTCTTTTTCTTAGTCTTGGTCTATGATTCATCTTGCCGCGGGTGGTGTGCTCTCCCCTGTGATGTTGTTGGTGGTGGCCGGCCACTAGGGTTGGCTCTGGTTTTTCTTTATATCCGCTTGTGTGCGGGTTTGGTTTGCGCCGGTATAAGGCGTCTTGCTAGTACCAGGCTGTGGTACTTCCTGAGATCTGTTGCGATCTCACCCTTCTAACTACCAAAAAAAAAAAATGTTATTAACCACTCTTTTCTTTTCCAGCAATCCTTCTTCAAGTGACATGCCTTCTTGTAGAAATAACATCATATATTCTTTCCATTGGACTTTTGATCTCTTTTTTTTTTTTTGATTTCTTTGACTTCATCACGTTCCTTAGATCTTACTCCGTCTTTAGTTGATTCCTTAGCAACCAAACCTTGATTTCCATCCTCATGATGTTCTTTTTTCCCAATCTCAATATATAGGAGATTACTGATGATCGATCTTGTTGAAACTAAGTATTCAGATGCTCCATAATAGACGTACATTCCTTCATGCGAAGCCCTTTTAGCTGTTGCTTGATATATAGTTTGTTGGAAAGAATTTTCGTCATGTACATTGTTTCAAATCCGCACCATAAATCTATGGCCGTCTCTTCATCCATGACACTGTACATGATCACTTCATTTTCCAAATAGTTTCAACCTATGTTCGGTGCATTTAGATCTAGCTCTTCCCAATCTTCATCACTTATTGTTGCCGACTTTTTAATTTTGTTTTTTTAAAGTAAGAAAAGGATGCCATTAAGGACTAAAATAAGTACATGAGTGAATGGCTAAGGCGACTCCCTTAGTCAAACACATACAAAGTGTTACAACCAGCCCCATCTATATATGCAATCAAATAGATCGGCTCTCTCTTTGATATTGGTTAGCGTCAATTCCACCCTGCTAAAAATATCCAATAGATCTGTGCATATAGACTTCACGACTGACTCCTCGGATTTATCCATGCCTTCAAAAATTCTTTTGTTCCTCTGTCCCCACAAGTGGTACGCGGAGCAGGCGAGGGACAGCCTCACAACCTTTCTTTTTTATGTGACCCGAACTTCCAATACTTGATAGTCTACATATTGTTACCTGGGAAGCTTCAAGGTGGACCCAAGGGATTTTGCCCCTCTCGCATATCTGTTTCCAAACATTCGAGCTGAAGTTGCATTGGAAGAACAAATGTTCAACTGATTCCTCTTCCTTTCTGCATAATTCGCACCGGTTAGCACGGTGATGACCCTTCTGCTTGAGTAGATCTTGTGTACTTTTTAGATTTGCCCAATAATGTCTTATGCCCCCGTCCTACTGAACAAGAAGCCCCACTTTACTATTCGTTGTGAAAGACCGAAATTTCTTTTGCTACCGAATTTCTCCACTTCGAACTTGAAAGATGAGGTATCTGTCACCTTCTGATACCAGATGTTGTAACTTGATATCCAGATGGAAGCCCCGATAGATCAACCCACAATATATCATACACAAAACAGATGTGCAATCAGCAACAGAAAAAAAAATCACTAGAAATAAAAAAAATAATGACAAACATAGAGACATGCAGATTCATATGATAATTTTGCCTACTGCACGGAGAGGTTAGAGAGATAATCCATTGCCTTGATCACCAAACAATTTACTGAATCCCGGGTACAGGAGCCCTTATGGTGAGAGAAATTGTCCTTACCTAAACTCTTCAATTATTGTTCTATCTTCCTTGTGTGTAAGATCGATGCCTTTCATTGCATCGAAATCCGAGCTTGACGGCCTCTGTACAGAGGCCTTAGAAGATATCCGAAGAGGAATAGCACTCGGGTACGGCTTCAGAACTCAGGAATCGCACACATGACCCGGCTGCATGCCGTATAATGTCGATTTAAGATAAGGCTTCATAAAGGTCTGTGTTGGGGTGGGGATCTAGGTCCCACACCCAAAGGATAAGCGTTGGTGATTTTTTCAAAAGCCACCCAAACAACAATAAAGGAAAGAAGGAGGAAGAGAAAAAAGAAGGGGAGGAGGAGAAAAGGGCCAGCAGTAAGACACCGCCGTGACGGTGAGGGAAGGGCGGGTAACTAGGGGTGGCAATCCTTGATCCGACCTGCCAACCTGATCTGAAGTTAGCGTATTTGGGTTTGGCCTAAGCAGATTCGGGTTGTAAAATGGTTGATCTCACTGACCCGTTTATTCAATGGGTCGGGTTATAACCCAATTGCCATGTCATGTTAAACCGATCCGACCTAACCCGACTTGACCCAACCCAATCAGTTTATATGGGTTCTATTGCCCCAAATCGAGCCAATCCGATCCAACCCTATTTATTAAACGGGTTAAACAGGTGGGGTCGGATCAACCCGTTTATTAGATGGATCAGGTTTGGATTTAAATTTTTAACCCGTTTATTAAACATATCGTTTTACCCTTTATCTCTCTCAACCCGATCCGATCCGATCCAATCCATTGCAACCCTAGAGTCAACCCTAAGGGTGTACAAATAAAATGGGGGCCATTAGTAAAATTTAGAGTTGAGAATTTTTCCAAAGTGACCACCAGGTTTGTCGTATTGCTCAAACTAAGCACAGTGTCTGAAAATGTTACTTTTTTGACCACCTACATGTGCCGATTCAGTGGCACGAGTGTTTTATGATTTTTTCTGACCATTTTGTCCTTAACAGTAGTAAAAATATTGGTTGAGTAATTTTACGTTGGATTTACGTTGGTTACGTTGGGTTACATCCATGGGCGTAGCCAGAAATTATTTTTGGGCTAAGCTGAAACTAAACTAGTTTTTTTTTATAATGAAACTTTTACTTTATAAAGAAATACTAAGCAAATTTTTTTAAGCGAACATCGACGGTACTAAAAATTATATTAATATAAAAAAGGCTAATTACACTTTGTCCTCCTGAGTTTTAACTCAAAAACATTTAACCCCATTGTAGTTAAAAAACTACATTTTGCCCCCCATTGAAGTCAAATAAAAATTACAAAATGAGAGATATTAAGTAGTTGACAAAAGAAGTATTGTGCTAACTTTTCAAACTTTAGGGAGCGTTTTGGAACAAAGTAAACTATAGCGGGGTTAAGTGTTTTTGGCGGCGATTCACGTTTCGTAAGGACTTAGAGGCGATAGCGATTCACGTACGTGCCGCGAGGGGTCAAGGGCCTCGTTGGGTTGAGGTGGGCTGAGACATGTACTTAATAATATGAGTCATTTTTTCTCAAAACTCGGTCGGGCTATAGCTCGGCCGAGCCAACTATTAGATCCGCCTATGGTTACATAGGGTTTACATCGTTTACGTTGGGTTTACGTCAGTTTTACATCGATGAAGATGTTCCGGCGATGTTCCGAGAAGGTTCCGGCGATGAAGAGGTTCCGACGAGGTTTAGACAAGGTTCTGGCGAGGTTCCAGCAATGAAGAGGTTCTGACAGGGTTCTGAAGAGGTTCTGACGAGGTTCCGGTGAAACGTAAACAAAATATAACCAAACGTAAACAAATATAAAATTTGTGTTTGGAGCTCTATTGGTTTCACAGAAGAAGAAGTGATTTGCTATAGTAAGGATATTTTTATCTAAATTTTTTTTTGGTGGTTATAAAAGTAATGTTTTTGGGCTCTGTATTTAGTTTGAGCAATACAACAAACCTGGGTGGTCAGTTTGGAAAAAAACCAAAACCACTTTAGAGTTAGGGTTTTGGTTTTGTGCAAGATATTTGGGGGTGAGTAACTTTTGAGTGCAACTAGCAACGTCCTTCTGATATCACGTAGCAGCATGGGGCAAAGATATTTGACCGAACCCAAAAAAGCAAGAGTAAAAGCTTCTGATAGCCACACAAGTACAGAGCAGGGAGAGGGGGGGGGGGGGGGGGCTGCATGCCATAAAGAAGAGCTATGACATTAAGAGGTGATGGGAACACATCCTGAGGCCCAAAGCCCCCCTTGGTTTCTGCATCCATGCAGTGTCAAATCCCAGCCCCACCACACCCTTTCCCCCATTGGTCAGAAAAAGCAGAAGGGTCTCTCTTTATAAACACCACCCCCCCCATCATGTCTTCCAAGCTGGATCAGCCTCAATTCGTCCACCCCCCCTGTCAAAAGATCCCCCTTGGCCCAATGGTGCTCCTCCCCCCCTGCCTCTCTACCAGTCCCCCAACCTTCCATTGCTCTTTAGAGCAATGATACCTTGTGTTGGGATAAAGAGTGGCTGCTGCATTCCTCCCTGTTCCATCCAATGGGATGGATGGAAGCCTAGCTCCTCTCTTTTGGGAAAGCATGCACATACATGATGCATCATGGGTTATTTATGGAAGCTAGGGTGTGTGATGTGGGTTCATCTGGGGCCTTGCATGTGGGGATGAGGTCATATTGTGTAGCCAAGGATGACTTGCCGGCAGCTCCATCATCACATGTGTCATGCATGCCCACATGGTGGTGTCATTTATGGGGGTTTAGCCCGTGATGAGGAGGCCGGCAAGTTGTTTTTGGCTACATGTTTACCTCCTTTTCTCATGCTAGACCCATGATGATAAGCTTGGCATGGTTTTGGAAACACCAAACAGATGAGAGAGAGAGAGAGAGAGAGAGAGAGAGAGAGAGAGAGAGAGAGAGAGAGAGAGAGAGAGAGAGAGAGAGGTATGTTCCATAATTCCATTGGTCTTAATTTGTACATGTTGCAGAGAAAGAAGCATGTTTTGGATCATGGATCACAGGGGGGGGGGGGGAGAAGGGTTAGAGACAGTGTTCTCTCTCCTGTTTTTGGATTCAGAAGGTGAGAACTGTCTGGGTTATATAATTTTTATTGAAACTCTTCTGGGTTTTTTCTTTAAAATTTGTTTTTTGTTGAGGAAAGCTAATGTTTCTTACCCAAAGTCGTGCAGAAAGATACGTAGCCTGCCACCCTGAGGGTGGTTCTATCACTTGTATGTTTGTTTTTCTTATAGGTTTGAGCTCATGCTGTTGTTAATTGCTTCTCAAAATAGTTCTGCTTAATGAAGTGATTTCCCTTAACCGCTGTTGTATTTGCCACCTTTCGACTGAATTTTGGATTGAAATTTTATTTCAAGTGAGTACGATGTAATATGCTAGTTTTTTAAGGACCAATACTTCGCTCGAACAGCTGTTGGAGCGCGCGGCTCCTCTGACCGATGTGAACCATTGGATGAATGTCACTAGTGATATTCAGCCCTTAAGAAGGTCTCACAGAGTATCACTAGTGGCGTTTACGCAGGCTAGTGGTATTCTATCAGAGCTCCGAAGGCTGAATCTCACTAGTGATATTCATCCAACGGTTCGCATCGGATAGAGGAGCTGTGCGCTCTAACATCTGATGGTGCGAAGTATTGTTCTTTTTTTAGTGTAAATTATACTTTATGCCTCAAAAGTTTAGCAAAAAATCACTTAACCACCGTGGTAGTTTGATATGTTTCAAATCGGTCCCTATAGCTTAAAAGTTAGCACAATACCCCTTTGGTCGAGTACTAAATTTCATCTTTTGATAATTTCTAGCTAATAAAAATTGATTTGAAGGGGGGGGGGGGGAGGACGTAGTTTATTAACTATAGGGCGGGGTTAAGTGATTTTGGGATAAACTTCAAGGGGGCATAACATATTCTATTCATTTTTTAATAATCAAAGATGTATACCTTATTCTTACAGGAATATTGGTCCTAAATTAAAATTGCACTGGCGTGTTAAAATCAGTAGCCGCAAAGCATGTGGGTAGACGGAATTGATGAAGCCATAGCATTGATGCTTATTGATTGCCCTGGCACGATGATCGTGCGCTACGCACACAGGGGTTGATAGGAAGGCTATGTGGGGGGTATTGTCGTATTTTATTTTGGCGTTGGCTTATGTTTGTAACTGTGTAAAATCCTAATTTGTGGGTTATGAGAGATTGAGCAAGTACAAGGGAAAAACTCTTGTACTTGAGCGAATTGAGCGACTGCTCATTGTCTCGCTTTCGAAATATGGTTGAATTGGCTTGGTGTGCGGATGTAGGCACATTGTCAAACCTCAGCTTGTTAAAAAATTTTATCTTTACAGTGTATGCGTGTGTGATTGCATCTTGTTCCTATTTTTCCTCGACAATATCTTCATTTAATTGATTATTCAAAACTTATATGGAAATTTTTGTACATTTGAGAACCTAGCTAGTGAGTACGATTTTGTTCCAACCTCCTTAAAGAGGTTGGAGCATCCCGCTCCCTCTCATTGGTCCATTCGAGGATATGTTTGTCATTTCATACTGTTTATAATGCTGAAATGACCAAAGCCCTCGAGATGGACCAATGAGAGAGAGCGGGATGCTCCAACCTCTTTAAGGAGGTTGGAACAAAAATCATTCTCCCTAGCTAGCTTTAGAATCACGACAAGGATAACGACTGTATCAAAATAAATAAGCCAAATAATGAGTTCAAAAATACGAGGATCAAGGATAAACCTTAGGAAAAAAAGTAACAATTATAATTATTAATTCAACGTCCTATCGGTCAAGTGGGAAGGTGGATATCATGAACATCCAACTTGTGAGTTGGCTCTGGAAATGAGACGCACGAAAAAGTAGCTCGAGCAAGATGGCCACCGTGTATCATAGTTGCTCGACGAGATTGGAGTTTAGTCCCACATCGACTAGGGGATTGAGAAGTGTTGTCTCCATATACCCTCTGTTGGAAATGAGACCCACCAAAAAGTAGCCCGAGCAAGATGGCCACCGAGTATCATAGCTACTCGACGAGATTGGAGTTTTGTCCCACATTGACTAGCAGATTGAGAAGTGTTGTCTCCATATACCCTCTATGTGTTGGGTTTAGTCCCACATCGGCTAGGGGTTGGAAGATGGTGTGCTTAAATACCCTCTGGTGGACCTCCCCTTATGACCCGGGTTTTGGGGGCGAGAGGGTATCAACATATGGTATCGGAGCCAGGTTGCCACCCAGTTCGGATATAGTCGGACCGGAGTGTCCTCCTCCTCTATCGCCTGCCGCATGAGAGGGGGGCTGGTGGGTGGTTCAGCCCTAGCCTCGTGTGAGGGGGGGAGGGGGGGGGGGGGGGGGGGGGGGGGGGGGGGTTGTTGGGTTTAGTCCCACATCAGCTTGGGGCTAGACGATGGTGTGCTTAAATACCCTCTAGTGGACCTCCCCTTACGACCCGGGTTTTTGGGCGAGAGGGTATCAACACTGGGGACCTCTCTTATTACTCGGGTTTTGGGGTGTGAGGGTATCTAACATGGTATCAAAACAAGCTAGACCTATGCCCGTTAAGCCGAGTGGGAGTCTACCCACGTGACAAGGACCGGACGAAACTAGCCAGACATGAAGGCCGAGGAGTGTTGGAGTTTAGTCCCGCATCAGCTGGCATAATCATAATTATTTGGCAGGAGGGGGCCACTACCCCTATGTGGTGGGGCCCGCTAGCCCATGTCTCTTGAATCATAGTCGGCCCCGCGGTTGTATGGTACAACGGCTATGCTGAAAATTTTCTTCAGTAGGATGGCGTGGGATCGATCAGAAAGAAGTTAGCGGCGTCGAGATGGCCATCCAAGACTAAGCTCAACGAGATAAATCCACTACGACAATAAGTGGCAGAAAGCTTTAGAGGTAATGGTGGATGAATGGAGACCGGACTGCCTCAGTCTCATTGAATGATCATCAATATTGACCACAACCTGTTATACAGAGAAGGTACAAACCCTAATCTTAACAGTTACCTTATTGCCCAATATTAGGTGTGACGATGATGACCTAGCATGGTGAGGGAGAGAGAGAGAGAGAGAGAGAGAGAGAGAGAGAGAGAGAGAGAGAGAGAGAGAGAGAGAGGCTAGGTTTTGGGAGAATGGATTAAGCCATCTCATTAGGCCAAGGGCCAAATATATATGAAAGATACAAGAAAAGAACAAAGGGTATCCTATACAGGCTATCTACGGGTATATGTATCTCAACTATACACTATCACTAACCGCCCCCCTCAAACTTAAGGTGGATCGTGCACCATGAGTTTGCTAAGCAGAAACTGAAAACGTGGAGCAGGGTGTGACTTCGTGAAGAAGTAAGCAATCTGGTCTCCAGAGGAAACAAAGGGGAGAGAGATGGTCCCGGCCTCATACTCCAGGCGAGAGTAATAGCAATCAAGCTCGATGTGCTTCGTCCTCTCATGGAAGACCGGGTTGGTGACAATCTGTATTGCACTCCGATTGTCACAGTGAAGGGCTGTCGGTTCAGAGATCTCAACTCCTAGATCTCCAAGTAGTCATCGCAAGTGAACGATCTTTTTGGTAGTAGAGGCCATGGCTTGAAACTCTGCTTCAGTACTGGAGAGAGAGACAACGCTCTGCTTCTTGCTGCGCCATGAGAAAAGAGAATCTCCAAGAAATAGGTAATAGCCGGTAATCGATCGACGAGTGGTCGGATCACTAGCCCAGTCAGCATCCGAGTAGGCATGTAGAACCAGAGGAGAAGTCGATGATAGGAAAAGCGACCGAGTGATAGTGCCTTGGAGATAACGTAGAAGCCGAAGAAGTGCAGCATAGTGAGCAGAGCGAGGGGCTTCGACAAACTGACTGATGATACTGACAACGTGAGCAATATCGGGCCTGGTGATGCAAAGGTAAACCAACTGACCAACGATCTGTCGGTACCGAGTAGGATCTGAGAGAGGCTCACCATCGGTGGGACGAAGCTTCACGTGAAGCTTCAGAGGGGTGACAGCAGAGCGATCATTGGAAAGGGCAGATCGGCTAAGGATGTCAGCTGTGTACTTCTGTTGGGATAGTAGAATCCCTCACTCACTATGGGCGATCTCTAGCCCAAGGAAGTAGCGAAGAGGACCTAAATCCTTCATCTGGAACCGGCACCGATGATGCTGGTAAAGGGAAGTAATGGCAGCGGAGTCATCACCTTGTGATGATCATGTCGTCGACATATAATAGGAGAATGGCTCTACCCTGAGGAGATGACCGCATAAAAAACGAGTGGTCCTGTGAGCTCTCAATGTAGCCAATCTCGGTGACGGCTCATCGGAAACACTTAAACCAAGATCGAGAGGCTTGCTTGAGCCCGTAGATGGCACGACGGAGGCGACAAACATACTGGGGAGGAGTATGCAAACCAGGGGGTGGCTGCATGTAGACGACCTCTGAAAGATCACCATGGAGAAATGCATTCTTCACGTCCATCTGGAGAAGAGGCCATCGACGGACTGCTGCAACTGCCAGGAGTGCACGAACGGAGGTCATCTGAGCTACGGGTGCAAAAGTCTCCTCGTAGTCGATTCCATATGCCTGAGAGAAGCCACGAGCCACCAATCGAGCTTTGTGCCGCTCGATGGAACCATCAGGTCATCGCTTGACCTTGTAGACCCACCGATAACTGATAGGCTCAACGCCAACAGGAAGGCGGACGATATCCCAAGTCTGAGTCTGCTCAAATGCCTGAAATTCCTCGCTCATAGCCTGTCGCCATTGAGGGGACTGGAAGGCCTCCGGTACGATCGAGGCTCCTGGTCTGTATGAAGGGCTGCAAGAAAGGCTGTAAACTGAGGCGAGTAGGAGGTGACCATGGCAAAACCAAAACGATCAGGTAGGCCAGAGCTAAACCTGAAGCGATCAGGTGGGTGGTGATCTCACTGAGGGTAGTGGGGCGACGGGTGAGGATCCACGACCGGCGACGTCTGACTGGGCGTAGCATGCGGAGTACCATGGACGTCGAGAGTATGAGGAAGACCTACAGAAGAAATCGGTGACAGAGGAGAGGAGGGGACAGAGGAAGACTCCGTGGAAGAATCACTGGAAACAGGGGGGGAAGTGGAGCTAGATGAAAGGGGTGATAGAAGGGGCTTGAGAGTCGGAGATAGGGTGGTAGGAGTCTCCAAGAAGGTGAGGCCCTGAGCTGCAGAGGAGTAGTAAGGGGCATCCTCGACGAAAGAGACGTGTCGAGAGATACGAAGACGACGAGTCAAGGGGTCATAGCAACAATAACCCTTGTGCTCGGCGCTGATTCCAAGGAGGATGCATTTAACTGCTCGTTTGAACAGCTTCGTGCACTCATGGGGCGGAAGGAGAACGAAACAGGTGCACCCGAAGGTATGAAGCATACTGTACTCAGGAGTGGAAGAGAAAAGACGCTCGTGGGGAGATGCACCGCCCGGGAAAATAGAAGAAGGGGTGATATGATAAGGTTGACTGATGTCAAGACAGCCTCAGCCCAGAAAGTGCGTGGAACGAAAGCAGAGAGAAGAAGAGCACGCATCGTCTCAAGGATATGACGGTGCTTTCGCTTGGCTACTCCGTTTTGCTCGTGTGTGTGAGGACATGAGTACTGGAATAAGGTCCCATGGGACTGAAGAAGTGTCCGCATAGCAATGGAGAGGTACTCGAGGGCGCAATCAGACCGAAAGGTCTTAATGCGACAACCGAACTGTGCATGGACCATCGAGGTAAAAATCTGGTAGAACTGAGGAACCTCAGAGTGGTGCTGAAGAAGGTAGACCCAAGTATATCGGCTGAAGTCATCGATGAAAGAGATATAATAGCGATAGCCATACATCGAAGGAAGAGGTGCAGGGCCCCAGATATCAGAGTGTACTAAGTCAAAGAGAGCAGAACTCTGAGAGATACTAGAAGGATAAGGTTGTAGCTTTGGCAAGCTTACAACCGGTACATGTAGATAAAGAGCAACGACCTAGAGCTCCAGTCTAGAGTAAGCTCTTAAGGCGAGACTAGTCTTCGGTGCCATAGGTCGGCATCGGGAGAAGCTAAACTACAGACACCAGAAGGGAGAATGAGGGGAAGATAGAGATACTCGAGGTAGTACAGCCCGCCTGACCTACGACCAGCGCCAATCACCCATCCGGTATGTGGATCCTGCACAACACAAGAAGAAGGGGAGAAATTCACAACACAGCCAGAGTCACAAAGACTGCTAATAGAGATGAGCTGCATGCGAACTGGGGTACATGCAATACATTGGGTAAAGAAAGACGACTGCTCGGTTCTGTAGTGGCGATAATCGATCCATACTGTGAGATGGCTAAAGAAGAGTCATCTGCAGTGTGTATCGATGGGATGTGCGGTGCCGGTCGGCAGTCGGCAAGCAAGGAAGAATCTAAAGTCTTGTGATAGGAGGCCCCAGAGTCCAGAATCCAAGTGACGAAGGTACCGGGAGTGTCTAAGTGAGCAGAGAAACTGGAGGCGCTGGAAACCTCGACGGAGCTAAAACTCGCCTGCTGGTCTAGGCGGAACTGGAGCTGTGCAAGCTGCTGCTGAAGGAGCTGAGTAGCGTCAGGGCATCCAAGGAAACTCGGGGTGATGGTGGAACCGTGTGAGGAGAGGACGAAGCAGTAGCAGCAGCAGCAGTAGAGCTAACGGGTTGACCATGTCCTCGGGGTCCCTGCCTCTTCTCGGGATGCAGCTTCCAACATGTGGCGACGACATGGCCTGGTTTGTGGCAGTGAGCGCACACAAACCGATCACGACCAAAAGCAGAAGTAAGAGAGACAGCTGGGGATGCAGCAAGGACGCCTGTATGGCTGGAGGGGGACGGAGGAGCCCTGGTGGTGATGGTACACAACCTGGTCTCTTCGGCGATGAACTCAGCAATGGCAGCATCCAAGCGTGGAAGTGGGTCTCGGTGGATCAGGGCGCCAGCAAGTGGGCCAAACTCTGGTCGAAGGGCCATCAGGAACTGGTAAAGCTGACGGCGCTCCTAGAAGGCTTGATGGACGGCACGGCACTCGGGAGAGATGGGAGGCACCAGTGACTGAAGCTCTCGCCAGTAACCACGCATCTGCGCATGGAATTGCTGGATCGTACGATCACCCTGCTGTTCGGACTGGACCTGGGAGAGAAGAGCGTACTCGCGGGCGCCGCTAGACTCCACAAAGCGCTCAACTAAGGAGCGCCATATGGCTACGGATGCTCCAAAGGCGGCGAGGTCAGCACACATCATCTGATCAACTGAAGCGATAAGGTAGGTGGCGACCCGTGCATCACGAAGATGTCACGCTTGAAGAGCGGCAGGAAAAGCCTGACTCAGTGCCATGGTGGTGCCGTCGAGTAATCCAAGAAGGCCACGTCCGAGAAGCGTGGTCTGGATGGTGGCTGCCCATGCCTCCCAGTCAACGGAGGAGATAAGAGGAAAGTCTGTCGAGCTTGGCAGGAAGTCACGAGTATACTCGAATGGGAGGCTCTCAGAGTGCGGTGGCACGGGTGGAGGAGCATCTATAGAGGATGAGTCGGCCATGGCGGCTCACTCGATACCGATTACTCTCTTCTTGCTTGGTTGCGGTAACAGCAGATGCAGAATCTGTAGAAGGGGAGGAGCTCACGTAGAAGGGAAAGTTCGACGGAGGAGGAAGATCCCATGCTGGGGAGGATCCGGTCGGATCTCCGGTTGGAACTGGAGGTCGGAGGCCGGAGCTGACGCCGGAGGAGGATCCGATCGGATCTGGTGCAGATAGGAGGCTGGATCTGGAGGTCGGAGGCCGGATCCGGTCAGATCAGGTGCGGATCTAAAGGTTGGAGGCCGGATCCGGTTAGATCAGGTGCAGATCGGATCTCCGGTCGGATCTGGCCGAGGGTAGGGGAGGAAACAAATCTATCCGAGCGTCGCTCAGATCTTGAAATCTGGTCGCAGGGGAGGCCGAATCTCCGTCGCTCAGATCTTGAAATCTGGTCGCAGTTACTAGATCTGGTTGACGAGGAAACAGATCTCACGCTGGATCCCATGCCCGCCGGAGCTGACGCCCGTCGCAGCTGACGCCGAATGAGGAAGATCTGGTCGCAGGTGAGGCCGGATCTCACGCCGGAGCTGATGCCAGCCGCAGCTGATGCCAGAGGAGGAAGATCTGAGCTCATGCCGGAGGAGAAGATGGCTCTGATACCATGTGACGATGATGACCTAGCATGGTGTGTGAGAGAGAGAGAGAGAGAGAGAGAGAGAGAGGCTAGGTTTTGGGAGAATGGATTAAGCCATCTCATTAGGCCAATGGCCAAATATATATGAAAGATACAAGAAAAGAACAAAGGGTATCCTATACAGGCTATCTACGGGTATATGTATCTCAACTATCCACTATCACTAACATACGGAATCGGACAAACTGGCTCACGTAAGTCTTCAACAAATTTATATTTGAATTCAAACCCAGTAATACACGATAGGGGACTCCATAGGTAGCTGAGAGAGAAACAGAGATGTCTAATAAGCCAAGATGTTTATGAAGACAATCCACACTCTGTGTGTGTGTGTGTGTGTGTGTGTGTGTGTGTGTGTGTGTGTGTGTGTGTGTGTGTGTGTTTAATCTATACTTTACACACTCCCACGACCTATGCATTTCACCCATATCCTTTTTACATGCAATCAGACTGTTCCGTTTCTCTTGCGTATTAGGAATGTCCCAGGTACCTCTCTTGGCATCTGAAGCAAATGTTCCTTGCAATAAAAAGCTCTCTCTCTCTCTCTCTCTCTCTCTCTCTCTCTCTCTTTGTGTGTGTGCGCGCGCGCATGTTAATTTTCCAACAATTTGGTCGAATGCCAATTTTTTCCCAAGAAATCGTGTCTCGTGGGTTGTAAATTAGTCGAACAAGGCTGAGGTGGTTGTGCCTTGAGAACGCTCTTTACCATACCCACACATACATAAGGACCAATAAGGTTTTAGAGGAGTGACCACACATCTCAACCCAATTCTTTTAGTTATCCTATCCACAAAGCTCATACATACATTCACCAAATACACATTTTTTTGTCACATTGGACAAAGGGCATGAACTAGGCAATCGTTGGACATCAATGTTTCTAATTTCTTTCTATTCCTTGAATTGTGAGTACGGTGTCTCAAGATCGATGACAATCACCATCCATCGATCACCTCACCTGCGAGATCAGCCACCTTGTCATCCTTCGTAACTTCATCATAATCTAGGTCAGCAGAGCTACCAGGTCATCCATGGACTTGAGTGTATTCTCATAGTAGAGGTACGATTCGTATACTTTACACATTCCCACGACCCGTGCATATCACCCATACCCTTTTTACATGCAATCAGACTGTTCCGTTTCTCCTGCTTATTAGGAATGTGCCAGGTACCTCACTTGGCATTTGAAGCAAAAGTTCCCTGCAATAAAAGTACTCTCTCTCTCTCTCTCTCTCTCTCTCTCTCTCTCTCTCTCTCTCTCTCTCTCTCTCTCTCTTTGTGTGTGTGCGTGCTCGTATGTTAATTTTCCAACAATTTGGTCGAATGCCAATTTTTCCCCAAGAAACCGTGTCTCGTGGGTTGTAAAATAGTCGAACAAGGCTAAGGTTGTTGTACCTTGAGAACGCTCTTTACCATACCCACACATACATAAGGACCAATAAGGTTTTAGAGGAGTGACCACACATCTCAACCCAATTCTTTTAGTTATCCTATCCACAAAGCTCATACGTACATTCACCAAATACACATTTTTTGTCACATTGGACAAAGGGCATGAACTAGGCAAACGTTGGATATCAATATTTCTAATTTCTTTCTATTCCTTGAATTGTGAGTACGGTGTCTCGAGATCGATGACAATCACCATCCATCGATCACCTCACCTGCGAGATCAGCCACCTTGTCATCCTTCGTAACTTCATCATGATCTAGGTCAGCAGAGCTACCAGGTCATCCAGGGACTTGAGTGTCTTCTCATAGTAGAGGTACGATTCGTATACTTTTGGTGTACGCACATAGATATCCATCTGATTGACATTAGAACATAGCATGAAATAAAATCTAGAGGGAAAAAAATGGGGTTATTAGTCTAAGGCCCTTCATACTGACCCTGTATTAATTACGATAAATCCTTGTGTCTGTTGCGTTTAGCATTAAGTCCCTTGGTTACCCACCCCCTTTTTTTTCTGCTAAATATCTATTTTATCCTTTGATTATTTATTTATTTTGCTGGACTTAACACCTCGAGTACCGATTCGGCAAGTTAAAGTAACAATTCGGTAATAGTGCATGTAGAATGACAATTACAGTGATTTGGAATCATTGTAGCAACGAAAATGTTACTCTGCTGCCCAAATTCATGATACTACAAATTGCTATAGTGATTTTACTATAGCGGTACCAATTCGGTTGAAAGTGATTATATTGTTGCTGCAGTGAAAACATTGTAGCAATCGAATTGATGGTCCAAACCATTGTAGCAACCAAATTAATACTCCCAACCAAATTCGTACTGTACTATAGTGAAGGAAGGACAATTTTACCATTCGTAAGAGATTGAGAAATCAACAATGGCGGTTGGGGGTATGATGTAAAATGTGTCTTTTCAGGAGGGGGTTTGAGCTCAAACGAACTTCTTGTCTGGATTGGAGCTCAAAAGAATCTCCTAAAAAGACCTTTCACTAATCCCCACCCCCCCTCCCCTTTTCTAAAAATTGTTTTTTCCTCTCATTCCATCACTTGATCGTGAACGATCGCTAGTCAAAAGCTCTGAAATATGATTGAATCATTTTACCCTTGACTCTTTGACTATGGTACACGTGTTAACATCAGGGGGGGTTCATAGCCCCCTTCTCGCTGCTTGCGGTACATATGTGTTAATATATCATGGAAGATTTTGACCTACCCCTTTCTTTTTAGTCAGTATTTGAGTTAACCCGACCCCCAATCGTTATTGGCGGCTCATGCCGGAGAAGATAGTGCAAGGGAGGGGGAGCTCACGGCCCCCTCCTTACTGCTAGTGGTGCTCGTGCGAAGAGGGAGGTGCGGGGGAGGCCTATGATTGAACCCCTCCTCCCCGATCTATTGTGTCAATCTACCCGTGGAGGAGGAGCTCCTCCCCTTCAGTGGCTATGCCGGCTTAGTTGCATGGGAGGGATTGAGCCCAATGTTGCCACTGTCAATGGCAAGGGACGGTGCTCCACCACGGTGCTCCACCCCTTCTCGTGGTGGGGCACCGATTGGGTGAAGAAGAAGGAGGAGGGGGCCAATGCCATCCCTTCCTCCCTATCGTACGCCTTTGATTTGGGGAAAAAAAAAAGATTGGGGGAGGTGGGCCGTAGCCGCACTCCTTTTCCTTTTTCGGTAGCCTTCCCTCACGAGGGAGAAGAGAGGCTCGAAGGGAGAAGGGGCTGAATCCATGGACACCTCCTCCTCTCCATCCCTGTTGGCCGATCCTGGAGGGGCCGGGGAGGTAGAGACCACCCTTCTTCAGATATGGAGGGACGAGATTCTTCCGTCTTTTTTATTTGGGCCGTTGATTTCAATGCTTCATTAACCACATGGATGTTAATACGTGTACCACAGTCGAGGGTAAAATGATCTGATCAGAATTTGGGGATGTTGACTAGCAGTCGCTCACAGTCAAGTAACAGAATGGGGTAAGTCAAAATTTCCACCGACCACGTGGCACCATTTTAATTTTCAGAAATTCTGATTAATCTTAGCCCTCCACAACATAGATCCTATCTATCACAGATTCAGAGTGGGCAGTATTTTTACCTCGGACATGCTATCCACCAGCTCGTTCGCCACCGTGACGTAGGACTGCCGGCGGCTCTCCGGCAGCGTTGTGATGGCATTCTTGAGGTCGGAGTCGAGGTAGGCCTGCTTGAGGCGGATGTAGAAGAGGACGTACCTCCACGACATGGTGTCGAGCATGTGCCGCAGGTCGCGCATCCCCTCCGCCGTCTGCCGGATCCGGGCCACCGCCTCCTCCGGCGACAGCCCCGGCTGGAAGTAGCGCTCCTTTATGAACGAGTGGGTGCCCCAGCTCTGCGCCTCGGCCGGCTGCGGGCGCCACGCCGCGACCATGGCCGAGGCCGCCATGACGGCCGAGAAGGCGGCCCATCGGCGTGTCGTCGTCCGCGCTGGCTTCCCCTCGCCGGAGGCGGCGGAGGATGAGGAAGGGACGGTGTGATGGCGGGGGTCCTGGTGGTGGTGGTGCATGGTCATGTTGGTGTGGCATAGGATCATGTGCTTTGCGAAGCTCCCCATTGGAGGAGGAGAAGAATTGGTTGGTGGGAGTGAGGCAGTATGGATGGTGCAGCTTGCTGCTGATAAAGTAGCAGCCATCCAACATTCTACCACGTGTCACTCGGGTTATCCCCATGCTAATAGAAATAAATCGATGGAAAAATAAAAAAGAAAAATTTTATTCATACCCCAAAAATATATAATTAGCCCTCATTTTCAACAAACTTGAACACACCTCGATTTTTTCAATCATACCCTCTTTTTATCTCAAAAATACCCTTTCTCTTACACCCATCTTGAATACACCCCAGTTAAATGGCCCGCTCATCTTGATCATACCCCATTCCTTTCCGATGTTGAAGCCCCATGAGTATAGGATATCCCTTTCCTTTCCGATGTTAAAGCCCCATTAGTAGAGAGAGAGAGAGAGAGAGAGAGAGAGAGAGAGAGAGAGAGAGAGAGAGAGAGAGAGAGAGAGATGTCTCTCTTGTTTTTCCATTGCTGGAGTGGTTAGATCTCATTTGGAGGAATCCGATCGGGAGAATCTCGAATGCAATTTCTTTTCCATTGCAGTCGATGCCCAAAAGGTTATGTTTTAGGTTTTAGTTGGATGTGGGGTTTAAGATAAGGGTATAATTGATATTTTAATTTTTTTTTGTAAGTTACTTGAAACGGATGGGAGCCAGGGGCTAGTTACAGATTTTTGGGGTATGAATAAAATTTCCCAAAATAAATAGGGCAAATTGGTGGTAGGTCCTTATGATATATCTTCTTTAGCGATAAGGATGGTAAAGTGATGCTTTAGCAATAAGTCATTCCGTTTGGACAAAACATCTATTTTAGCACTATATATAGGGATACAATAAAATCACACGAAGAGTAACATTTTAATAATAATTAGTAGCATTTGTTACAGTGGTTTCGCTGTAGCAATTTTTTTTAAAAAACAAGATTTCTCGAGAAAAAAATTACAACAGTGATCTCACTATAGCAAATGTAATTCTTAATTACCGAAATGTTAGTCTCAACATTTGTGATGGTGCATATTGTTACTTTTTATTGCAGTGAAGAGTAACATTTATGTTTCTAGTATTAGGGACAATTTTATTATTTAAAGAAGCAAAAAGTCAACGAAAGGACTTGCTGTAAATGCATCTTTTTCGGAAGGGACTTGATGCAAAACTATTTTGTTGTATGTTATTTTACTAAGAGAAATGCTATTCACCCCGAAGATTTTTCTGATTTCGCCGGCCCGATTGATGTGGCAGTGTGCAACTGGTGCTGTTAAAGATTCTAACATCGCTAGTGGGTTTCGCGGCTGGAAGGATGTTTTTGGGTGTTGCCCTGCCCATGACTCCATGAGGAATGCTAAGCCTATTAGACATTTTGCAACCCATGAGCTATCTGTTTAAACCCAGATTGCTATTAGGGATGAAAACCACTCACTCTCTCTCTCTCTCTCTCTCTCTCTCTCTCTCTCTCTCTCTCTCTCTCTCTCTCTCTCCTTGTGGGTTGATGGCTATTGGGCCAAGATCTGTGCGAGCTTGCCGGGCTTGGCCCATGCCATACCGTACTAAAACCGATACAATAAGGAACCATGAGAGCTTTAACTCCACATTTCAATAGATTGATGGTTTTATCAAGCATATGTGAATAATTAGTTAAAAGATGGGAAAACTAATACACAATTCAACCTATTGAATGTCACCAGGAATAGTCCCACATCGGCGGCTAAGGAGGGGTGTATCATTGGCTTCATATGCCTGCTGTGTTCCACTCCTTAGATAGGCCTTTTGGAGCACTCCGGATGATGTCACATGGTATCAGAGTTGGGCTCACTCCATCTCCTCCAATAGTACCCAAATTGATACCCAGATGTATGGGTCAGATATGTTGCAGACGAATTTCTCACATCATGCGAAATGCAAAGCAAAAGGCCAGAGCTTAACAAATTACAATGCTAGTTTTTAGGTTTATCAAAAATTACTTTTTACAAATAATAGTGTACTAAATAATACTAATATGCGTATTAATGATTTTGTGATAAGATGATGATGATGTTGACAAGGTTTTAAGTGTCGACTGAATATGAAAATTTGAAATTTTGATCAAAATTGACCGAAAATTTGAATTTGATAATTCTAGTTCTAAAACCGAAATTGACCAAAATGGATCAAGATTTATAGTTTCAACTCCACTTCCGAAAGTCGAAAATAAAATCGATCAAAATTTTGACCAAATTTAGCCCAAAATTGATCAAAATTATTGAAATTGACTGAAATAGTCAGTCCCCTTGGTTCGACTCTCATTTCATTTCGGTCTTGGTTGAAATTAAAATATTTCGCCCAAATTTCATAATTTAGGCCGAAATTTGAAACCATTGTTGTTGAACTTACAAAAATTATTATAAATTAGTAGCGTAAAAATATTCGTAAGACTTCTAGCTACCAATCTCTTTATCCTTGTATCCGTTTTAAACATGTACATAGGGTTCATTGGTTGGAGGTGTTGTAGTCCAAACTAATAGTAATTCTGACAACAAAACGCAACACGGCCATTTGGTTGGTCGAGTTGTGATCAAACTACCGTATTTCGAACGACTAAGTGGGCGCTTTTGTTGTAGTTTGAACTACAACCAAAATTTGTGGAAGTACAAACTACACTATTTGAACTACGATCCGGCGAAGTTTCAACTTTCATTGTAGTGGGTCAAACTACCTCCCCAACCCGACCGCTCTGCGTCAGCTACCTCCATCGCTATCGAAAACATATTGTAGAGACAAAATATTATATAAAGAGAATAGTGTAGAAAATGAATAATGTGGAGAGAGTCAGTGTAATAGAATGGGAACATTGTAAAGAGAAAATGTTGTAGTACTGTAGGAGAAAAAGATATTGTATACAGAATATTATAGAGGGAAAATAGCATAGGGAGAAAATATTGTAGAGAGACAGTTTCAGAGAGAAAATATAGGGGATATAAAATATTATAGAGTGCCGAAGAGATTTGTACAGAGAAAATGCAATAGATAGAAGATATTCTATGAAGAGAAAGTTATAGAAAGAGAAAATATTATAGAGATAGAATATTGTAAAGGTAAAACATTATAGAGAAAGTGGGTCAAACAAAACAATGGATTTTACAGTAATCCAAATAGTTGAGTTTCAACTTTCAACTACATGTAGTTGTCATTACAACTATAATTGTATTTGAAACTCTGCCAACCAAACGGCCCTTAACTGCATCTACTGCTGGCATTATTCTACAAGAATTTAAAATAAGCTAAAAACATCAGTTATTTGGAATCCGGCCTTAGAATATTTGGTTATCCTCATATTTATTAAACGTCTTGAATGTTGACTAATTCAAGTTTTTCTTAAATCATTATACCGACTCAACCCCAGTAATCTACGCCATTCCCTATGCACTTTCAAGTCAAATCTGCGACCCTTTCCTTGCAACATCCTACATTGTACATTACACTTATCCAAACTATCGTAATATGTATTCCATACTATAGTCACCATTTGGTTTATTCAATTCCAATCTTATCCACCATGGATTTACAACATATATCTAACTTAGAATCCTCATCTCCATAATATCAATTTGTGTGCATGTATCAACTTCATCGACCAAAAGCACGACATTGCCCTTCCACTTCATCCATCCCATTTAAGTTTTATTTGTAATATCAAAGATCTATCGATGGTCTCTTTGAATAATAGAATCCAGTTAATAAATAGAATTACATTTGGTTACAATCGTTCATTTATTTTGATCTTCGTTTTATTTTTTTAAGAAAAAGACACCCTTACCCACCTTTACCCTTCCTAGGTTGCACCCGGTTACTACATTCACTACGGACCACCACCGAGGTTAGAATGTTATATTAGTGCTAGCAGGAGAAGTCAAGTATCAATTGCTCTACATCAACATTATATTATATTAATCTCGTTAGATACAGTCAATCTTTAGATCCTTATCCTCCAAAACTTCCTTCTATTGTTCAATTTTAGTATTGGGCCTTCTCTAGAGTCTAGACAGGTTAATTAAAACTATATTCACGTGCAAATAACATCACAGTGTTTCCTTTTGGATTCACGGCATTAAAACTAGAATGAAAAGGTAGCAGATCCCTAATGACAAATATGATCCATAATTCTAATTAGGGGGGTCCTTCTTAAAAATCATTTTAACTCAAAAATGATGAAACCATTGGGAATGATCCATTGTTTCATTTGTCAAAGGATACATATAATCAGAGGGACCATAGGTTTGGCGTGATACATACACAATCAGTCACTTCATATTGCGTACTTCGTAGACACAAAAATGATGAATCTATTTTGGAATCCACTCATCGATTCATTTGCAAACAAAGAATGCTTTTGGCCGATTCGATGTCCAGAGATATAACATGGGAGAAAAGAGAAGCGTACCCGAGTGTATTAAGAAAATAAATCAAGCCCTTGCTATGTGGCGATTAATATATCACACATTCACACTTGGAAGAGTGCTGATTAAACTGTTACCCGCTTCCGGCTTCTGCACTCCTCTCCCCCACATCGAGTCTCTGACATGCAACACATCATTCCATCGGCCCACGCTTGCATAGATGTGCGAGAGAAGGACATAATCACTGCTATGATTGGGTTCCAACTCTTCAAGATGCTTCCGCACGCGCTCACCTAGTTCGAGATCCCCATGAACTCGGCACGCCCCCAGCAATGTTCTCCACACCACAGCATTGCCCTCCATCGGCATGCTTCTTGTTAGTTCATACGCCTCCCTAACGTGCCCAGCTCGACCGAGCAGATCGACCATGCATCCGTAGTGCTTTATGGAGGGCGTTATGCCGTAATCGCTTGCCATGCTATCGAAATACGTCCTCCCTTCTTCTACCAGACCTCCGTGACTGCAAGCACAAAGCAAACCCAGGAAAGTGATGTCATTAGGGTCCTCAAACTCCTGCTCTCGCATTCTATCAAAGAGTCGTATCGCATCATCGGAGTGCCCGTGCATGGCGAATCCTAATATAACCGAGTTCCATGACACCACGTTCCTCTCCTTCATGTCCTCGAAAACCCGGAGCGCTCTGTCGATCGCTCCGCACTTGGCGTACATATCAATCAGAGAGTTTGAGACGGAGGGGTTCCGGTCGAGCATCGAACTACTAATATTCGAGTGGACCCATCGGCCAAAATCCAACGCGCCCAGCTCCGAACACGCCGACAGAACGACGACCAGCGTGGCCTCATCGGGCCCGAAACCACTACGCTGCATCCGGAGGAACATCCCCAGAGCCTCACCGCATTGCCCGCAGTGGACGTACCCATCGATGAGGGTGTTCCACGACACGAGATCTCGGTCGGGTATTTCGTCGAACATCTGGCGGGACGTCCCCATGTCCTTGAACAGGGCGTACATGTGGATGAGGGTGTTCCGCACGAAGACATGGGTGCCCAGGCCGTGCTTCAGCACGCAGCCGTGGATCTGCCGGCCCAGCCCGGCCGCCTCCAGCTGGCCGCAGATCTTGAGCAGGAAGCAGAAGGTGAAGTTGTCGGCCGCCTTCCCCCGCTCGCGCATCCTCTTGTAGAGCAGGAACGCCTCCTCGGCCCGGCCGGCCCTCCCGAATCCTCTGATCATGGTGTTGTAGAGGAACCCATCGGGCCATTTGATCTGCTCAAAGAGCAGGCAGGCGTGGCCCATGGCCCCCTGCGCTGAAACGGAGCAGAAGGTGATGATCCTGCCGGCCACGAAGACGTGCTGCTCGAAGCCGGTCCGGACGATCCGGGCGTGGATCTGGGTGAGCTCCCTCATGGTGGAGCATGATTTGAAGAGGGAGACGAGGGTTTGCTCCCGCGAGTTGCAGCTCTCGTGGGGGCCTGCTGCTGCTGTTGGGTGATCGGAGGGGA
Source organism: Chamaelirium japonicum (assembly GCA_947650365.1). Classification (NCBI taxonomy): domain Eukaryota; kingdom Viridiplantae; phylum Streptophyta; class Magnoliopsida; order Liliales; family Melanthiaceae; genus Chamaelirium; species Chamaelirium japonicum. The sequence goes on from OX393549.1 coordinate 88,379,225, forward strand.
GAGGAGAAGACTCATGGGCCGGCTGCGGAAGCGATGGAGCATCCGAGAGGTGGTTGATGAAGCGGCGGCTCGACAATGGGATTCTGATGAGCTGTTTCATGTAGAAAACATAGCGCGGGATGTTTAGACGGGTTCGGCTCCTGTCTCCGACTGATGATCGTCTCCCCTATTGGTGGCTGACGATTTGGGGCGTGACATGTGGCGATACAAAAACCAACGGATAGGATGACCTCAGGGGGGATACCACTTAGGGGTGGGACATGGGCGGCTCTGATCCGAACCCGAACCCGACCCGTCCAACCCAAACAATGGACAAACATGAGCAAAGCTGGTTAAAAGCTTGGACGGATTTGGACAAAAAAAGATCAACCTGATTTTATAGGTTTTTTTTTCCATCAATTTATGTACACAAGAATTTCTAATTGGGCAACGTGCCCATTATTTTGCAAATTGGGCAACCCAAACAACTAGAATGGGCAAACATGGGTTGGGCTTCCACGGGTTCTACGAGCAAAATGGGTTAAGGTTTGTGCAAGTCGGGTTGGGCATGGGCAGACCCTTCAACCCGCCCAAGTCCCTGTTGGGTGTGTGTGTGTTAAAACCACACTTTTAGTCCCATATCGGTTAGGGGAGAAATCCCCTACCAACATATAAGGATTTGCCCACTTCCCCCCACTAGTCATCACACTAGAGGAGGGGCTCCACTAGCTCACACACGCGCGCGCGTGTGTGCCGTGCCGGGCCGGGCCGGGCTTGGGCTTGGGCGGCGCGTGTGTGTGCGCCCACGGACCCGGACACGATAGCACCTCCGAAATGGGCTGGCCCGCACCTGCCCTCTTTTTGTTTTTTGCTTTTAAGTCCTCCCCCATTTATTAAATTCCTTTTTGGCTACTAGCCGTTTTGCATGCGACCCGTTGCTGCATGCGAGCCGTTACGAGACTGCTCTCTGCGAGCTGTAACGTGCGAGGTTAATGGGCTTAATCGCAGCCCATTAACCGCTCCCCTCTTTCAGCCTCCCATTAACAGCCCGAGGCCTATATAAGGCCCGGTGCAGCCATGGGATGGATACACTCCGAAAATCGAAATTCCTCCCTGCTTACTGCCTCTCTCTCTTCCATTCTCTTGTGCCGTGTTGCTGTAGTGCTGCCCCTTTGCTCCGAAGAGATTCCCTCTCTCGGACCAAAGCTTTGCTGCGGTGCTGCCTCCCGGCCTCGAGAAGATCGTCATCGAGTCGCTGGGTTCCTGAAAGTCTACGAGGTTCGCAAAGCCTTCTTGGAGTCGTGCCGACGAGAAGGAGGTCGCCTGACCGGGGTCGCCGTATCTCCGAGAAACATTGCCACGAGACCCGCACGAGGGGGGCAATAAGATTCTTGGGACAGTGCCTAGCACGCTTCGACCACAGGCCAGAGTTTCTAACTCTTCGTTTGTCCTAATATTAGATCTAAAATAATCGACTTGCATCTAATAGAGAAATCTAAATAATTAGATATATTTTAGATAGATTGTATCTCCCTTTTAGAAAAGTTCGGCAAGGTGAATGACGGTTCCATAGAACCCGCTCTGCCTTGGCAAACAATTTCTAAAAGAAATTTGTGACTTGTCCTTGTTTGCTAAAATAACCTTTGCTAATCAATTTTAATATTAATAATTTGGTTAAATCCTAAATTTGCTAGTTTAGAACGATTAGATTTCCAACAATCCAAGAATCTTATTGTATATTTAATCGTTCATCATATTATCATTCTATTGTGTAATTCATTTTGGTAGTATTGTTATCATAGAATAAATAGTTTCATTATTAGTCGTTAAAAGTTGCGCTATAGTTATTAGTCAAAATTATTTTTCCTACAAAAGTTAATTAAAAGCATACATTTTAGAAAAGACTAAGAGTCATTATTTGGAATATTCCACTGCCTACGGTGTCTAGAAAGGCTTGACAAACCGGCATTAAATTACCCAAGGTAGCTTGGTATTTGAGCGAGCCTAGTGCTCCACCTCCTACCTGGAGCCCATCTGACCGTTAGGATTTGGAAGTTTCATTTTGACTTCTGAAAGTCAAATCTATACAGTGTGCTTTAAAATTGACAAAACTCATTTTTCAATCCACAGATTTCAACTCCTTTCTTTGGTCCAAAATGGCCTCACCAAACCGTGAAACCCTTAGTGCCAAACCCGAAAAGTTTGACGGGTCTAACTTCAAGAGGTGGCAGAACCAGATGCGATTTTGGCTAACCACACTTGGGTTACTGTCAGCCATAGGTGAAACCGCACCAGGAGTATCCAATGGGTCTAGCCAAACTCGTCGTACCCGAGCCTCCACTTCTCAACCAGAAACTGAACAAACTTCTGGCATTCTCACTAGGACCCCAGAAGAAATCAACTACCATGGCCTTCATAGGATCCTAGGGGCCTTATCTGATAGATTATACGATATCTATTATATCATTCAAAACCCTAAGGACCTATGGGATACCCTAGAGCGTAAGTATGGCCTAGATGATGCTGGAGTAAAACGCTTCAAAGCGTCTGACTTCAACAGCTTCAAAATGGTTGACTCCAAACCCATGAATGATCAGATTCATGAGTTTGAGAACCTAGTCCAACATCTGAAGACTAATGGTTCCACCCTTGATGAAACCTTCCAGATAGCCTGTCTTATAGATAAACTACCTGCTTCTTGGTCTGAATTCTCTAAGCACCTAAGTCATACCCAAGGTGACCTAACCCTAACTCAAGTTCTAAACTCTATTAGAATTGAGGAGCAACATAGGCTCAGGGAAAAGGGATCCTCTGAATCCAAACCCAAGGTCAACAACATAGAGGGTCAACCGTCTAAGCCATTCCAAAAACCTAGACATAAGTTCCAGAAGAAACCCTTCCACCCTAAGCCTAAGCCATATACCAAGAAGCCATACCATAGCAACCATAACCCAAACCTTCCCAAGGACCAAAAGAAGGAAGGAGTGCGTTGCTGCTACGTCTGCGGTCGGACCAATCACATGGCCAACCAATGCTTCTACAAGAAGACAGCACCACCTCCAAATCCAAGAAGAAATGGTCCAACGCCACCCGGCTCCCAAGTCAACATGGTGACCTCTGGAGCTGGCTCTTCTGGGACCGCTTTCAGGTCTGTTCTCTTCACCCCTGAAGTTAACATGACCTTTCAAGCATTTGATTGGTGGATTGACACAGGAGCTAACATTCATGTTTGCTCTGATCAATCTTTGTTTTCCACCTATCAAGTCTCAGGTGGAGGAGCTCTAAGTATGGGGAACAATGCTGAGGCTCGTGTACTAGGGATAGGACGGATCGACCTGAAGCTGACGTCGGAGAAGACCCTGACCCTGCGCGGAGTCCACCATGTTCCGGAGATTAGGAGGAATCTAATTAGTGGGTCCTTATTAGTCCAACAGGGCTATAAGCTTGTATTTGAGTCCAATAAGGTTGTAATCACCAAAGGAATGAATTTTATTGGAAAAGGATTTCTTTCTGATGGTTTGTTTAAATTGAATGTATTCAATCCTTCTTCTACTATCTTAAATGTTGAGTCTTCGGTCACTTGGCACCAAAGACTAGGTCATGTAAATTATAATTCTATTAAGAAACTCATGACCTTAAACATTATTCCTAAATCCGATACTAGGAATCTCGACAAGTGCGAGATATGCGTAGAAGCCAAACAACCTAAGAAACCCTTTAAAACCATCGATCGAGACTTCCATATACTTGAATTAATTCACAACGATGTCTGTGATTCTGGGAGAACCTCGAGAGGTGGCAATAGATATTTTGTAACGTTCATAGATGACGCTTCAAAATATTGCCACCTATACCTTATTAAAACTAAGGATGAAGTACTCAGTAAATTTAGAATTTACAGAGCTCTGGTTGAAAACCAATTAGATGAAACCATTAAGATCCTTAGGTCAGACCGAGGAGGGGAGTACACCTCAAATGAGTTAAGTGAATACTGTGATGACTATGGAATACTCCATGAAGTCACAGCTCCTTACACTCCCCAATCCAACGGTGTAGCGGAGAGGAAAAACAGGACCCTAATGAACATGGTTAATTCCATGTTACTAAGCCTTGGAGCGCCAGAGAACTTGTGGGGGGAAGCCCTAATGACGGCTTGTTTTATCCTTAACCGTATTCCCTTTAAACATAATGACTTGACCCCATACGAAGTATGGAAACATAGAAAACCTAACTTAGAATATTTAAAAGTGTGGGGGTGCCTAGCTAAGGTAAAAATCCCCGATCACAAAAGAAAGAAGATAGGACCCAAGACTATAGATGCCATCTTTATTGGTTACGCTTCAGAAAGTAACGCTAATCGCTTTTTAGTGTTTAACTCTGAAATAAGCGAAATAGCCAATAACACCATAATCGAAGCAAGAGATGCCTCATACTTCGAAAACATCTTTCCTTATAAGACTAGGATCAACACTAGGATTAATACCAATAACCAGGCCTCCAGTTCTAATCAAGTAACTCAGATCGAACCTGAAGTCCAATTAGAACCTGAAGACTAGACTGAACCGGTAACTCAAACCGAACCTAGGAGGAGTAAACGTGCCCGTGTAGAGAAAGTCTTTGATGACTTCTATGCACTTATGGTGGAGAACTCTCCCTCCACCTATACAGATGCAATGAAGTCCATAGACTCACCTTTTTGGAAAGAAGCCATAGATAACGAGATCCAATCTATTCTTCAAAACCATACCTGGGAACTCACCAATTTACCTCCTGGTTGTAAAACCATAGGATGTAAATAGGTGTTTAAGAAAAAACTTAGACCCGACGGTACCATAGATAAATTTAAGGCACGACTTGTAGCCAAAGGCTTTACCCAAAAACCTGGGGTAGACTACTTTGATGTCTACTCACCTGTCGCTAGGATAACCATGATTAGGATCCTCATCGCCTTAGCTTCAATCTATAAGCTAGTCATACATCAAATGGATGTAAAGACTGCTTTCTTGAATGACGACCTTAATGAGGAAATATACATGGACCAACCCGAGGGATTTACTGCACCTGGACAAGAGGGAAAGGTGTGTAAGTTAATTCGATCACACTAGATCGCGTGTTAAGCCCCAAAACAATGGCACATGAAATTCGATGAAGTTATCTTATCCTATGGATTTGATATCAACACAACAGATGAATGTGTATACCATAAAGTAGATGGTAATAATATTGTCATCTTATGTTTGTATGTTGACGATATTCTGATATTCGGTTCAAACATACAAATCATAAATGATATCAAACATTTTTTGTCCCAAAACTTCGACATGAAAGATATAGGACAAGCCGACGTTATTTTGAACACTAAGATCATTAGGAAGGACAATGGTTTAGTGTTATCCCAATCCCACTATGTCGAGAAAATCCTTAGGAAATTTTACGACCCCGATTGTCAACCAGTATCCACACCATATGATCCAAATACCCATCTAACAAAGAATACTGTACTTCCTAGACTACAGAGCGAGTATGCTCAAATCATAGGATCGCTAGGTTTTCTAGCAAACTATACTCGACCCGATATTGCTTACGCGGTAAATAGACTTAGTCGTTATACGTCTAACCCGAATTTGTCCCATTGGAATGCATTAGAAAGAATTTTTAGATACCTTAAGGGAACCATATCATACGGTCTCCACTATAGTGGATATCCAGCTGTATTAGAGGGATACTCTGATGCTAACTGGATTAGTGACTCAATAGATATTAAGTCCACAACCGGATATGTATTCCTACTAGGAGGTGGAGCCATATCTTGGAAATCCACCAAACAAACTGTTATAGCTAGGAGTACCATGGAATCAGAAATGATAGCGCTAGATACCACTAGCACAGAAGCAGAATGGCTTCGAGATCTTCTATATGAGATCCCACTGATAGAAAAGCCTTTACCGGCTATACCTATCCATTGTGATTGTCGATCAGCTATTGATAAATGTAATCAAGAAAACGCTGATGTGAAAATAAATCGACATCTGAAAGTGAGACATAGATCTCTCAGATATAAGATGAAAAATCAAATAATTGCCCTAGATTTTGTTAGGTCCGAAAAGAATTTGGCGGATCATCTAACTAAGGGCCTTTCTAGGACAGTGGTCTTAGAATCGTCGAGGGGGATGGGATTAAGCCCATAAGAAAAATCACCGCAGTGGGAACCCAACCTCACGGAGGTTCAATGGGTAGAAACAAACTGTAGTAGTGATTGAAAATGAGGAGCACTGAATAATGCTCCCGTCCCTATGACGTCAGTGCTTATTAAAAGCAAGGGTTAGGATGAGTTTAAAACTCTTAATAAGTCCAAGACCCATGAGGCGGGGTGTCGCCTTGCTCACACCCCTATTAGGACTTACCTATATGTATGTCATTGTGAGGCCGCAACTCTGGGACCAGGGCAGCTCCCTAGAAACATATAAGAAAAGATATATGCGCAAGGCCATTAATAGCGCAACCCGCTTAGAACCATCGAAAACTATACTACGTGTACTACTTGTAGAAACCCGATAAATGAGGCTGGTTCAAGGCGTAGTCCACCAAGCCCTTACGGATGTATACAACTGTACTAAGTGGAGGTTCAAACCGGAAGGTACCTACACCTACTGCGTAGTATAAGGAATCCAGCAAAGTCTTTTTATTTTACATTTTAAACTTTTTAATTATTTAATATTTAGTGGTTTTAAACACATGTGGGGGATTGTTGGGTGTGTGTGTGTGTTAAAACCACACTTTTAGTCCCATATCGGTTAGGGGAGAAATCCCCTACCAATATATAAGGATTTGCCCACTTCCCCCCACTAGTCATCACACTAGAGGAGGGGCTCCACTAGCTCACACACGCGCGCGCGTGTGTACCGTGCCGAGCCGGGCCGGGCCGGGCTTGGGCATGGGCATGGGCTGGGCGGCGCGTGTGTGTGCGCCCACGGAGCCGGACACGGTAGCACCTCCGAAATGGGCTGGTCCGCACCTGCCCTCTTTTTGTTTTTTGATTTTAAGTCCTCCCCCATTTATTAAATTTCTTTTTGGCTACTAGCCGTTTTGCATGCGACCCGTTGCTGCATGCGAGCCGTTACGAGACTGCTCTCTGCGAGCTGTAACGTGCGAGGTTAATGGGCTTAATCGCAGCCCATTAACCGCTCCCCTCTTTCAGCCTCCCATTAACAGCCCGAGGCCTATATAAGGCCCGGTGCAGCCATGGGATGGATACACTCCGAAAATCGGAATTCCTCCCTGCTTACTGCCTCTCTCTCTTCCATTCTCTTGTGCCATGTTGCTGTGGTGCTGCCCCTTTGCTCTGAAGAGATTCCCTCTCTCGGACCAAAGCTTTGCTGCGGTGCTGCCTCCCGGCCTCGAGAAGATCGTCATCGAGTCGCTGGGTTCCTGAAAGTCTACGAGGTTCGCAAAGCCTTCTTGGAGTCGTGCCGACGAGAAGGAGGTCGCCTGACCGGGGTCGCCGTATCTCCGAGAAACATTGCCACGAGACCCGCACGAGGGGGGCAATAAGATTCTTGGGACAGTGCCTAGCACGCTTCGACCAAAGGCCAGAGTTTCTAACTCTTCGTTTGTCCTAATATTAGATCTAAAATAATCGACTTGCATCTAATAGAGAAATCTAAATAATTAGATATATTTTAGATAGATTGTATCTCCCTTTTAGAAAAGTTCGGCAAGGTGAATGACGGTTCCATAGAACCCGCTCTGCCTTGGCAAACAATTTCTAAAAGAAATTTGTGACTTGTCCTTGTTTGCTAAAATAACCTTTGCTAATCAATTTTAATATTAATAATTTGGTTAAATCCTAAATTTGCTAGTTTAGAACGATTAGATTTCCAACAGTCCCACCCCTAATACCACCACCTATGGCCGTCACCCACCACCTGTCGCCGTCGGCCGGCCATTGCCACCTCCACCACCCGCTCCCGCCGACGACCACCCTTGCCGACTACCAGCAACCACCCCTACCGACCACTAGCCACTCGTCGTCACCCCACCAGCCACCACACGAATACGGCGGGTGGTGTCTGGAGGGGCAACGGTGGGTGGTCTGCAGGGGTGATATTGACAGTGGTAGTGGACAGCGGCGGTGGGTGGTGGCCGACGGTTTGTAAGGGTGGTTAGCGGGCAGTGACCAACACTGATGGTGGCCAGTGGCGGTGACCAAATGGAAAGGTGGTTGGCAGTGGCGGCATGTGGTGGGCGGCAACCAAGGGTGGTGGCATCCGTCCTTGGGTTCATCCCATGCTCATAGATCGGGCCCATTCGTTTTCAGATAACCACATGTCGCTCCCTAAATCGTCATCGACCAATAGGGGAGACGATCATTAGTGGAGAGGAGTCACCCTTTATATACAACCTTTCTCTGATCCATAAATCATGAGTAGAAAGGTTTGAGCCCAGTCCCAGCCCAATCCACCAAGCAATATATGCATTGGGATAAATCCAGGTTGGCCTTGGCAGGCCCAGGCCAACTTTTGTCTGATTTCCCGCTATGATGGTAAATGTATAGGGATTTAACAACAATCAGCTGTATAAGAACTGATTTGGATGTGTTTCCAATTGATAGCTCGGTTGGTAAAACATGCAATATGTGGCCTTTGGTCGAGTACAATCTTGAGGGAAAGTTCGTTTCACGGTGTCCATATTGGGAGTTAATCAAGAACGGCTCCAACATGGGAGAGAGGAAGCAGTACCAAGGCATGAGCTTTTTTTTTTTTTTGGTACATTCAAGGGGGATGTCACAAGCGGACCTCCAGGAGGCGCCACAGGCCGGCACAAACCCAAAACCACCCCAACAACAGGGAGAAAGGCATGAGCTTGTTGATACACTATTGCCAACTTACATATACAATCCTGATCTGGTGCTCCCTTTATTGTACTCACCACCATACTCATCAACCATTTTATGGCCTCTATTAGAATTTGCTGATTTTTTTTTGATGTAATCATTTAACTTTATATTGAAAATCCATAAAAAATTAGCCAATTCCAAAACATCTAGGTTGATCAAATTTGAAATTGTTTAAATAGACGGTCAATAAAAGTTTTTTTGATGGTCCAGCTATTCTAAACCCCACCCAATTAAGCCCTTTCATATTCCTCAGTGTCCTTTGCTGCGCCCTCGAGTATGAAAATGAAAAATAAACAGCAAGTATCACTTTAAATATGCTTGAAAACGAATATATAACTTGTTGACTATGGTGGTTAAATAAAGCAAACGATTGATCACAAAAACAAAAGATAAAACACAATCAACAGAACTATTCTTTCAACCCTCTATTTGAACAATTTCAAATTAGGTGAGAGATCTCATGATTCTCTATTTAGATTCTATGATTTGATTATTTTTAGCTGTTGTTCGTACCTGGCACTTTTTTATTGGTGATTGTTTTCAACGGACACGATTAGCTCCTTAAAGGACAAGATACCTTGATCATCGAGATGGTCAGATGTTTGCAGCAGTAGACTAGCTCGACGTCGAAGTACCACCTGCACTCGAGTTCACACATAAGGTGATATGTTCAATTTATATGAAGGACTACTATAAACATCATGGTGAGGGGCTCTCTACCGCCGCTTTCATGGCATTCTGTGTCGTTGTGTCCACCCTATGCCCAAGTCGCTGGACTACCAGGTTGACCAGATCCTCCTGACGCAGGCATGTCTGCTCCTCCGCAAGTGGTGCCGGAGCCGGGTGTCGAGGGGCGCGAGAAGAGATCGCCGAGCAAGGGGCTGGCCTTGTCCCGTCATTCTTCCGACGTTGGGGATGTTGATGTCCCTTATTTGAGGATGATGGTTCTCTGGAAGGTGTGGTGTAGGTACGGCCCTCCAGGACCAACACGAACCGTTATTCTGCCTCGGTAGGTTTGGGGCCAAGTCGGTCCCAAACGTCGGGACGTGAATTGCTATGCTCAGGCTCGGGAACCTGAGGAGCGGCAACTCATCTTGCTAAGCCTCGGAGCATGTCTTCGATCACACCATTGTTTTGGACGCTTGGAGCATGCCTCCGGGGGCTCCTTTCCAGCGCGTGGTGACGCCGGGAGGTTCTCTCTTGAGACCGACTCTTGGCCGGAGTTCGGGATTGTCCTCGACTCCGATGAGGCGATCCCAGAGATATGTCTGTCGATGAGCGTGGCCCTTTGCCGCCAAGTCGCCATCCTTTGGAACAGTTTCTCTTGGTTGGCCAAGAGAGCTTCTAGTAGTTGATGCGAAGGAAGAGGGGCAGGAGGATCCTGACTCTCGTTCGGGTGGAGCCCTCTACCGACGTAGGAGGAGGATGTAAGAGCGGCTGACTTCTCCTTGCCTTGGCGAGTCGTCACAACGGATGTATCTTGTTGGAGAGGAAGTTGAAGTTGATCACGTTAAGATGGGAGAGGATCCTACAGACGACGCCAGAGAATGTAGGGGGGGGGGAACCCGCTGGCCACACCCGATCGTTAGATGGAACAGATAGTCCTCCATTGCCTTTCCGCAGTGCTTGCAAAAAGACCGAGGCTCACCTTCGAGCCAAGGCCCCTCCAGCGCTCAAGTTAGGAAAGGGAGTGATGTGTGTAGTGTGGTCCTGGGTGTCGAAAGCGAATTACCTCCCACGGGTACGAAATGCTTACCTGTCCATGAAGGGGAAAGGTTTCTTTTGTAGACTTACATGCACTCAATCTCTGCGATCTATCCTCCGATGATCTCGGGATGGTTATGGCAGATCCCCTCCGATCGAACGCCATTCAAACCTTTCCTTCTATGCTCTCGTGGATTATGGGCGTTACACCTTATCGCGGGTAACCCACGATCCTAACGGGTGAGATATCCTCGGGATTGCCCAGCCTGGCGAGTCTCCCGGTAGTTACAGCACCTTCCGATCTTTTCTTGCCTGATGGCAGTTCTTTTACGTCGATCAGGTCGGGCTACAGGTGCGCATGGGTAGTCGGGCCAAGTGTGCAACCTGCCCAACTTCGTTCCCAACCTGGCTTCCGTCGGAGAGCTCGGGCTCCTCCGATCTTCTTCCTAGGGTCAGTCTCTACCTGTTGGTGCAACCCATTGACCGGGTCTGGTCGACTTGGACTCGGTCCACCCTCAACTGGTACTTCGGCTCCCCATATTGGACCAAGCCAGGTGGTCCAGTTGTACACGTGTCAACATCCGGTGAGTTTGGTAGAAAACCCTTTCTACAACCTCGTCTCCTTCCGTCCCCTCCTCCCCTTTGTCACCAATTGATTCCTATGGTCCTCCTAGTGCTCCTAACGCCTTTGGTACTCCGTTTGCTACGCTCAGTCCGTCGTCGCCGATTGCGGATCCTCACCCACCTCCTCGATACCCTCAGTGCGAGCACCACCCACCTGATAATTTTAGCTTTGGCTTTGGACCGCCTGATCATTTTGATTTTGCCATAGTCACCTCCTACTTGCCATAGGTCACTACCTTTCTTGCCACCCTTTACTTTGACCAGAAGCCTAGATCGTACCAGGAGGCATTCCAGTCCCCTCAGTGGTAGCAGGCCATGAACGAGGAGTTTCAATGTTTAGAGTAAACTAAGACTTGGGACATCGTCCCTCTTCCTGTTGGTGTTGAGCCTATCAGTTGCCAGTGGGTCTTCAAGGTCAAGCGGCACCTTGATGGTTCCATTGAGCGGCACAAGGCTCGGTGGTGGCCCATGGCTTCACTCAGGCACACAAGATAGACAACGAGGAGACCTTTATGCTTGTAACTCAGATGACCTTCGTTCATGCACTCACTATGGTTGCAAAAGTTCGTTAATGGCCTCTTCTCCAGATGAACATAAAGAATGCCTTTCTTCACGGTAACCTTTCAGAGGTTGTCTACATGCAACCCCCTCCTTGCTTGTGCACTCCTCCCCAATACGTATGTCGCCTTTGACGAGCTATCTATTGGCTCAAGCAGGCCTCTCATGCCTGGTTTGAGTGTTTCAAGCAAGTCATCACCGAGGTCAGCTACGATAAGAGCTCACAGGACCACTCGCTTTTTATGTGGTCCTCTTATTAGCGTCACATAATTCTTCTGTTGTACATCGATGACATGATTATCACAGGTGATGACTCTGCTGCCATCACCTCCTTTCAGCAGCATCTCATGTACCTGTTCAAGATAAATGATTTAGGTCCTCTCTGCTACTTTCTCAGGCTAGAGATTGCCCACATTGAGCGAGATTATGCTATCCTAGTCGAAGTACATCACCGACATCCTCAGCCGAGCTATTATTTCTGATGATCGCTCCACTGCCACTCCTCTCGAGCTTTACGTGAAGTTTCATACCATACACGATGAGCCTCTCTCAGACTCCACTTGGTACCGGTAGATCGTTGGTCAGTTGGTATACCTCTACATTACCAGGCTCGACATTGCCCATGTCATCAGCATTGTCAGCCAGTTCGTCGAGTCCTCTCGTTCTACCCACTATGCTGTCCTTCTTTAGATTCTTCGTTATCTCTGAGACACCATCACCCGGTCCCTTTTCTTGTTCTCAACTTCTCCTCTAGTCCTACATGTCAACTCGGATGCTGCCTGGCCGGGCCGGTAATCTGACTACTCGTCGATCGACTACCGTCTATTGCCTATTTCTAGGAAACTATCATCTCATGGCGCAACAAGAAGCAGAGTGTTGTCTCTCTCTCTCTCTCTAGTACCGAAGCCGAGTTTCAAGCCATGGCCTCTACCACTAAAGAAATCATTCAGTTGCGACGTTTCCTCAAAGGTCTAGAGGTTAAGATCTCTGGACCTACAGCTCTTCATTGTAACAATTGAAGTGCCATCCAGATCGTCACCAACCCGGTCTTTCACAAGGGGAAGAAGCATGCATATCGAGCTCAATTGCTACTACTCACGGCAGGAGTATGAGGCCGAGACCATCTCTCTTCCCATTGTCTCCTCCAGAGAGCAGATTGCTAACTTTTTCTCGAAGTTACACGCTGTTCCATGTTTTCAGTTTCTAATTAGCAAACTCATGGTCCATGACCTACCTTGAGCTTGAGGGGGGTTGTTAATGATAGTGTATAGAATAGGAATACACACCCTATAGACTTCATGTATAGGATACCTATACTTGTAGATTCCATGTACATGATACCCCATTGGACATCTATATATTTGTCATATGGCCTAATAAGATGGTTAATCTCTTCTCTCCAAAGCTCTAGCCTCTCCCCCCCCCCACCCTCTCTCTCTCTCTCTCTCTCTCTCTCTCTCTCTCTCTCTCTCCTCTCTCTCTCTCTCTCTCTCTCTCTCTCTCTCTCTCTCTCAATGCTAGGGACTACATGTGACAGAGACATTTTGGCGATGGAGATTCTCTGGGTACTTCGGCTTGAAAGATCTAACATATAACATGATCTTCAATAGCAAGGTAGCGATAGACGAGGAGGTGAGAAGATCAGTGGTGTTGATATTCAAACTTTGGATCATTCCATTGGTTGGGTCCTTTAGTGAGGAGGCTCGGATTTTAACATCATTGTAACTTAATTTCTCTATTTTAATAATATCTGGTCGGGGGCTGCCTAACATTCCTTCAATTTTGAGGGTTTCTAAAAAAAAAATTTGAGTGATTATCAAGAACAATTTGCTAAACCTTCTGGTTCGAAAAAATTTGTTTCAAATAAAATTATGGAAGAATCAATATGATGAAAGTTTTAAGAATTAAATATCAAAATATAATTATTTTAATTGTGATCTATGTATTGAGCGGGCGGAAAGAAAGGAAAATGTGAAAGTAATAGATCTCTTGAAGAATAGGAAATTGATGAGCTTTTATCGGACGATTATAATTAGCATTGGGATAACATAGACTGATTGCTATCCTTTATGAAGCTAAAGAAGTAAAGATCTTAGTCAATGTACATTAGAGTGAAATAGAATAGGTTTTTAAAACACATTTGGGGGGATGGGGTTGGCGTCGACATTTGGCTGCGGCGATCACATTTATCGTTGACGACCATTTTTTGATGGGACATCCACCGCCGAATGCCGCTCTAGTAAAAAATGGCCAACATGGACGAATGTCGATGTCTCTGTCGAATGTGGGCGCCAACGCCGATGTGGGTTCACCCGAATAATTTTGCCATCCTCATCAAATAACTTTTGATGCCGAACGTACCGCTACAGTGCTGACAGGCAAGAGTAAATTTTATTCAAAAAATGAACATCACGATCATTTTCAGCAGGGCAGCCACCACATATATATGGGAAAAGGGATGCTGGACCTGAGGTGCAGCGTCGTTGCTGCATCTCAGGCATTGTTTTACCATCCTAAAAGTTTTGGAATTTGATAAAATTTGGTGAGGGTGTTGTCTAGGGTAAGATGATCATCCTCACCAATTTCATCAAATTCCAAAACTTCTAGGGGTATCAAATGGTCGAAGCAAAATCAGCCGTCCGCAGTCACTGTTAAAATCTGTAGATTTTACTTCAACCATTTTACCCTCCTAGAAGTTTTGGAATTTGATGAAAATTGGTGAGGATTGATCATCTTATCCTAGAAAACACCCTCACCAAATTTCGTCAAATTCCAAATCTTCTAGGGAGGTAAACAAGAGAGAGGTGCAGCGTCGTTGCTGCACCTCGGGTGCAGACTCCCCGCCCCCTATATATATATATATATATATATATATATATATATATATATATATATATATATATATATATATATATATATATATATATATATATATATATATATATATATATATATATATATGAATGATAAAATGCGGTGTGCGGTGCGTGCGGTGTCGCACCGCAGCCGTTTGATGCACCCACTGAGTGCGTGCGATGCACGCAACAGTGCATCAGACGGCTGCGGTGCGACACCGCAAGCCGCATCATAACACGCCTATATATATATATATATATATATATATATATATATATATATATATATATATATATATATATATATATATATATATATATATATATATATATATATATATATATATATATATATATATATATATATATATATATATATATATATATATATATATATATATATATATATATATATAGAGAGAGAGAGAGAGAGAGAGAGAGAGAGAGTAGTGATCGGGTGCGAAACCTGCGAAATTCCGTTAGATGCGAAACCCATTTGCACCCGTCCGATCAACCGATCGAACGATCGGTGTTCACCCCGCCCACCGACCGCAGCTGTTACTGTGTCGGGCACAGTAACAGCGATTTCGGTGGGTGGGGTGAATGCTAGCCGTCCGATCGGCGTGAATCGAACTAGGGATGGCAACGGGTCGGGTTTGGGGCGGGTCGGCCCTATCCCGAACCCGCCCCATTATATTTTATCCCGCCCATACCCGTCCCAAACCCGTGTCGGGTTTTGAGGGTAATTCCTAAACCCATCCCAATTAGCATTGAAAAAACCCGTGCCCGCCCCCGCCCCGCCCCGTTTATGCATTGCGGGTCGGGTCGGGTCGGGTTCACCAAAACTGCATATTTAGCTTCTTGGACCCACCTAATTGCAGTTCTACATGGAGAAGAATATTGAGTAAAAATTCTGATAAGCTAAGAGCAATAGTAAGCATACTCATCAAAGGTATGCTTACTATTGGATGGAAGCATACTCATTAAAGGTATGCTTACTCATCAAAGGTATGCTTACTCATCAAAAACTCATATGATAGCCTGATAGGTTATATACCCGGGTCGGGTCGGGGCTGGTTGGAGTAAAACCCGAACCCGACCCGAACCCGACCGGGTTTTAAATGCAAATCCCAAACCCGTCCCAAACCCGTTTTTGAGCATCCCAAACCCGTCCCAATAGGGTCGGGTCGGGTCGGGTAGCCCGATAAACCCGAATATTTGCCATCCCTAAATCGAACGGTAAAAAAACTCTCCGGCCGGTTAAAATTTTTCGGTGGGTGGGGTGAACGCTGGCCGCCCCGATCGGCGTGAATCGAACGGTTAAAAAACTCTCCGGCCGGTTAAAATTTTCAACCGTTCGATCGAATGATCGAACGGGTGAGATCCCGTGGGAAACCATCAAATAGGACAAAAGGTAATGATTACAATCATTACCTTTTGTCCTATTTGATGGTTTCCCACGGGATCTCACCCGTTCGATCATTCGATCGAACGGTTGAAAATTTTAACCGGCCGGATAGTTTTTTAACCGTTCGATTCACGCCGATCGGACGGCCAGCGTTCACCCCACCCACCGAAATTGCTGTTACTGTGCCCGGCACAGTAATAGCTGCGGTCGGTGGGCGGGGTGAACACCGATCGTTCGATCGGTTGATCGGACGGCTGCGGATGGATTTTGCATCTAACAGATTTTCGCATCTTAACCGGTTTCGCAATAGATCGGCCCTATATATATATATATATATATATATATATATATATATATATATATATATATATATATATATATATATATATATATATATATATATATATATATATGGGGAAGGGGAGCCTGGACCTCAGGTGCAGCATTTATGCTACACCCGTGTCTGCATGGATGCCACGTGCCCCCTCCGAATCCAAAAATTAGATCTGAAGCATGATTTTCGGACGGGATAAATGTGGGACAAAGGTGAGCCATCCGATTGCCTGGATCCAACGGGGGGGATTCCCTCGGACTGGATTCTCGCTGTTACTGTGGCGGCCACAGTAACAACGAGATTTTGGTCCGGATGAATCCCATCCGTTGGATTCATTCGATTGGGTGGCTGAAAAAAATTTCGCGGTTACTGTAGCCGCTGCAGTAACTGCGCTAATGCTTTCAGCCGTCCAATCACCTGATCAAACGAATTGGATTCATTTGGGATTCAATTGGCTGTTCGGGTGCATCCTATCCGTTGGATCCTGGCGATCGGACGGCTGAAAGCATTTTCATGGTTACTGTAGCGGCTACAGTAACCGCGAAAGTTTTTTCAACTGCCCGATCGAATGAATCCAACAGATGGGATTCATCTGGACCAACATATCGCTGTTACTGTGGCCACAATAACATCGAGAATCCGGTCTGGGGGAATCCCTCTCGTTGGATCCAGGCAATCGGATGGCTCCCCTTTGTCCCACATTTATCCCGTCCGGAGCCTCGCTTCAGATATGATTTTTGGATTCAGAGGGGGCACGTGGCATCCATGCCGACACGGCTGCAGCATAAATGCTGCACCTGAGGTCTAGGCTCCTCTTCCCTTATATATATATATATATATATATATATTTCATGGACAACCTTCAAAAAAAAAAAAAAATTAATGGACCTGGTAGGTGGTCAGAGGACAGGGCGTTAGAGCATAGGCACAAAGAGGTTCGGAAATTGGAACAGGGGGAAGGCGCACATCATAACGATAACATTTATTAAGTTTGATCATCCGTGAACATGATATCAACTACTCATATTCACAAACGCAAACATGAAAACATCAATCTTGAGGGAAAGCTCGATCCACGATGTTCGTACCAGGAGGGAGTCGAACACGGAACCTCTCCAGAGAGAGAGAGAGAGAGAGAGAGAGAGAGAGAGAGAGAGAGAGAGAGAGAGAGAGAGAGAGAGAGAGAGAGAGAGAGAGAGAGAGAGACTCTCGGACAAGAGCCCAATGATTATAGTTTTTTTTTTTTTTGAGAGAGAGCCCAATGGCTATAGTTTTTTTTCTTGATCTCCACTTGGGACTATAAAAAGACTAGTTACGAAACTCACGCAGTGCATGGATTGCAAGTTCGGGGCCCACCCTCGAAGTCATTTGAGCCGTCGATTTACAGCATGATCATCCACCATCACCAGCATCTGTGCTCGTCTCTGAAACCGAATGGTTTGAAGAGACGGTAATAGGGTGGCCGAATTAGTGAATTACCACTAAAAGCCATTGCCACTGTAGTAATTGCGGATCCGTCCAAAACTCGGAACAGAACCCATCACGCTAACACCCACGGCAACGCCGATGTAACACGCGATCTAGTGT